>CM077204.1:18409218-18426718 GCA_039654625.1 Rhinogobio ventralis | reverse complement strand
CAAAGATGCTCTATTGGGTTGAGATCTGGTCACTGTGGGGGCCATTTTAGTACAGTGAACTCATTGTCATGTTCAAGAAACCAATTTGAAATGATTCGAGCTTTGTGACATGGTGCATTATCCTGCTGGAAGTAGCCATCAGGGGATGGGTACATGGTGGTCATAAAGGGATGGACATGGTCAGAAACAATGCTCAGGTAGGCCGTGGCATTTAAACGATGCCCAATTGGCACTAAGGGGCCTAAAGTGTGCCAAGAAAATATCCCCCACACCATTACACCACCACCACCAGCCTGCACAGTGATTGTGTACAGTGAAATTCCCCCTTCACAAAAAAGTTCATTTCTGACAGGTAGAGCTCTTCCACTATGGACATGTCTTAGACATTACATATAGATGGAAAACAACATTTATATACCAAGGTTGTGCTACTATATGTGAAGGGTTTCCAGTGCAACAACAATTGTACCCCCATTGTGTCTCTGAAACAGAACAAAAACACACATTGTCTAGTCTAGTCGAGTCTAGTGCCTGAGACATCCCAGTAGTTTCTCACCTCACCTCAGCCTTGAGAAATCTTCTTCATCACTATGGTGTTGGTATTCTTGAAATAACAAACATTGTTTCAAACATGAGTAAAACAAGTGCAGACTAGACCCCATCTGTCTGCAGCATTTACTATCCGTCTTGATTCCTCCCAGCATTAATCAAGCGGTTACCCCACACCTGCGGAATGTGCATCTCTGTACTAATTGCTAGTTTTAGGTGAATATTGGCCTGTGTGCAACATAGTTGGCATATTGAGCTCCAGCATTCAGACAGCACTTTTGGGTCTCTTTCAAATGTAACAATTAAGTGTTGTCTCATTCAAAGCAAAGAGTTTGGTAAAACATGTGCAGACTACTTTTTGTTAGCACAAATATTATTTTAAAGCAAATAAGTCAAAGAGGTAATTACTATATGCCTTGGTGTTTACTGTGGTAAATACAGTTTCTATAGATACCATCTAAATGTAGAGGAGCATGTCATAATTAAGGATGGGAATCTTAAGTTCTGAAATGTAAACTGTATTTTTAGAATTGACTCAAAAGAGTCATTTGTCTGGGAATCGTTCAGACTGCATTGGTTGTGATGTATGATGTTGACAAAAAAGAACTAAGTCGTTCATTTGAGAATCATGAGTTCACTGGTCACACTGTAGGTTTTTGATTCATTAAAGGGGGGTGGGGGGGTCTAATGCTATATCATGCATTCTGACTTATTTACACTGTTAAAGAGTTGGATTCCCATGCTAAACATGGCCAAAATGTCAAAAAACGAGTTGGACGCATGACGGAGTGTTTCTGTGCCAAATACACTCCTTCAGAATTCGAACAAGTTTCGGAAAGTTTTTTTTGAGTACAGCCCTTGTATGACACCATAAAGGGTGGAACTGCTTGTATGGGAACTTCTCCCGGATGAGCGCGTGCGGCCGAGCGCACATCAACCAGAGCGAGAGCAAGAGCACGTCCATCAACAAGCGTCGTTCGGGTTACGGAAGCCGTCGGCAGCGCTGTCATTTTGTTTTTAGACCACAAAATCAACAATGTCACTAAAGAAGTGTGTTTCTGGTTGTGAGGGAAAGATAACCTTGTTCAGCTTCCCAAATAACCCAGCGTTAAGGAAACAGTGGATGCAGTTTGTTTTTCCAGAGCAGCAACGGAGCTCTGCAAGTGTGTTTGTTTGTTCCCAGTCATGAGTCGAAACCACAGGCGGCGAGTGAAACTGCATCAAATGTCTGTTTTGTTGGCAATCGGCACATTAAAAGTGCATATAATGTAAACAACAAATACGTATAGTGAATCGAAAGTTATCCAGGGATAATGCCATTATGTATTTCGTGTGTGTGTGCTCGTGACTCTTTAGCTCCGCCCACTGCACGACTGTACAAGCTCGTCTGTTTTCAGAAAGAATTTACAGCGTATCTGTCTGTTATAAATATGATAAAACTAAAGACTCTTCGGAGATATGAAGGACGCAATACTACTCTATATGTACTCAAGATTAACATGAAATAGGCAGAAACTGTGTGTGTGTGTTATGTACCCTTTAAAAAGAACCGATTCATAAGAGTCATTACCTCAGGAATCAGTGTTTCTTGCACTGCATGCGGGTCCGGTTAAAAAGCGTTTCTGAATTATAACTGATTCTATGGCTCTCAATCCTAGATATGATCAAACTAAATGTTTCAATTTCTGATGAAAATCTAAATGAACAGAAGTTTTTGGAAATTCTTTCCAACTTTCCAAGCAAACATTTGATTTACAAGTAAAATCAGTCCATAAATGTTTGTTTTTTATTATTATTTTATAATCAGAAGTAGTTTCCTGCACATAAAAAAACAAATAAATGCCTATCAGTGTAAATTAGAAAGACTAAGATCTGCAAGATGCTATGCATGAATGTGTAATGACTGTGAATGAGCTGCCCTGGGTCTACAACGCCCAGCCTTGTTCAATCTCTTTCAATCAATGTACTTATGGATCACACACATAATCCAGCACAGAATGAAGGTCTTTCATCAGACCATCTTAGCAAAAGGATAAAAAAATGGGGCCACTTCAAGGGGTTTCTTATCCACAGCTAGAGTTTTGATGTAGGTCAGTGTTAAGGGAGTTAATTGTTTGATATATTTAGAGCAGCTTTTGATACATGTTCTATAAACACCGCCATCGTGGCCCCTCTATTTCCCCCACAATCCCCTGAGAAAAAAATCATTTAACAAACTTCACAAAACTGTGAAACAGCAGTTAAAAAACAATTAAATATCATTTTACAATATATACATATAAAAGTCCATGCCTCATAGGACGGATTTTAAAAAGCTATTACAAACACTGAACAATTTCTTTTTCTTCTAAAAATGATTTTCACATTGAGGTGGCAACACACTCACAGTGATGAGAGTGAATGATCAGCTGTCCAGCTCAAAGTCTGTTTCATCGAGCTCTGGCCAATGAGAAAGTCTGTGACGGGAGAACTTCACCCTGATGTAGTTTCCAAGTTCATCAAGGCTCTGGATAACCTGAAAGGAGATGAGGCTATTCAGTAAGGCTATGTGAGATATTCAGAGCTTGCTAGTTTTTTTTGTTGTTGTCAGGAACATGCTCAAAAATATTTTTTTAGTTATGCCACTCAGGTGGTATGTTTGAGGCATTTATGCTGCTTTGAATTGTAAGAAAGCAATATAAATCAAATAAATTATTTTAAAATGGAATAAAACATTTGTTAAGCAATTTAGGACTCTATAAACAAGCTCTGCCTTCTCTTTGTCTCAGAAAGCCTACTTTCAGAGACTTTTTTATTTATCATATCGTCTGACTTGGGATATTTAGAGTACCTTAGCTGTCATCTAATACTTACTTCAATAAGCATTAATCTTTAATGCCTAAAGTTAATCTTTAATAACACTTTATTAACAGTTAAATGTAATCTTGAGCAAATCTCAAAATGTAATATCTCCTTTTCAGACTGTACATTGTAATGTTGAGATTACTAAATTTACTTGCAGCAGTTAATATGATTTGTGTGTGTATGTGTGTTTTATTTTTCAATTATTTAAACAAAAGAGTACAGAATTTTAACCCTCATCCTTCTCTCGCACTTTATAACAAAGCCTTCCCTCGCGGGTCAAATGACCCAAAGCCCTAAAATTATACTTAATTTCTTTTGTCCAGAAAGCTTATTTCATTTCGATAACGGTTTTTCAAATTTTTTATTTTATTTAAATTACTAGATTTTATCAATAAATAATAAATAAATAATAATTTAAGCACATTCTTCACGTTCTTTCAAGAAGCAAATTCAAAATAACTAAAATAGTCAAAATAATAATAAATAAAATTTCATGCATAACCTTTTAATTCAGCTCAAAATATCTTACAATAGTGTCTTTGCTGACCTCTGAAAAAAAATATATAACATGATATTTCATGACTCTTGCCACTAGATGGCATTATAGCTCTATATGGAGCAAATGAGCTATTCCGCTGGGTCCTAAAGTAAGTTTCGGGTCAAAATGACCCGAGGGAAGGATGAGGGCGGCCCAAAATCATAACATGAAAATAATCATCTGTTAATCTGTATCACATAGAATTTGTATATCAGTCTTATCCCTAAATGGAAATGTCTGAAATATACTGAATTTTCAGCTTTTTAAATAGTTTTTGATCCATCTTGTCTGAACACCAGTTCCCATTCAGTCGGTCACTCTCGACACCACGTTGGAGTACCGACGAATAGGAATCTAGCTAGCGAGAGCCAATCTACTTCGAGTGTAACTAAACGAGCCAATGCACATTGGCATGCAATGATTGCACCAGCTGCTCTTGCCACTCCGTGTGGGTATAAATGAGGCACAGGTGCTTGCATCAAATTAGCTTTTTGCTTCGGAGCCGAGTGGTGGATGGTTTGTCCTGAAATCACTCTCTACAAAGCATGTGTTAACATTTTAACGAGTCAAGCTCTTCGGATGGACCTCTCCTCGTTTGTTGTTGGAGTGACGGCACTGCAGCGGGGTCGATTTTCTCTCTTTTTCTATTTTGTTTTATTGAGCAAAAACAAAAGGCTGTTCTCACAGCTGGTTCGGTGCGCTGTAAAGAGTGCTGAAAAGCCGTTTTCATGGCTGGTAAGAGATCACCTTCTATGAGTAAGAGAGAGCACGCATGACAGGCTGCACTTTTTCCCTGTCTGTGTCGCCGCGACTATTCCCCTGTGTGCTTCAG
Source organism: Rhinogobio ventralis (assembly GCA_039654625.1). Lineage (NCBI taxonomy): Eukaryota > Metazoa > Chordata > Actinopteri > Cypriniformes > Gobionidae > Rhinogobio > Rhinogobio ventralis. The sequence goes on along the minus strand of CM077204.1, from coordinate 18,421,955 downwards.
CACCGCGGAGTGCAGTTTCCCTAGAAGAGCTACACAGGTAGAGCTTGCGTTTTTTTAAAGATGACATTCTACCTGTGTGTTTCTGGTTGCGGTTGTTTCCTGTCCTCACTGACGGCCACGACCACTGTTTCACATGTCTGGCCGTATGCATGCTGAGACGGTGTTCGTGGGTGGTTCACGTTTTCTAATGAGAACATGACCACGTCGGCACGCCGGTCGCGACTCTTCTTTCTCCGGGAAGCTTGAGTCCCCTTTGTTGTTGGCCAGCCGGCGCTCGTGTGTAAAAGCACAGCCGCGGGTCTGCTCGACACTCTGGGAGACCGCGGAGGTCAGTGAGAGCTGCCCGCCGGGGAAACCCGGTGGGACCTCGCGCTTCTCTATGTGTCGTGTGCCGTCGAGTGCCGGGCTGCAGCGCGGGTTGTCACGGCAACCCAGCGCTCACTTGCCACTCTAGGTGCGCTGTCCCCTTGCCTATTTCCCGTTGTAGCGCCCTCCCTGGTGGCCAACAGGAGAGGTCTACTTCAGTGAAATCGCTGGGGTGACCTGAGGAGTGGAGGGCTTCTCCTTCGGGGAACCAACCCCCTAGGGCCCCTCCCTCTCTAGCGCACTGCAAGCTGTGCAGCTTCTGGATGGAACTGCTGGTCCTTCTTATGGAGGAACATAGCATTTCATTCGGGGCTCCAGCTGAGGATCAGATGTCAATCGCTGCATCGGAGAGAGAGCTGTTGTGCTCTGGAAATGAGGATGATGCTGAGCCCACTGTAATGGTGTGTGCTTTGCTGAATCAGATTCAGAGTTAATAGCCATGCTTTCCCGGGATCTTTCCCGGATGTGCATGGAAAACTTGGCAGTATGGAACTACTTTGGCGCCATAGATATGGAACGCCAGGGGGGCCAAAACTGCATAAGTTTTCCTCTCTCACTACCCTCAACGGTGGGGTGGCTGTGCGCAGACCACCTCCGCCCTGCACTTTAATGCATGAGGGTAGTTCTGAGTCGGGGTTGAGCTGCGCATGTTGACTAACCGTGATCAAAGTCACGGCGCAGTCATGGAGGGGGTCCTTGTGCCCATGAGAGCACAGGGCGTTCGCATTCTCAACTTTCTAGCACAGTCCAGGGATCAGTTGTGCGAACACAGGGACATGGTGCTCAGCACCTCAGCCAGTTGGGTCTTCGGGTCAACTGGGAGAAGAGCAAACTCGCCCCCGTGCAGAGGATCTCTTTTCTCGGTATGGAGTTAGATTCGGTCGGACGGACAGCGCGCCTCACAGAGGAGCGCGTCCAGTCGATGCTGAACTGCCTGAACACGTTTCAAGGCAGGATGGCGGTTCCACTGAAACAGTTTCAGAGGCTCCTGGGGCATATGGCAGCCGCAGCGGCAGTAACACCGCTCGGCTTGCTTCATATGAGACCGCTTCAGCATTGGCTACACGGCCGAGTCCCGAGATGGGCGTGGCAACGCGGCACTCACCGGGTGAGCATCACACCGGCCTGCCGCCAATCCTTCAGCCCATGGTCAGACCCCTCGTTCCTTCGGGCCGGAGTGCCTCTGGAACAGGTGTCCAGGCATGCTGTGGTCTTCACGGATGCCTCTGCCATGGGCTGGGGAGCCACGTACAACGGGCATGCAGTGTCAGGGGTTTGGACGGGCCCACACCTGCATTGGCACATCAACTGCCTCGAGTTGCTAGCAGTGCATCTCGCTCTGAGCCACCTCAAAAGGCTGCTACGGGGCAAAGATGTACTGGTCAGCACGGACAACACCGCGACCGTTGCGTAGATCAACCGACAAGGTGGTCTGCGCTCCCGTCGCATGTCGCAACTCGCCCGCCATCTCCTCCTCTGGAGTCAGAAGTGTCTGAGGTCGCTTCGGGCCATTCATGTCCCTGGTGTGAGCAACCATGTGGCCGACGAGCTTTCACGAGCTGCGCTCCCAGGGGAATGGCGACTCCACCCCCAGGTGGTTCAGCTGATTTGGAGACAGTTTGAGGTGGCACAGGTCGACCGGTTTGCCTCCCCAGAAACATCCCACTGCCAGTGGTTCTATTCGCTGACCGAGGGTACACTCGGCACGGATGCACTTGCGCACAGCTGGCCCCAGGGGCTGCGCAAATATGCGTTTCCCCCAGTGAACCTACTTGCACAGACACTGTGCAAGGTCAGGGAGGACAAGGAGCAGGTCCTGTTGGTGGCGCCTTACTGGCCCAACCGGACCTGGTTCCCAGAACTTATGCTCCTGGCGACAGCCCCTCCTTGGCCGATTCCTCTGAGGACCTTCTGACTCAGAGACGGGGCACCCTATGGCACCCGCGTCCAGACCTGTGGAAGCTTCATGTCTGGCCCCTGGACGGGACGCGGAGGTTCTAGGTGACTTAACACCATCACTTCGGCACAAGCACCGTCTACAAGACAGGCTTATGCTTTGAAGTGGAACCTGTTCGTCGAGTGGTGTTCTTCTCGCCGAGAAGACCCCCGAAGATGTTCGATCGCGTCTGTGCTTTCCTTCCTGCAACGAGGGTTGGAGCGTAGGCTGTCGCCCTACACCCTCAAGGTCTATGTTGCTGCAATATCTGCCTATCACGACCACGTAGAAGGTAAGACAATTGGGAAGCACGACCTGGTCGTCAGGTTCCTCAGAGGGGCGAGACGGTTAAATCCTCCTCGACCCTCCTCCATACCCTCTTGGGATCTTGCTCTGGTGCTCCGAGCACTTCAGAATGCCCCATTTGAGCCCTTGCGGTCAGCAGAGATTCTGTCTATGAAGACTTTGCTGTTGGCGGCACTGGCCTCAATCAAGAGGGTAGGGGACCTGCAGGCATTTTCGGTCGAACGAATCGTGCCTAGAGTTCGGGCCGGGTGACACCCACGTGGCACTGAGACCCCGGCCTGGCTATGTGCCCAAGGTTCCTACCACTTCCTTCAGGGACCAGGTGGTGAACCTGCAAGCGCTGCCCCTGCAGGAGGCAGACCCAGCCCTAGCTTTGCTCTGTCCTGTCCGCGCTCTGCGGATCTACGTGGATAGAACTCAAAGCTTCAGGACCTCAGATCAGCTCTTTGTCTGTCACGGAGGCCAGCAGAAGGGAAAGGCTGTCTCCAAGCAGAGGATGGCCCACTGGATAGTGGATGCCATCACCTTGGCTTACCAAGCACAAGGTGTGCCCTGTCCGCTCAGGGTGCGAGTACACTCTACTAGAAGTGTTGCATCCTCCTGGGCGCTGGCACGTGGCGCCTCACTGTCAGACATCTGTAGAGCTGCGGGCTGGGCGACACCCAACACGTTCGCTAGATTCTATAGTCTACGTGTAGAGCCAGTGTCCTCCTGTGTTCTCGCCTCAAACGGGTAGCACTGAGAGGCCCTGGCTCTTGTCGGCTTGCTGCGCCCCGGCACTTTAATTCTCCAGAAGCAAACTCTGTAGAGTCCTCCATCTCCCTCGGTGCCGGACGTGGCGGAACGTCTGGCATCAGGCCCCTTGCCGCTGAATCCTTGAGAACCGGTACTGGGCTGGGGATATATGAGTGACCCTGCGGGGATCCCATATATTTTCCACGGTCGCTTCTACGGGAAGCCCGTGTCTTTCCCTTGGGAGAGCCCTCCCCTTGGTGGGGCTGGCGCCCCCTCTCAGTTGCGGGCTATGGCTCAGCATTGCACTCCACATAACTCCTTCGGGGTATGATGTGGGTTCCGCAGCGTTCCCTTCCACTAGGGCACGCTTTCCCAGTGTTATCCAATAAGTCACTGAGTGGGTCATGCGGAACAGCAGTGATGGACTTCTCTGGATGGGGGCAGAGGCCATGGCGCTTTGGTAGGGATTCCTATTCGTTGGTACTCCGACGTGGCGTCGAGAGTGACCGACTGAATGGGAACGTCTCGGTTACGTATGTAACCCTCGTTCCCTGAAGGAGGGAACGGAGATGCCACGTCCCGTCGCCATGTCCTCTGTACCCTGCTGGGGTGCCAGTTCACCTACTCGGCTCCTCAGCAAAAAACTAATTTGATGCAAGCACCTGTGCCTCATTTATACCCACACGGAGTGGCATGAGCAGCTGGTGCAATCATTGCATGCCAATGTGCATTGGCTCGTTTAGTTACACTCAAAGTAGATTGGCTCTCGCTAGCGAGATTCCTATTCGTCGGTACTCCGACGTGGCGTCTCCGTTCCCTCCTTCAGGGAACGAGGGTTACATACGTAACCGAGACGTTTTCATTTCACTTGACTTGTATAACACCAACACTGTAAAGTAAGTGTTATTATTAAGAAGAAGAAAAAGAAAAAAAAAATCAATAAAGAATACCAAAGTAGAGATATAGGTCTGTGAGATGTTGGGTGCTGTAGTTTGTTACCTTGTTGAGCATGTCTCTGGTATGGGCGGCAGACACACAGAACCGAGCTCTGGCTTCTGTAATAGGTGTAGCTGGAAAACCTACAACTACAACACCGATCTTCCTCTTCAACATGGCCCGTGAGAACGCCCTGTGAGCAGATGATGAACAACTTTTTGGAACAACACTATGGGTTTTTAAATGAACTTTACACACTCACAAACAAGTGTACTACTGCCAAAGTGTCAAATGTTCTAGAACAGCTTGCATCTTCAACTTTAGTTTAGTATGATATACACTCACCTAAAGGATTATTAGGAACACCATACTAATACTGTGTTTGACCCCCTTTTGCCTTCAGAACTGCCTTAATTCTACGTGGCATTGATTCAACAAGGTGCTGAAAGCGTTCTTTAGAAATGTTGGCCCATATTGATAGGATAGCATCTTGCAGTTGATGGAGATTTGTGGGTTGCACATCCAGGGCACGAAGCTCCCGTTCCACCACATCCCAAAGATGCGCTATTGGGTTGAGATCTGGTGACTGTGGGGGCCATTTTAGTACAGTGAACTCATTGTCATGTTCAAGAAACCAATTTGAAATGATTCGAGCTTTGTGACATGGTGCATTATCCTGCTGGAAGTAGCCATCAGAGGATGGGTACATGGTGGTCATAAAGGGATGGACATGGTCAGAAACAATGCTCAGGTAGGCCGTGGCATTTAAACGATGCCCAATTGGCACTAAGGGGCCTAAAGTGTGCCAAGAAAACATCCCCCACACCATTACACCACCACCACCAGCCTGCACAGTGGTAACAAGGCATGATGGATCCATGTTCTCATTCTGTTTACGCCAAATTCTGACTCTACCATCTGAATGTCTCAACAGAAATCGAGACTCATCAGACCAGGCAACATTTTTCCAGTCTTCAACTGTCCAATTTTGGTGAGCTCGTGCAAATTGTAGCCTCTTTTTCCTATTTGTAGTGGAGATGAGTGGTACCCGGTGGGGTCTTCTGCTGTTGTAGCCCATCCGCCTCAAGGTTGTGCATGTTGTGGCTTCACAAATGCTTTGCTGCATACCTCGGTTGTAACGAGTGGTTATTTCAGTCAAAGTTGCTCTTCTATCAGCTTGAATCAGTCGGCCCATTCACAAGGCATTTTCGCCCACAGGACTGCCGCATGCTGGATGTTTTTCCCTTTTCACACCATTCTTTGTAAACTCTAGAAATGGTTGTGCGTGAAAATCCCAGTAACTGAGCAGATTGTGAAATACTCAGACTGGCCCGTCTGGCACCAACAACCATGCCTCACTCAAAATTGCTTAAATCACCTTTCTTTCCCATTCTGACATTCAGTTTGGAGTTCAGGAGATTGTCTTGACCAGGACCACACCCTTTAAATGCATTGAAGCAACTGCCATGTGATTGGTTGATTAGGTAATTGCATTAATGAGAAATTGAACAGGTGTTCCTAATCTCACCTAATCCTTTAGGTGAGTGTATAATGTCATTGATTTTCACACTAACCCTGAAAGCAGTAAATGCATTTCTATTGCTTGTTTCTTCAAAACACAGATCTGCTTATTTCTCGACTCTCTTAGAAGAAAACAAACACAACCCTAGGTATTTATTCGATACAGTGGCTAAATTAACCAAAAATAAAGCTTCAACTTCTGATGTCTGCCAACAGCACAGCAGTAATGACTATGAACTTCTTTACTTGTAAGATTGATAATATTAGGAAAAAAATTATAACCATGCAGCCGTCTACTACTGTATCACATCAGACAGAGCATTGTAGTGTCACTGAGGAAAAATTACATTCATTCACTGCTATAGGAGAAGAAGAATTGGCTAAACTCGTTAAATCATCTAAATCAACAACATGTATGCTCGACCCTATACCGACTAAACTACTAAAAGAGATGCTTCCAGAGGTCATAGATCCTCTTCTTAATATCATAAAAGTTTTCGGTACATATCCTAAAGTCAAGGATGAATTAAAGTTGGCTATTATTAAACCACTTATTAAAAAACCGCAACTTGACCCTACAGAATTAGTCAATTACAGGCCAATCTCAAATCTACTCTTTCTGTCAAAAATACTAGAAAAGGCAGTGTCCTCACAATTATGCTCCTTTTTAGAAAAAAATGGTATCTGTGAGGTTTTCCAGTCAGGATTTAGACCACATCATAGTACTGAGACTGCTCTCATTAGAGTTACAAATGATTTACTCTTATCATCCGATCGTGGTTGTATCTCTCTGTTAGTGTTACTCGATCTTAGCGCTGCATTCGATACCATCGACCACAACATTCTTTTGAATAGACTCGAAAATTATGTTGGCATTAGTGGAATTGCATTGGCATGGTTTAAATCATACTTATCTGACCGTTTTCAGTTTGTAGCAGTAAATGAAGAGATATCACACCGATCACAAGTTCAATATGGAGTACCGCAGGGCTCAGTGCTAGGACCGTTGCTTTTCACCCTGTACATGCTACCACTGGGAGATATCATTAGGAAGCATGGCGTTAGTTTTCATTGTTATGCTGACGATACTCAGCTCTATATTTCTTCACGCCCTGACGAAACTTACCAATTCACAAGATTAACGGAATGCATAGCTGATATAAAAAATTGGATGACTAGTAATTTCCTGCAACTTAATTCAGAAAAAAATGAATTTTTAATTATTGGACGAAAAAACTCCACATGTAGTAACCTACAATACTGTCTAACACTTGATGGCTGCTCTGTCAAGTCCTCGTCGTCAGTTAGGAACCTGGGTGTGCTCTTTGATACCAATCTCTCATTTGAAAGCCACGTTTCTAGCATCTGTAAAACTGCATTCTACCATCTTAAAAATATATCTAAATTACGGCATATGCTTTCAATGCAAAATGCTGAACAGTTAGTTCATGCATTCATGACCTCAAGGCTAGATTATTGTAATGCTCTACTGGGTGGTTGCCCCGCTTGCTTAATAAATAAACTGCAGCTTGTCCAAAACGCAGCAGCTCGAGTTCTTACTAGAACCAGGAAGTATGACCATATTAGCCCGGTTCTGTCAACACTGCACTGGCTCCCTATTAAACATTGCATACATTTTAAAATCTTGCTAATTACTTACAAAGCACTAAATGGTTTAGCTCCCCAGTACTTGAGCGGGCTCTTAACGCATTATACTCCATTACGTCTATTGCGGTCTCAAAACTCTGGCCAGTTGATAATACCTAGAATATCAAAATCCACTGCAGGCGGTCGATCCTTTTCCTATTTAGCACCCAATCTCTGGAACAGCCTTCCTAGCATTGTTCGGGAAGCAGACACACTCTGTCAGTTTAAATCTGGACTAAAAACGCATCTCTTTACTATGGCATACACATAAAACATTTTTAATTTATATTTTATTCAAATTGTTAGGCTGCATTAACTAGGTCAGCCGGAACCGGGAACACTTCCCATAACACCTGATGTACTCGTTACATCATAAGAGGAATGGCATCTTTGCTAATGTTAGTCTCTCTGTTTATCCCGAAGTTTACTGCAGTCAGCCGGATCCGGGCCATATCCAGATCAGATGGTGGACCAGCGCCCAGACATTACCAACGCATCCCTGAAGTGTCTGCAGAGACCGTGTCAATTAGTCTACCCTCTGAAATTGCTCATCGACATGGCATCCTCAATGGATCCATCTCCAGCGTGATGACTCCGATATTTCGAATGTTCCTATTTAATAATCGTTTAATCGACACGCCATCCTCAATAAACCCGGCGTGATGCCTCCGATCTTTCGAATAATCCGATGTAATATTACTTCTGACCTATAAGGCTGCCAAAATAATAAACATACACTGTTTGTTAATTGGCCAGAGGAGAACTGGCACCCCGACTGAGCCTGGTTTCTCCCAAGGTTTATTTTTCTCCATTAGGACACCTGATGGAGTTTTGGTTCCTTGCCACTGTCGCCTCTGGCTTGCTCAGTTGGGGACACAAAATTTTCAAATAAATATCCAAATAAATTTAATTACTAAACTAAATTATATCAACTACATTACTTGAATATATATGATAATTGAAATGAGCTGATGACATCACCGTTTTCTCCAGAGCGGCTGTACAGCCGAATCAAATTCTGTTAATTATATAATATTTTGAAACAATCTGCATTGTAAAAAGCGCTACATAAATAAAATTGACTTGAAAACCTTTTATGCACCAAGTTTCCAAAAGTTGTCAATGCTCTTAGTACAACAATCTTCACTACAAACTTAGGCCGTGATTAGATATCACATGGTCATGTACAAGTTATCGCCTGTCTTTTAGCACATCTAGAACTCAAAGTAGAATCATTATGCAGGGTAAAGCTGTCGAGATTTCCATTCAGAGTTTACACTGTCTGCTACCTTTCCTCACCCTTTGAGTGAAGGGAAATTCATTGTAAACCGCACAGCTGGACTGTCATTTGCATTAGCCAAGAGGGAGAAAAATAAATGGATTGACAAGGAGAGAAAGGCAAAGAGAAAGGTATAATGGAGGAGGAAAAGATTGAGAGCGAGAGGAGGAGAAAAGGCCTCCACTTTGTCAGCAGAGACGACAGCGTCGAGAGAACAGAGCGGCGACGGAGAGTGAATGCTGGATTTAAAAGGCCTCACAGCTGCCGTCGTCTTTGTTGGTGTGCCAGGAAGCTGTTATCTTTGGAGGAGTCTGAAACGCCTGTGCAATGATGAGCCTCTCGCATGTCATGTTTTCTTTCTGCCTCTCTTGTTTTTTTCCCTCACCACTGATTCATGGATCAACTAGACCATCCAAGATGGCTACGGTCCAACTTCTTCTTGAAAAGACCACATCGTCTTCTTTGGAATGACCACTGGAGATGACTGTAGCTTTTGTTGAGGTGTCCTCAAGCAGTCAGTACATTTTCCACATGGCATTCAAAGCGATCACCTTTGTAACCCATGTAAGCCTTGCATTGTTGTTTTATTGGCAGCCCGAAATGTGGGCAGGTTCACAAGTTCAAAGGAGGATTACTGTAGTGTCCAGACAGCCGAAACTGTTCTTAAATCACAAAGAAGATGCAGAGACGTGAAAAAACCTCACAAAGAAACGTAATGTTTTGCTTCTCGCTGGCCCAGCGATCTAAGCTGAGAGTTTTCAAATGGACTAAATAGGGTTTGTGTAAATGCGAGCCTTGAGATGCTGTTGTGTAAACTCTTTTATACATGATGTGTGAGTTGGATGCTGCTAGAATCTGTAATCCAGACAGGTTGCTGGCTTGGGGAGCTGCTTACCCAACTTTCCCAGGTAGATAGAGCAGGAGCGGTACCACTGGAGAGTCCTGGTTGCCGTAAATGATGAAGCCCATATCCTTCAGCCGAGATCTGAAGTAGCGCGTGTTCTCAGCCAGCTGCCGAACTCTTCGCTGGCCTGCGGGGGAGATGCAGACAGAGCCGTCATAGAGGAGAATTTGTTAGCTTTCATTGGAAAAGGAGAGACATAAATGGGAGTCTACAATAAAGTAAAGGTCATGATTTACAACAGAGCAACCGTAGGTCAAAAGGAAAAGTGCAAATAATCTCAAAGTGCAAATAATCTTGATCTTCCACTGGGACTGTATTTGAAGGAATTGATCGTACTCCGGATGAGAGATATTCAGGCTATGAAAGTATCGGTTACAGTAGATGTCCTATATTTATCTATAGACATATTACTAATATTTTTGCAAATTTTTTGTTGAAAGAAGAAATACTATGAAACCAAAAAAAAGAACCCAAAACAACTTTTATTCATTTTAAACTATAATAATTAAGTGGCTGAGCAACATTATATACATCATATACTGCATTTACATAGGTAAATGATTTTTAGACATTTATAACCTTAATGTTTACATTTCCATTTTGATTTTGAAAATACAAAATCTCAACTAAAGACCTGGTGACAGTTGCATAAACACAATCACCATGTTAAGACACTTTAGCCTTTTTTTTCATCATCAGGCCAAACCATTCTCATTGCTTATTAATCGCTCCATTCCGTGCCAATCCGGCCCAGCTGGTACGGATATTGTTTCATTTTCAACTGTGGGGCTGATAACGGAGCTCTTCGATTGCATTACAAATGCGTCAAAAGTTGCTAAGGTAATGCAAGAGGAGGATGTGTTATAAAGAAAGATCAGATATTTATTTTAATTTTATTATTAACGTGTTTACTTTGCTCAAATAGAGCGCTCGGCCAACTACAGAGAAATTGGTAGCCAGGCAACACAAGCGACCAATCCTGAGTGGTGACGTCACTACACGTGTTCTACCAGCGCGGTTCGTAGTCATACCGTGCTGAACAGTGTTGCCAATTTCGGGATTTCGTCACCAAATTTTGCGACTCTCTCCTTGTTACTGCGACTTTTATTCATGTTTTGCTACAAGGAGCTATTTTGGCTATATTTAAATAGAATTAGCGATTTTTTTTTATTTGAGCAATTAAACTCTGGCACTGGTGGGCGAAGTGATATGGAACTGTATTACGGTCAAGACCTGTCTGGAACTACTTTAGCCGTGCGTTTCACTGACAATAATTGCACACCTTAGAATGTTCATTAACCAGATTCAGATTCAAGCATTCAACAGCCCTGTAGTATAAATTTTAAATAATCCTAGTCTGTCATATACAATTTAAAAAAAAGAGTTAGTTTGTTAACAGAGTGACAATTTAAGATCTCCTTCAAGAGTGTGCATTTTGAAATAATTAATCAAATGTAAAATAATGTAAAATAAAATGTGTTCACACACTTGATCTATTTTTGACCTGTCCAGTTGTCATAAATGGGGGTCCCCCATTTCATTAATTAAAAAATAAAAAAATAAATAAAAATAAAAATACACATATGCAGACCTGTTTATATCTTATTTTCATATTTGGTGACTTTTTGTGAAAAATTTTTTTAGGGTGGTCCTAGAGATTTTCAGAAGGAGGGCATCACTGGTGCCGAACCAAGCTCAAATGGAAATATAAAGGGGACCATTACACACCGTTCTTAGAACCGCTCGGCCCAACAGTGGAAAAGCACCTTTTGTGTCTTAAGAACTAGTTTCATACTTTTAAGATTCAAATTCCTATCTACCTTTTTATGTTAGTGAGTAAAATATTAGACAACTAACCTATAAAACAAATCTAAGCAGTTTATGCAAGCACCCACTGATCTTCATATAAATACAACATATAGACTATTACCAAAACAGTAAAATATCATGTTTAATTATTTAAACATAACCTAAGAAATATTCATAAGCTTTAGCATTTCAATACATTACAAGTAGTATGTCTGTGCACCCGCCTCCCATCTGTCCCCTAGAGCTGGATGATTTGGCGACAAGAGACTATTAAAAATGCAGTGTCATTGAATCATTTATTCAAGACATTCATTTAAAAACGTTGATTCATACAGTAATGAAACAAGTGAGTATTTATGAGTGAGTGAATCATTCATTCAAAAGTAAAAAAAAAAAAATAAAAAAAAAAAAAAAAAAATTCATTCAGATTAATTAAACATATATAATAGGCTGCAGTAATTAACATTTTGTCAGAACCTCTAGTAAATTACACGTTATTTTCTTTAGTTGTCCGTTCAGAATCGTGATCTCTGTTTGAAACCAAAAATTGTGATACTCAATTTATACAGAATCTTGCAGCTCTACTGTCCACCCAACTCTGTGACTATGATTTTATCATATTTATGATTTTTTTTGTATAAATGAGAACTATTTGAATCTGGTGGTAATTTAAAAAAATACACTGAACTGTTGCCACGGCAATTGTACAGTAATTTGTAGCGCTCAGAGAGTCTGCGCCCACTCTGCGGTAGCATGAACGCCAAACAGACCATGTCAGGCAGAGTCTGCAAACCATAGAACAAATATGTCTACAAACTAGTCCTAAAAACAGCTGGCACAAAGATTAGCCCACTTCTTTTCCAATTTTTTTTGACTACACTGTTTGCTTGCAAATTTCATAGTTGTTCTACTTAAATATAGTTGAAAACACTGGGAAAATGGCCAAGGAATTGCAACATAATGTAGTGGCATAAAGCCATACCACCAGCAGTAACTGCTCTTACAAAACAGTCTTAGCAATACCTTAACTTTCCTTTTCCTAGGCTACTGGAACATACATATTTCACCGTTATTTCTGTAGGTATAATCAATAAGAGTTTACAAACAACTATTTGTTTCCTTTAGGAGATAGACTGATTGTATGTAAAAGACTAGGAAAGGGGTGCAAAGGAGGAGACAGGAAATGACATAATCTGCTCTGCCGTTCAAATCCCAGGATCGCTCTTTTAATAGCCCCTCATTAAAACCATTAAGTAGTTAGGTGAGAGAGTAGACCCATTCACAAAATTATCCAAAAA
>CM077204.1:18084218-18404218 GCA_039654625.1 Rhinogobio ventralis | reverse complement strand
TCTGACTGTCCGTGGGTGGGGATACAAAAATGCAAAAGTATAATATGTAGTTTTCATCATAGATATGTATGGTCCACATTTGACTGCTCCAGACACGTTTGCGCCATCTTGAAACGGTCAGAGTGTCGTCACTCACAGTGAGAATCAATGATGCCACAACATTGCGCAGCTCCTGTTTGTGAAACCGCCGTGATTTAATTTCCCGAAAAAATGGGATAACCTTTTACAGGTGAGACCGTGTTGGTTTGTGTTTTTATATGTATTAACTCAATATTACAGGTTTTTAAACTATGGTAACTTTTTAATGTTGTGTTAGCTAACGGCTTTGTCTTATTGTATTGTGTTACTTTAGCAAAATCAAATCATCTGCTATATCTATGGTTCTTGAGCAGCAAATCGGCATATTAGAATGATTTCTGAAGGATCATGTGACACTGAAGACTGGAGTAATGGCTGCAGAAAATTTAGCTTTGCCATCAACAGAAATAATTTAATATATTAAAATAGAAAATAGTTCACAATATTACAGTTTTTTGCTGTATTTGAACTATAGTGTACTGTACTTAACTCTGCCCGTCATTGTGGCTTGAATCCTTTTCTATCATGGTGTGAACTGCAGCGAAACTAAAATGAAACATGATGTCTTCTCTAAAAACATAAATATATGGATTAACACATATCAAAAACAGAAGGCAGCTTGGAAAAACCTCTGGTGCCATTCTGCTGACTCCTAATACCTGGAAATATGTGACCTTTCCTTGACTAAAGGTCTGGAGGACTCTTTAAGCTGGTCCCATTGCTTTACTGAAATCTGTTTTCTATGAGTTATACGCTGTGGTGAAATACATTTTATTTGGTTATTAAATCCATGTGAATCTCTTTCCCAATGGATCCCCCTTGTTTAAGAGGAAGTGTTGGGTAGAGATATTGTCTTCCAATATTACAATGACTGACTGGTTTGAATTGCGGGTCTCAATGTCCTCTGACACATCAAGTGTAAAGTAGTGCATCTGTGCATCTGACATTCTAAAAAAAAGCTGGACTGTCCCTTTCATGATTTTATGTCTTAGTATTATTTCAGTGTCTTTGCAGTGCTTTGTTACTAACCTTCTGTTGTGCCATCGACTCCCATGATGCATTTAATTGCCCTGATGATCTGCTCCACGACAGGTGGGGACATGGCTGTAGCGTACACTGCACTGTGAGAGTGACCCCGCAAATAATCCACCAACTCCTGCAGAAAAACAGAACTCGTCCATTATTAAAGGAATACTTCAGTCCAAAATTAACATTTTCATCAATCACCAAAAATTATTCCGACACCAGATATAATTTTTACTAGTGGGTGCAGGACACTATAGATCATTTATGTAAGTGAGGATAGCAAAATAAAGTAAACTGTGACATATTATACCCCACAATTTTTCATACAGTGGACTACCAGTAAAATTTATGAAAATGATTCAGACACTTTGACCTGAACATGTTTTTGCTTGGTCATTGGTTGACCTAAATTGGTATTATCTAATAGTGTACTTAAATTTAACAGCCGACAGCTAATTGGTTGATTTTAATCCATTACATACCTTTCTATTAAAGTTATCTGACATTATCAAAATGAATTTGTTGTGACAAAGTTTAACTCTTGAGTTCTTGTCATTTTTTATTACCATTTTCTAAACTATAGCGAATAAAACTGTGATAATGTGAGAAAATGTTGAAGGTGCCTGAATAAATTTTGGTTTGACGGTGTCAGACATTTTGCCTAAAATCTATTTTGTGGTTCAGTGAAGGAACTAGGCTTAAACAATTTATGAAATTATTACAGAAATAAAATACATTTGAATTTTATTTATTTTAATTATCAATAATCAATTATATATATATATATATATATATATATATATATATATATATATATATATATATATATATATATATATATATATATATATATATATATATATACACATATATACACATATATACACACATATACACACATATACACACATATACACACACACACACACACACACACACACACACACACACACACACACACACACACACACACACACACACACACACACACACACACACACACACACACACACACAAGGATTATTACGAACACCTGTTCAATTTCTCATTAATGCAATTATCTAATCAACCAATCACATGGCAGTTGCTTCAATGCATTTAGGGGTGTGGTCCTGGTCAAGACAATCTCCTGAACTCTATACTGAATGTCAGAATGGGAAAGAAAGGTGATTTAAGCAATTTTGAGCGTGGCATGGTTGTTGGTGCCAGACGGGCCGGTCTGAGTATTTCACAATCTGCTCAGTTACTGGGATTTTCACGCACAACCATTTCTAGAGTTTACAAAGAATGGTGTGAAAAGGGAAAAACATCCAGTATGCGGCAGTCCTGTGGGCGAAAATGCCTTGTTGATGCTAGAGGTCAGAGGAGAATGGGCCGACTGATTCAAGCTGATAGAAGAGCAACTTTGACTGAAATAACCACTCGTTACAACCGAGGTATGCAGCAAAGCATTTGTGAAGCCACAACACGCACAACCTTGAGGCGGATGGGCTACAACAGCAGAAGACCCCACCGGGTACCACTCATCTCCACTGCAAATAGGAAAAAGAGGCTACAATTTGCACGAGCTCACCAAAATTGGACAGTTGAAGACTGGAAAAATGTTGCCTGGTCTGATGAGTCTCGATTTCTGTTGAGACATTCAGATGGTAGAGTCAGAATTTGGCGTAAACAGAATGAGAACATGGATCCATCATGCCTTGTTACCACTGTGCAGGCTGGTGGTGTAATGGTGTGGGGGATGTTTTCTTGGCACACTTTAGGTCCCTTAGTGCCAATTGGGCATCGTTTAAATGCCACGGCCTACCTGAGCATTGTTTCTGACCATGTCCATCCCTTTACGACCACCATGTACCCATCCTCTGATGGCTACTTCCAGCAGGATATTGCACCATGTCACAAAGCTCGAATCATTTCAAATTGGTTTCTTGAACATGACAATGAGTTCACTGTACTAAAATGGCCCCCACAGTCACCAGATCTCAACCCAATAGAGCATCTTTGGGATGTGGTGGAACGGGAGCTTCGTGCCCTGGAAGTGCATCCCACAAATCTCCATCAACTGCAAGATGCTATCCTATCAATATGGGCCAACATTTCTAAAGAATGCTTTCAGCACCTTGTTGAATCAATGCCACGTAGAATTAAGGCAGTTCTGAAGGCGAAAGGGGGTCAAACACAGTATTAGTATGGTGTTCCTAATAATCCTTTAGGTGAGTGTATAAAAGTTACGGCATCCAGAATAAGCACAAGTACACATTTAATGAACAACACATACGCGTCGCCCCTCTCGTCAGCTCAGCATCAGCTCACTTGTGAGTTTGCTCCTGCACATACAGTACGTCACTATGTGACAGGAAGCTCGCGCTCCAGACTGCCATAAACACACTCAGGACCGCTTGCCGAGGCACCGTTTGACTTCCATTATAAAAATCACCAAGGATCTCAGTTTCAACTAAAAATCTTCTTTACATTTATACTGAAGACATCTACATCTTGGATGGCCTGAGGGTGAGTAAATTAACAGCAAATGTTCATTTTTGGGTGAACTATCCCTTTAAAATGACCTGAAACACGGTGCTGTCTGAATTACACCACTAGAGGGAGATGAAACCACACAGCACCTGAGACACTGATCATCCAGTGATAATGACAGCTTCTCAATTCATTGTCCTTGTATAAAATCTGTCTAATACAGGATTTGGACACTGATAACGACTTTTCTGTACACTATCATAGCTATAGTTCAATGAGGTCACATTTTTTCACAACCAAGCAGTTTTGGAGATTGTGCCCTGTCTGTCCTGCATCCAATAAAAAGGCTTCTGAGCAGAAGCCGGGGCCAGTATCCAGCTCTTAATCTCTGTCTTCAGACATCTGTATTGACTGTGGAGGGGTGAGGGGAGGGGATGCACCTCGCAGTGCACACTGGTCTCTGCATCCAGATGTGTCCTCTACTTTGAGGATGGGGGTGAAGGGGTTTTTAGGGGGGAAATCTGTGAAGTAAACATCTGCTTTCACTTAGAGTGCAAATCTGCAGTGCTTTAGGTCCTGGGAGCTTTGTGGAAACAGCATAAGATAAGTCAGTTAAGAGAACGTGTCCGAAATCCACCCACATCTGTGGAGCGAAGGACTGGCTGGAGCCGTTTGGCAGCTCTCTTTGTGAACCTCCCTCTGTGCCTGTGTACAGTGTCCTTATTACTGCTGAGAACATATTTTACTCTACTGCTGTTCTACCTTTACCTTTACTCTACTGCTGTCCTAACATATTTTACTCTATTGCTGCTCTACCTTTCTAAAAGAAAACAATAAACCTATGTGAAGGGAACCAAAGTTTTTTTGACAAGTTGACAGCTATGACTAAAACATACATATATATACACATATATACATATATACATATACATATACATATACATATATATATATATATATATATATATATATATATATATATATATATATATATATATATATATATATATATAAACAATTTCAAATAGAACAGTCTTATTTTAAATTGTAATATTTCACGATGTTACTGTTTTTACTGTATGTTTGATCAATTAAATATAGCCTTGGTAGGCATAAGTGACTTCTAACCAACATTATATACATTATAGACAGGTACCATGTTAGGAAGCATCCTGTGAAAACCTGCAATTTTGATTTGACCCGTAAAACAGAGCTGGCAATCGGCCAACAGTCTCACCTTATTAACAACCCACTCAATATTACGCAACACACACGTGGGGTCTCTCTCTCCCCCCTCGCTCTGTTCTCCAAAGCATGTGTAATTCAAAAAACCTGCAGTCTTTCTCGTTTTCAGTCTTTTATAATCAACTGCCATGTCCATGATGTGGTTCTGAAGTGAAGTGGTCCTTTTTAATGAAGTAATGAGATGAGAGGGGTGGTGTGACAGGAGCGTGAGTGACATTTGGGTAACATATGCAGTTTCACATCATGAAATGAGACCATGTGTGTGAGTTTGAGAAAGACAGGAAGGGAGAATAGTACATATGCTGGTGCATTGTGCATTTCTGCACCACGAGCGTCACCAAACGACAAACAGTAGCTCAACGTGCCGAATTTCTGTAAAACATTGGGCTGATTTTCTGCCTCAGGAAATGCCTTGTTAAAAGGCCTGTAATAGTAAAGTATTACATGATGCCCACCTTTTTGCCAGCTATGTACCCGCCAGCAGCCCCGAAGCTCTTAGTAAAGGTGCCCATCAGAACGTCTACTTCATTGGGGTCCACTCCAAAATGTTCTGTAACTCCCCGACCTGTGGGGCCCACGGCCCCGATGCTATGAGCCTCATCGAGGTACAGATAAGCCTTGTACTTCTTCTTTAGTGCTAAGATCTCCGGCAGCCGGACTAGAGAGCCTTCCATACTGAAAGAAACAGAGACAAAAATATTTCAGTTAAAATGTGTTAGAAGTTAGAAGTCAGATCACTGACATGTTAACATGTAAATCATGTATAAATAATTCAAATTATTAATATATTTAAATTGCATTATTATTGTATGTATGCTAATATATAAATATATAAAACAAATATTACATATTAGTAAATAGTCAATATATATAATAAAAATAGTATATATGATATTATAATATTAAAAAGGATAAATGGATACACATTCATAAAATTATTATTATTTTTTTTAAATACATTTTAACCTTCATAATCCATAAACTTTAATATTTTATATTTAAAATATCCATTTATACTATTATAAACCGTCTCTACTACTTGGCAGATATCACTGAAATAAGTGACAGCACTAGGCACTGTAAAACTCAAAAATTTTGATCTAGTTACCTATACAGTGGTTGCAAGTTTGTGACTCATTTATAAATCGCCTGTGAATATGAACCTTAAGTGTTCACATCAAAGCACACTGAGCACACTGAGCACAGATTTATGCAATAAATGACCTTACAAAAAGGGTTATCAATGCTCAAGGCTGGAAAGGGTCACAAAACCATGACTGAAGACTTTGGCCTCAATAAACCAACAATCAGACATGCAGTGTCCAAATGGGTGACATTACACATCAGAATAACCCAAAGAAACAAGAGTGATAAAGAGGCACAGACAATTTCGTTATCTCCACTGCAGCCAAAGTAGGTGCCACCGGTTATTAAATCCAAATTGTTGTAGCTGTTCTCCAACAATGAAAGCAGATTTTTTGTCTCATTTAATTTACTTTCTACTTCTTTGTAAAGCAATTTGAGCTATAATTTCATAGGAAAGGTACTCTATGAATTGTGTTATTATTAATTTGCTCAGTTACATCCTCTTTTATTTGATGTAGCTGATTACATTAAGGCTGGAATGAATATGACTGTAAACATTCACAAATGTTCTGACCTGTAAATGCCCTCCACCATGATAAGAATCTTCTTCCAAGAGCGATGGGTACGAGGTTGCCCTGAGCAAACCGCTTCCTTCAGCAGCTTCTCTAGACTCTGCATGTCTGCAACCAAACACAAAACAGGCACATTATGACAGAATCAGGTATTAAAAGAAATACACACTGTTTGATGGTATTTTACCCAACCCAAATAAAAAAAACATACTTATATTTTTAGGCCTTCCCAAACCAAAATAAGAAGGGTGCGTTCATAAATGCCAAATGGTTGGATTTGTATGTGCCAGTCATGAGCAGAAGAAATGTAGTTCTATGAAATCATCTTTAGAAATATATATGGCTGTAATATAATAACACAAAGCTACAAACAACAGTATGTGGCCAACAAGTTTTGTTCTTAGATACACCGATCAGGCATAACATTATTACCACTTTCCTAATATTGTGTTGGTCCCTCTTTTGCTGCCAAAACAGCCCTTACCCGTCGAGGCATGGGCTCCACTAGACCCCTGAAGGTGTGCTGTGGTATCTGGCACCAAGATGTTTGCAGCAAATCCTTTAAGTCCTGTAAGTTGCGAGGTGGGGCCTCCATGGATCGGACTTGTTTGTTCAGCACATCCCACAGATGCTCGATTGGATCGAGATCTGGGGAATTTGGAGGCCAAGTCAACACCTCAAATCAACACCGTTGTTGTGCACCTCAAACCATTCCTGAACCATTTTTGCTTTGTAGCAGGGCGCATTATCCTGCTGAAAGAGTCCACAGCCACCAGGGAATACCGTTTCCATATAAAGGGTGTACATGGTCTGCAACAATGCTTAGGTAGGTGGTACGTGTCAAAGTAACATCCACATGGATGGCAGGTCCCAAGATTTTCCAGCAGAACATTGCCCAAATCATCATACTGCCTCTGCCGGCTTGCCTTCTTCCCATAGTGCATCCTGGTGCCATGTGTTCCCCAGGTAAGCACCACACCAGCACCCGGCCATCCACGTGATGTAAAAGAAAACATGATTCATCAGACCAGGCCACCTTCTTGCATTGCTCCGTGGTCCAGTTCTGATGCTCACATGCCCACTTTTGGAGCTTTCGGCATTTGACAGGGGTCAGCATGGGCACCCTGACTGGTCTGCGGCTATGCAGCCCCATACGCAACAAACTGCGATGCACTGTGTATTCTGACACCTTTATATCAGAACCAGCATTAACTTCTTGAGCAATTTGAGCTACAGTAGCTCGTCTGTTTGATCAGACCACACGGGCCAGCCTTCACTCCCCACGTGCATCAATGAGCCTTGGCCACCCACGACCCTGTCGACGGTTCACCACTGTTCCTTCATTGGACCACTTTTGATAGATATTGACCACTGCAGACCGGGAACACCTTGCAGCTGCAGTTTTGGATGCTCTGACCCAGTCGTCTAGCCATCATAATTTGTCCCTTTTCAAATCCTTACGCTTGCCCATTTTTCCTGCTTCTAACACATCAACTTTGAGGACAAAATATTCACTTGCTGCCTAATATATCCCACCCACTAACAGGTGCTGTGATGAAGAGATAATCAGTGTTAGTTATTTCACCTGTCAGTTGTCATAATGTTATGCCTGATTGGTGTATATAGAAGTGTTTCTCAATCCTCTTTCTGGACACCCCAGCAATGCACATCTTTTGTGAGACCTGAATTGAGAGACATGAATTAAATGTGTCAGATTACGTAGACACAATCTGGCAGTGCTGCCAGACCTTGCTAGAAAAATAAGCAACATGGTCTGACAAAATAAACCCAAAAATAAGAGACCTACCTCATCAAAATAAGCCTAAATAGTTTTTTTTGAGCTTTTGGGAGTGTGAGGGTATTTATGGATCAAGGAGAATTGCTTGAATTCAATAATCTGATTTATTTTGGCATAAACTTGCATAAAACAAACAATAACCAAGGCTAAATTGCATCTTACGGCAAAAAATGCTTTCCAATAATTGTGTCCTAGGGGAAGGGTTGGAAAAGGCAGAAACATGGAAAGAAAAGGGAAATAAATTACAGTGATTAATAGCGATGTTATGTAAAATGGAGCTCTAACAGCACACTGGGATATTCTACGATGCTATTACTGGCTGATCATATTTTATTGTGTAAGCCCAAATGTGTGACTGTTTTATAGTTTTATAAATAGCCCCCCCCCAAAAAATCAACTCACCCATATTTATAAACAACTAGCCTGCAGCCGCTTATGATAACCAGACATGGCAACACTACAAACTAGCCAACAGATGGCAGAGTTGAACTGCAAAAATCAAACATTTTCAAACACAGAAGCAGGTTTGATCACATCCTGATCTCATTCCTCCTCTCTTACTCTAAAAACTTCATGCCTTCTCTACTGTCTCTATGAAAAAAAGTGACACAAAGCCCACAGAAAAGAATGTTCCATATAGTCTCTCATTAAAGTGGCCTCATTTCAAACAGGTGAATGTATTTAGGCCAGTGAAGGCCAATGCGGACACGGCCTGCTTTCACTAGCCATGCAGTCCTGAAATACTACACTCACCTAAACAGATCTGCCAAAGGTTTCAGGTTAAGAACAACTATAAGAAGAATGACAAGTACAATGTAATACTGGATGAAACAAGGCATGAATACTATGTTTGTTTACTTGTGTGTTATGTTATCACTAGTTTATTCAATATGACAATGACAGTATTTGCAGCTTGCTTATAGAGGGTTTTAGACAGTTGTGTTTATAATACAAAACATATTCAGTGTGCAGTGGAAACCTACCCACTCACTTCAAAATCTGTCTCACTGACATGTGCAAAACAGCAATAATCTTTATTCAAAACAATGATGTGCAGCTTTCAAATGAAACTACAAAAATCCACTCTCTTATTCTGTGCACCATATTTTTACAGCTGCAATCTTTTCCCTAGGAAATCCAAGTCTTCAAGCAAATCCTTACATAATTAATAAACTAAAAAAAGCTCAAACACAGGCCTAAATATTCCCATTGTCAGCAGCACATTCAGAGCATTTGAACAAATCGGGTCTGTTTGCATTCGAATGTGCAAATGAGCATAAGCTGACACCAACCAGAGAAACAGAGATAAATAATATCTACCTTCCTGCAGAATTTATGCTGGAATGTGTTGGATGTGGAATTTTCCCACTTCTGACCATTGCGCAATCCTCAGAAGATGACGGATGAAGAATCAAAATGGCAATGCTAGCGTTAGTGTGGTAGGTATTTGTCAACAAACCTGTCCTAACAACCAAAATGTGTGTGATACATTCATTGTTATGCAATGCCAACAATAATTCTGCAGGTGTATAGGCATCAACAGAGTATCATACCATATTTTACGCCCCTGTTCCTGCAAATGCTTGCTAAACAGGTTTGGATTATCATATAATTATGGACTTTGTCTTTGACTAATTGATGCATTTAATTTCCTTTAAAGTAAATGTTTATCATTAACTCATCATATCCGCCCATGTTACATCATACACCTTCAATGAAATCAAAAGTGGAAATCTCTGGGATTCCAAGTAGGAAGTCTGACTTCAACTGACATTCCAAGCACTTTTCCTAGTTAGGCATTAGTTCTCACCCTAATCAAACACACCTGACCTAACTAATCAAGTTTTAGTTTAATTTGAACAATGCAGTCAAGTGTGATGCAGTAGGATCTCCTCAGGACTATTTTTCAGGTCAGACAGTGGCATGTAGAGTCTCCAAGGTTTGTCTTAAGGACCCACAGCCAAGTATTACATGGTACTTTGAGAGTACATGCATGCTTTTGTTCTTCATGCATCATGTATTCCTATCCAACCTCTGGAGAAAGATGCACACCAGTTATCCAGTAACTACACAAGAATACCATTAACTACAATGGATTTCCTAAAGCACAGCCATTATAAAACCCCAAATATGCCTCGCTGCAGGCTAATGCTTAAATTTAGTTGGCTAACCATCACAAACTGTGAAGGTGATCACCTCAATGTTGAAACTTTAAGCAAGTTGTGTTGATGACTGAACGCACCGTGACCTGGTATATTTAAATTTCATAATATTGTGAATATGTACTTACTGTTGTGTTTGAAGACTCTAATGGTTGCCCCCGACAACCTGGCTCCCAGGATAAGAGACGTGTGATTTAGCTCATCACTCAGGATCAGACAGCCCTGGAAACAAGACATATGTTACTGCATGACTCTGAACACATTATGAAGCAGGAATCTAAAGCAGGAATCCATCAATAACATGTTGTGTGAAATAATAATGTGAGGGTCAGACAAAACATTATTTAAACGTTATTTATATAGCACCTTTTAAGACACTATTTACGTACTAAATACTATACTAAATAGTAAAAATAAAAGAATAAAATAGAACTTAAAAATAATAAAATGCAAAAAACATGGCAGATTACTCTCCTCATCGCATTCTTGCAAGCACGTATTATACTGTAATTTAGATTTTTATTCTTATTTAATTTATCTATTTTTATTGTCTCCTCTCTCTCATTTTCTGTCATTGAATCTTAAATGTCAATTCTTTTGAGCTCATTTAATTATCTGAACCCCAGGTTCAATCCTTTCCCAGGGAATGATCTGTCTGGACACTGGTCACAGGTGAGGTGGTTCTTGACCACTCACACATATAACAGTAATAAAAACCTTTCAAGGAGAGAAGAGAATTAAAATCTATCCTTATATTTTGTCAACAAAGAAGACATGTATGGGAACACTACTGAGTAATGACGTATAGTTCATTCAAAAATGAAATTTCTGTCATCATTTACACACCCTTAAGGAAGATATTTGGAAGAATGTTTTTAACCAAGCAAATCTCGCCCCCCATTGACTACTATAGTAGAAAAAAAATGGGGAGTGAGATCTGCTTGGTTACAAACATTCTTCCTTCGTGTACAGCAGAACAAAGAAATGTATACAGGTTTGGAACAACTTGAGGGTGAGTAAATGATTCATCATTTTTGGGTGAACTATCCATTTAAATCAGTTGAGTTACATATATGCATGTGGAAGACTAAGGGACCATTCACACAGAACAAGTTTTTGCAGTTACAAACGCGAGACAGGTCAGTGGAACGAGAAAAAAAAAAAACGCAAGCTCTTGAGATGCATTTTTTCTAAAAGTTTAACTTGTTTTAACTTGAGTGCCGCATTTTTAGAACGCTGCAAGACACGAGCGCAATGGTTAAGCACGTCTGTCTAGTGAATTTTTACATAGAACAACAATGGAAAAGCAGCACAGTGGAATGCAAAAAACGCGTTCTGTGTGAATAGACCCTTACAGGGCATTCTATCACTAAGCATTGTTTGCTGTCACAAGATTTACTAACTACGGTTCATTGAAATGTCATCAAAATTTATTGAAATGAATCTTCAGGGGAAAAAAAAAAACGGTTTTGTTCAAATTAACTGAACTTTTTAACATTCAGATCTTTTGTTGTGAACTGGATGACGTAGTCTCAATATCAGCAGAGCATAGCCTGATTTAACAATGGTTTCTGTCATCTCCTCTTCACCTTGAGAGGCCTTGAACTGACAACTCTTCTAGAAGGCACAAGTTGTTGGATTCACTTAACCAATACCTCAAGGCTGCAACATCATGAGGACTTTCTTAAGGGAACAACATCCCCTTCAGCACATTCCAACCAGTTTTCTGAAACCTTAAAAGTCCCCCAGCCCTTTGGATCACATCTAGATCCTGAGGTCTTCTCATTTGAACTGGTTATGACAACCACATCATTGGGCCCAGTATAAACAATCCCTAATGAGACGCCCTAAACAAACACTGTCAGTTCGAACTGTGCTTGTTTATCTGATTGAGCATCTTTTTTTTAACAAGGGTTTGTTTAGTGTGCAGGTTCATTGGGTTATTCTGTGGTGCGTGAAAAACTGTTTATAGTGGCAATTAATAGCAGGCGCCCAGAGATAACAGATTAATATACGACGCTCGTGTGCTCACTTCACCAGATAAAACTGAGTGATTTAAGACAGATGTAAAAAAAATAAAGAGGCACCGTTGAGGATTCATTTTTAAATGCTGACCTTTCCAACTAGTGCCGGAATGTTCATGGAATTGGTGGCGAAACCCATTCCAAACGCCATGGCAGACTCCATGCCCAAGAACTCAGCCACATGTCGCTCCAGTTTCTCATGGATGCTGAAGTTGCCTATAAAAAAAGATAAAGAAATGTAAAAGCTGACACTTTATCAAAACTACTTTACAAAAGTCTCCTCTCTTTTCTTGTCACAGGCCAGAGCACCACAGCTCAACATGTCAGGAACTGCATGCTGACCGCTTCCTTTAACCACAAAACTAGAGAAAGTGAAGAAAAAGTCAAAGACTGAATCTGCTTGAGATGATTAATACCTTGAGGAGACTTGTGAAAAAATAAAATCCAAGACAACAACTCTCCACATCCACCACAAAGGGTATTCAGGACCATGAATGAGTGTTAAAAGCATTCTGACAGGACAAAAGAACAACAGTAGACCTCTCTGTTCTCATTTTTTTTTCTCTTTGCTGGATGTAAAATGACATTGTGTTTTTACCAAAAAATCGGGTAAAGTTATTAGACATAAACTTTAAAAATGTATAAGAGCACAGTCTTTCCCGGTAAGACATTTTCAGCATTTTCTTCTTCAGCTTTTCTAGTTTTAGAGGCTCAGAGAGCGTCAGAATTGGGGAAACAAATGAGATCTGTCAGAACATGTGAGGTGAAATATTATAATTCACTCAGTAGCTGAGGACAAGAAATACTGCGATGATGTTAAGAAAAATATCTGATGCTGTGAGATAAAAATGTGACCTGTGATATGTAAAATATAGATAGATATATAGGCTAAATAGATAAATATATGCCATAAATCTCTAACGTTTTCCTTTTTTTTTGCTACTGCAGAATGATGTTATTGCCTTTTGAAGTAATAAACAGGTCTGTATGGACAAAAACCACAGCCATTTCTCAAAATATCTTCTTTTAATGATCCACAGTCATACAGTATTAGAACGACATGAGGGTGAGCAAATGAATGGGGTACTTTCATTTTTGCGTGAACTATGCCTTTAAACTCATTAGTTGGAATTTGAATTGAATTGGCCACACCCCTCAGGTTGTCCAAAAGGAATTTGAATTAGGATGACAGGAAGAGGAATTTACTGACTACTATATCAATAATGTTTCTGGAAATCCCCCATATGTTGTCTGTATGATTATGCTTATCTGTGTTTTACACTAAATAAATTAAATACACAGTAGTTACAGTACAACTTACAGTAATTTAATTGTACTAATTGTACTCAAATTACAGTTCTGCATCCTGTTTGCTGTCTTAATTCAAATTCAATTAAAATTTCGAATTCAAATCTAAATGCACAACCATTTCTAAACACATATACATATAATATGTATGTTGTAACAAATTTAAAAACATCACCACTATACTCAATGCGAGTCTGGCTCCTATCATTTCCTGATCCCACGAACCCCTCTCACCCACCAAAGTGGCAAAAATACCATAAAGGTCTGACCACTGGAAATATTTAACAGCTTTAAAGCAAGAAATTCTGGCTAAAGATATTTCCTACTGAATAAGACCACAGTCAAGAGTGAATGCACAACACTCAGGGTTGGTCTGTGAATAAATGCCTCTCCTTTTACTTGATTCCTATAGAGCTTTGTACTCTAAAACACCATAGATTACTCCGGACCTCTGATCATTCCCTCTCACAGCAGCAGCTGAAGCGTGATGTGTTTGATTAAACCAGAATCAGGTCTGGGGCGGCTAAACTGCACTTAAATGTGATAACTGAGATGCTCGCTCCATACAGAGGAAACACATAAGGGCCTTGACTTGTAACTGGGGTATTGTAGTAGTCTAATGAAGTGAGAAATGAGAGTGAGACCCATTAAGATCACAATCAACTGCAGAAAGTGCATACACAAGCGGAAACTGCCAATAAAACGGCAAGTTCTCAAAACACCTTAACCTTATTTAATTTAAATGGATGGGAATAGCTCTGAAAACAGCAATAATGAGATACATTCAGGGTTAAATGCAAATTAAGCTCGATCAACATCATCTGTGGCCACAGACTACCACAGAAAATCATGTTTACGGTACAATATACAGTGAAAGTTTATGGGGAACAAGGGACTGCACCAGAATAATACACAGGCAGAGCAAAGCATAACATTTTTAACATTATGAGACTAATATGATCATATTGCTTACTAATAATGTCTGTGTAAAGTTATATACAATATTTTAATTCCTGTAGTGCAAAAATCAGTTGTTCTGTAACTTTATTTTTTTTTTAAAACCAAAGTTTAACACTAAAAGGACGCATTTTCCTATGAAAGAATTAACAATTTCAAGCGTCATTTTTTTTTTAATGTTAAAGGGGTCATGAATTGAGAAATCAACTTTTCATGCAGCCTTTGATATATAAAAGAAGTTTATCGTGATATAAGAATATCCTGTATGTTTCGGAGCTGAAAACTTCCTTGTTAGTCAAAGAAAAGCTTTTATTGACACCAGACCCAGCAAACGCTTGATCTCAGAATGTGTCAAGCTGTGACATCAGAGTGTGGTGAAACACCGCCTTAACCGAAGAAGAACAACGCCTGATTCTGTAGCCCTCTGTAGATTCTGATATCTATTGATGTGTACGTGTCTAACTGAACATAACTTAGCACGCTGTCACAGGCTGGAGAATCCTTTATTTGGGGTGTTACTGGTTCATTGTGCTGCGATTCGTAATGAGACTCGGATATGTAACGTTATGGGCCAGGGTTCGCAAGGCTATGTGTTTTCCAGACGGGCTACCAAAA
Organism: Rhinogobio ventralis; assembly: GCA_039654625.1. Taxonomy (NCBI): domain Eukaryota; kingdom Metazoa; phylum Chordata; class Actinopteri; order Cypriniformes; family Gobionidae; genus Rhinogobio; species Rhinogobio ventralis. The sequence goes on along the minus strand of CM077204.1, from coordinate 18,388,872 downwards.
CGTTTAATCTTAAATAAGGAAATAACATTCCTTTCTTGGAATTCTTGGGAGTTGTTCAGTCTCTTGACTTGATATTTGAAGAAAAAATACAAATCGCGGAAGTTTTGATCATGCTGATTTGTCTGACTCTGCAGTGAAGCTTGTGCGTGTGTGTGCGTGTGTTAGTGATGCATGGTTCGCGGTTATATCCACCGATCAGGCGGGCCAATTAATAAAAAATAACATTCCAATTAATTGCGGGTGGATGAGAGATAAATCATTGTGTTTGTTTGATGAAGACATTTTGCGAGCCCTGTGGGCGAATCATTCTGGTTGCCGTTTTCCCACACGCTTTCGAAACAATTCCTTACGTGTACTCACGGGGGAGCCGAAGCTCATTATAATATGCAAAGCTTATCCAATCATAGCAGTGGGCGTTTACTTCCAAGTCTTCAGTGCGGCACGCCCATAAAAACCGAGCGCTCCATGAGAGAGGCTCAAAACCAGGGTAGAAAATAGCCTATTACTTATTCATTATGATGTTTTTGAATGTAAATATCATGCGAACGTCATAAGTTGACCTCAGACAACAGTATAATTTTAAAAAAAAAAAGCCACTTCATGACCCTTTAAGCCTTCCCATGGCTCGCGAAATCACTAGCCCGACGTCCCGGGGCTATGGTATCTTCCAGCCGGGCAACCAAAACGTATAATGGCCCTGCCGGACGGGCTATTTAAAATCGTGAATAAAATTCCTTTCTTGCTTTGCGTTGTTGACTCTCTTGACTTGTTATCTGAAGGATAACATGATCACGGATGTTTTTGATCATGCTGATTTGTCCGCAGTGAAGTTTAGCCGATGTATGTGTGTGCGTATATGTTTGAGTGTGTTCACGATGAGCGGGTATATCCATGGGTCAGGCGGACCAAATAATAAAATATAACACTAATTCATTGCGGGTGGATGAGAGATAAATAATTAATGTGTAGATTTTATTAAAGACACGGAACTCTCATTTCACTGTAAAAGGCAATGGACGTGCGTCACTTTCGTTTTCAAAACCAGCGTCAAATCAAAGCTAACATATGCCTAGAGCACCTCCTAGTGGACAGTATATAAAACACAAAGGAAAAACCCTACATGAGATATTGCTTAACTTAACAGTTTTACCTAAAATACACTAACTTAACAGAAATTATTCTGATAAGAATTTTCCAACATAATGATTGTTTAAAACTTTTTCTTTTTCAGGTACTAATTTGCAAAATTTTACCAAATTAAAAAGAAAAGGAAGGAAAGTCAAGTAACATGTGGGAGCGTTTTAGTGAAGTAGTTTAACAGGACGAATCAAGTGTTGGGTAGCCTATGTGATGCGAAACGGCCGTGAAGCGCTCTATGTATATGACAATAAATTAATAAAGCCTATAAGCCTATAGTGAAGAAAACTTCGAAAGTCGCTGTGTCTGTGTGTACGTGCGCGTTTGTGTGTTTGTGTGTTAAAATGTTAAGAGATGCATAGATTTAAGTTGGTGTGTCAGTTCTACACAGGCAAAAAAGACAGGTCAAGACAGAAATTCATAGAAGATAGGTAGAACCAAATGTAGAACAAAATCCATTTGTATTGATGATAGTAATTTTATTATTTTATATACCATTGTTGATAATTTGAAAGTGGTTGTGATTGATGTTTCGAATCCTATTCAGTTTTCTACATTAAACATTTCTTTTTTTATTTGGGCTAGTTAAATTCATTTCGGACTACCAAAATCTGAAGAGTGCCTGCCCGAAGGGCTACCAGTGATTTTGAAATTTTGCGAGCCCTGCTTCCATAGAGCACACCTAAAGCTTAATTTGTTTAAATTCCTTTAAACACTGGTGCTGTGAACTGTTCTAGGCTCAGTTCACACTAACTGATTATCAAAAACAAAATAGAAAATATATTAATATTTTAAGTAGCTCCAATAATACAAAAAAGGATGTAGCTCGATGAAAAATTCTGGTTTATGAGCCCCTTAAGCACCCACTGAGAAAGACAATAATTGTCTCATAGGAAACTAGTGTAGCCAACATTTGCCACCCACTGGTTGTACAGTGACTACATCACCATGGTGAAACATTTAGCTTTCGAAACAATAAATGTGACACTTAAATGACCCATTATGTTGTCAACTTCATACTTAAGTGCTACGTGCTTCAATGATATTAGTGTTTGACAACTGTAACTTAATGTTACACCTATAAACTCTTTATACATTGAAATAGTCCATGGTGACTGAAAACAAACACAAACACATATAATAATGAATTCTAAAGACACAGAGATACTCCAGGTAGAATTTCTGTAAATGATTGATGTAGAAGTCTTAAAACCTGTCAGAAAAAAACAAACATGGACCTTGCAGTTATAACAAAAACATCCTGTCAAATGTGACCATAAAATTATAGTAAAACATTACCCAACATCACATAAATTATGAGTAAAAGAGTAATCTAATGTAACTTACAAAGTACAAATTTAAGGGTAGTAATTCTGATCAATTCTGTAATTTTAATTCCTGTTCCTAAATGTTCATAAATACAAATCTTCCATTAGTTAAACCCTTTAAACAGTAAAACAATAAAGAACAATTTTATAAATAAAAACTATTTTTATATACTTATATATTTTACATAATTTAATTTACCTATATAATTTGTATATGTATTTTATACTTATTTTGAAACACTGATTACTGATTTTTAATGTTTAAGAACCTTTAAGAAAAATTATTTTAAAATGCCCATCCCTAATACGCACATGCATACACAGGCGTCTAATTAGAAATTGCATCTTAATAGGGAGTCGTGGGGTAACTTATTATTGCTAATTTAACAGAGGGCCTGCAGAAATATATCCGAAAGCAACAACAGCCTTTGAGATCCAGAAAGAAAGAAATGAATCCCTCAAATGAATAATGAATGATACGAAAAGGACTTTACACACAAATACCCTCGATGACTAATGATCACGTGTTCTTGTTGTGTCTGTTTCTGAAATTTGGCTCAGATTCTCCACAGTGGTGCACTCATTGCATAGCACCACAGATAAAATATCTCAGATTACTTATTTTACTACTGATATGATCTGATATCTGATTTACAAAAAAAAACACAAAAAAAAAAAAACACATGTAAGATGAGAAAACAGAAAAGCAGTGACAAAAAAATTCCAGCTTTACTGTCATGGGTACTTGTCCCAACTGTGCTCACGTTATGTTTTACAGCCTTGCTGATGTCAGAACAGGTAGCGACAGTCATCAAGCAGTTAAAAAAATTTCACATATGCAACAAACCAGAATAACCAGATGCCAGAACATCAGTCAAACCAAAGTACTTGAAATTTTGCTACTGAACAGGTCAAATCTCTAAACACCATCAAGGGTTTCCAACCCTTTTTACCAATGGATTTCCATAAAAGTTGATTGTGATTACTCTTTGTGAGTGCAGTTCCTATTAAATAATTTTTAAAAATGCTTATTGAGTAATGTTCTAACCGATTAAATAGAACGATTAAAAAATAAAAAAAATCTATATTTCACTACAGATTTTTTTAAAGCCTGGAAATCACAATTTTAAAGTGCCCTATGCTTTTTCAAATATTACCTTTCATGCCGTGTGTGTAATATAGCTATTTGTGAATGTAAAAGGTCTGCCATAGTTAGACGGTGACAGGATACACATAACTAAGTGACAGAGCTGTCCATTAAAGATGACGAAGTAGTATGTCCCAAAGCTTGCCTACTCTTCTGCTACACACTCAAAAGTATGTACTTTTTCTTCACAAAAAGAGTACATACTCATAAGAGGTCATAGTATAAGCAGGCGAATTGGGACGCAGAGAAAGTCTAAAAGAAAGAATCAATTCTGAAAGGCTGAAATGAGTTGTCAGCAATTCCAGTCTCACTTCCTGTTACATACGTAACAATGTAACAAATTTGCATAATGCCAGCTTATGGTCTCCATTGGCCCGCAATTGATGTCTACTTTGACCTGCCCCCAAAGACTGTAGTTGTAGCCGAGGCTTGGAAGAGTTTGGTTTGTGTTGTCGATATGTCGAGAAGACGCTGTTTTCTGCGCTGCGAATCCACTTTGATGCAGGAATGAGGATGAGGAGTCAGGACTCGCACTGGAATTGATATGAAAAGAACGATGCCATCGCTACTATTTGCATTACTGTATCAAGTGCTGAGGAAGCTGAAATTCAGATATGCTAATGAACATGTTTCTGAAATGCGCTTGAAGAGGTAGACCAATCACAACAGACTGGACCGTCTGACCAATCAGAGCAGAGTAGGCTCTCAGAAAGGAGGGGTTTAGAGAGACTGAATCTTCAAACGAGCCGTTTTCAGACTCTTTGAGAAATTAGGTGATGTGCAATGTATATTATGAGAATATTAAAGTGTTCTTTGAACTTGGATGCATGTAAACTTATTGTAGGAGACCTCCAAAACAAAATGAATAGTTTTTTAAAGTAGCTTAAATGAGCACTTTAAAATTCCCTGACATTTCCTGGTTTTCCATCACGTGGTACAGATAACCATTTCACCTCTAAGCCTTAGTGCAAACAAGCCAGCTTTTAACCTACACAATCTACATGACATTTGTAAAAAGAAATGCACCAAGTAAACATACTTCAGCATAGAAATATGGGAAGATCATTATGAGTCATTTGATTCAACACATTTAGAGAGAGATATGAAACTGGTCAGTCAATCATCAACTTACACTGCAAATTCAAAAACAGGCTGGACCTTTAATAAATCTTTTGGTGAAGGAAGAATTCTGTGAATGCTGCTCAAAGCAGGTCAAATGAAAAAAAGGCTTTTGACTGGTTTATGGTGGCATTAACTAAACCGCAATAGTTGCTAAACAACAACCTACCATGCTTGCTCTTAAGCAAACAATGTTGGATGCCATAGGTGACCTGTTTCTGTGATACGTTTAAGGTTGTGGTATAACCACACAAATACCTAGTTCCTGTCTTGTGCTGCAGACGCCCACCCCATACTGTCTGGTCGCCTCTGCTACGGTTTTCAGGAAGTCAACATTGTTTTCAGCGAAACCCAGATAGTTGTAGGAGCCCATGTTTATGACGTTCTCAATGGTTCTTCCTGTTAACCTGACAGAGAAGAAACACATCAACCAAACCGTTATTGATATTGATTTATCCTGATGAGTCTGTACATAGATCATTCTTGTTCTAGGGTGAAACTAAAATCAGTGGGTATAATATAGAAGAACTTTGTGTAATACAAAGCAGTAGTTACTGTTAAGGCGGCCATTGAAAGAAACAATACATAACATGAGCTCAAATTACTGAAAATGGGCCAAAAATCATATAACTGTCACTTAATATATTTCTCCTCTGATGAAATGTATTAATATGTTGATATAATGTTTTTAAAAGAAGTCTTAAATGCATTTATCAGATCCAAAATACAATAAAAAAGGAGCAATATTTTGAAATATTATTACAATTTCAAATAAGTGTTTTCTATTTTAATATATATTATAATGTAATTTATTCCTGTTGGGTCAAAGCTGAATTTTCAGCATCATCACTCCAGTCTTCAGTGTCACATGATCCTTCAGAAATCATTATAATATGCTGATTTGCTGCTCAAGAGACATTTCTTATTATTATTATCAATGTTGAAAACAGTTGTGCTACTTAATATTTTTTCTGGAAACTGTGATGGATTTTTTCAGGATTCTTTGATGAACAGAAAGTTCAGAAGAACAGCATTCATTTGTTTTTTTGTAACAACTTAAACGTTTTACTGTCCCTTTTGATCAATTTAATGCAACCTTTCTGAATAAAAGCATGAACTTCTTTTAAAAAACAACTTTTGAATGGTAGAATTATAATATCATATTTTACTAAAAAAGCGAGTTTATGGTGGTTAGTGCTGGTCTGGTGAAGTTGGTTGACCAGTTTTGCTGGTTAAGCTAGTTAAAAATTGTGCCTTGTGCCAGAAACCAGCAGCTATAACATATCCTGCTCTTTTCAACAGTTATAACCGCTTGTTTTATGCAAAGCATAGATTTACCTAAACGTCCAATTGTAATCATCTGATACCCTTTCCATGAGATCAAAAACCGGACCAGGTAAACTGCATATGGGCCGGTTCCAGTTGTCCCTGACTCTCATGTACAGATTCCGGGTGTAGAAGTTTTCAAAATCTTGGTAAAGGGGAACAAAGTCCTGTAATACAAGAAATAATTGACAAAATAACAACCAGAAGCACTTTTAAAACAACCTAACATCAGTATTTCATGCGTCCCTTCCACAATATTCATTCATTAAAACGAAGAGGCACAGCTGACCCAAGATCAGCCATAAACAACACTGTTTGCATGTGGGTAGTTACAACCGGGTGAATGTTTCAAACCCATCTCCTCTGTGAGTATCAGAGTCCTGAGAGATTCACCCACATCTTGTCCTTAAGGAAACTCTGCCAAAGAACAAGGGAGAAGCTAAGCAGACTCCTCATTGTGCTTTCTTTATTAAACCCACTTTGAACTGCTCAGAATCCTAGTTATGGAGACAGTAAAGACAGCAGAAAATAACAAAAGGCACAACAAACTGCCGTCTGACAAGTTTTTTTTTTGCATAAGCTTTTGACTGCCACTCATATGTTTTTCTGGTCACCGAGGAGGTGTCTGATCTTTGCCCAGCGTTTCAGATCACACATTCAAAGCGTTCTCTTAAGGCACCAAGAAAGCTCAAACAAAAACTGCACTCTTATTGATTCTTATAGCCTTATTTTTTAGCTCTTATTTAACACAAAGCACACAGTTTAAACCTTTGCTGGTGTGTGACTCAAACGGCAATGTAGAAAGCCCTCCCTGTTAAACAGGAAAAGGGAAAATGGAAATGCTGTGAGATCACATGTAAATTTTGCTCTTAAACGCTAATGTATAGGCCCTACATATCAAGCACACCCTGTGAAATGTGCAGCACTCAAGTAAAACCTGTTCTTTCCGGTTCATATATTTATTTTCATTGGATATTAAATGGCAAAAAAATTGTGCTATACCAGCATTCCTACACTAAACTTACTGATTTGTATTTGTACACTTTAAAGATTACAGCTAGATTAGAAGATTTAGACAGTGGAAATTTGGCTGCATTGATTCACGCTGATCATGGAAAAAATGGCAAGCACAGAGCAAATTCCCAATGTGTTCACTCATACCAATATATAACACTATTTTACTAAAGGTGTGACTCTGAGAGCTTACCGTTTCATGGTCTTGTCAACTATGCTTCAAAAAACTCAATTTATGCCTTTGAATAATCACATCTAATGTAACACCACAAGCTTTGAGTGAGAAATGTGCATAAAAGAGGCATCTTTTCTCAACAGACAGACTGGGAGCAGAAATAATGAAGTCACTGTCCTTTGGGGTTTAATTGCGTCTTTAACCTCCCCAGCATCACCTCACACATGTCATGGAGATTTTCCATAGTGAACAGTGTGTACATTAAATGACATGAAAGAAAACACTTTGTGTTTGAGAATAAATGTGTCTTGCCTAATACTCATCTTTTTACAGTTATTTTTTAAATGTTAAGTATGCAACAGAACATTTTCTTTTTAGACGCATACAAAGTTGTTATTCTAATCCTAAAATAACAAGTCCTACTAATTCAGTAGAAGGTTTACATGAGGTAATGCTAAAGATAATATAAAAAAATAGCTAACTTTCTGTACATGGTGGTTACTGTGCAAAATGTATTAGGTGGAGAGCAAACCTACCTTTTGCTCTTCTCTCTCCTGGGCCTGATGGCATTTCTCTAATCCAATAGCTCTTAATAAGTCTCTGAAATAGCCAAACAGGATGACAATTCCATAGCCCATGTATGTCAGGACAGCTACATACATGGGGGCCTCCTCGAATGAATCTTCACCCCTAACTCGAGGCTGATGAAAACCGTTTCCCTTGCCATTTTTCTGCACCTACAATATCACAGGTTAACAAAACATTATATGTTACAGTATATGTTAATATTATTTTAAATGCATTGTAATTTAGCAGACAAATGATACTCAAACATATACTACTACATAAACTAAAGAGTCCAATTAATATAATTCAGTAATAAATATCATTTGTAGGTGTGCTTAAGCCATATCTTTCATAAGTTGTTCCAAACCTGTATGAGTTTCTTTCTTCTGCTAAACACAAAAGATATTTTGAAGAATGTCGGTAACAAACAGCTGATGGGCCAACACTGACTTCCATAGCATTTCCCCCCCATACTATAGAAGTCAATGTGGCCCATCAACTGTTTGGTTGCCCATATTATTCAAAATATCTTTTGTGTTCAGCAGAAGAAATAAATTCATACAGGTTTGGAACAACTTGAGGGTGAGTAAATGATGACAGAATTTCCATTTTCGAGCGAACTATCCCTTTAAGAGAGAAGCCACCATGGTTTTGCCTGTGGTTACTAACACACATTTTTACAGCTAAACATGGTTATTGGTTACTATTCAAATATTTTCACAAGGGTAAACATTTATTTAATTACCAAAAGCGCCCATGAACTTCAAGCATATTTTAGTGATGACTCAAACGCATTGGTGAAATGATTCATTAAACGAACCACCTGAACGAACCGATTCGGTGAAATGATTCGGACATCCCAATTCAAATTCCATGCCAAGTCATACCCCTAATTATGTTGTAGAAAAGTAACAAAGATGACCCGAAGTAGTTTTTACAGACAACGCTAAGGATTACCCCTTAATTCTAGGACTTTCATATTTAAATGAACACGTTTAACGACGTATTTTGCGATGCATTGAGTGATGCAGTTTGATATAGCCTAACTTACCTTTTCATTTCTGTGATATCCATTTTTCAAATTGTTATTTTCCTGTTGTTTCTGGTCACAATGAGACTTCAAGGTTCCGTTACGTGGATAATGTTCATCTGTTCGCATCATGTTTGCAAAGAGTCAACGCTGAATCAGGAATTAGATACTATTGAACTTCTCTTTTCCTCAGTTTAGAGAAGTGTGTGTGTTCGTTGAAGTGTAATTCCCTGATGTGAGTTCACCATCCGACCTCATGCTCAAATGACTTTGATTTGTGTACACACAACTTTGGACCAGGAAGTATTCACGGACATCAGAGGTACGACGCGACGCGACGCAACGCGACTGGGCGCTCCCTTTGACAGCTTCGAAGATAATAATGGAAGAGCTCCAGCTTTGTACAATGAAGACACGGTGGTACTTTCAAACTGAGAGACAGTTCTGAATCTGCGTCTGGATGTGTTTTATAGTAAATGAAAAGCAAAAGTAAAACTGCTGCAGCCACTAAAACCAAGTTGTCAGTGGTAAAACTAACACGTACACGGCGAAAAATGCATGTTGTGCAATATGCAAATGAGTTTTCATTATCCATAATTTAACTATAAGACCAAGTAACCAAAGATGGATCTTGGACGGGCCTCTGACTGCCAGGGTCCTCTATCTGAGATCGCCCCCCGATTTTTTTTTAAATTGATGTCAATTTGATGTAATTAAACATACCATTTCAGTTAGTTTTCTAATGTTTCTAATGTTCATTTAAGTTGTTTAAGTATCTCATATTATATTTTGTTTATTTATATTAAAATAAGCAAAATTATTTTTAATAGTTTTAGTTAAAACAACACTGAGGGCACTGCATGTGGTTTAATCAATAAGGTACATTAAGCACAAAGTATTTTTTTTATGTTCTATTACATTCTTAAGATGAGCTATCTTTGAATATTTTTGCTGCCTTCTGCATATTTACTACTCCAACTGCATTCAGCAGAATGTGGGAAGTCTCCACCACAGAACAAGAAGTCATTGTGATGACACAAATGAAGAAAGATTCTGAAGCCATACTTTCCCTCCCTTGCTTTTTTAATGGGATTGTGTTCAGGAGAAACAAACACCTGAGTGAGTGAATGGGAGAAACATCTATCTAGATGGAAATGAAGAGAGAATTAAAGTGGCGACGTGTGGCAGTGGTAGCTGGCAGCAGCCTGCAGCTGTCGGAACCAATGCTGGACTAACCGTGGAAATGTCATTGCTAATTAACCACAGCTCCCCTCTCACTAAACCCTGAACCGTTCCCTCTGTCCACCTCTATCCCTCATTTCACCACATCCAATCCTCTGCCAGTGACTTATGCTAAGGGAGCTGTGCTAGCCTAGATCTGTCAAGCATCATTAGCTTTATTAATATTAGCACTCATTATTTATCTCATATTTGCATGGCAGGTACTGTGCTGTGCACTCTCCCTATATACCTCTAATGACTTATCAGTAAGGCACGAGAGGCATTGTTTTATTACGTTTGTTATTACCTTATTGGGTATTTAACATCTTATTAAAGGTGATAATATATATAAAAACTCCTAGCGTTAGGTGAACGCCTGGTTTATCAAGCTAATTTCAGTATCTAACAAAGTGTTCCTCGTGCGCCCTTCCCCAGTGAAATGTTACTAATAAATCAGTTTTTGACTAGAGAAATTACCGTACACTGACCTGAGAAATATTTTCCCCGACGATATGTCATCAGTAAGCCATGTGATTGTTTACAGACGCCCGATTCGCGAATGAATCACTGTAGTATCAATGTTCTTTTTTTTTTAAGCAATCTCGCGTGTCTGTTGCTGAATTCGGAACCGCATACTAGTATAGGCCTACTACTCATATTATCGCATCTCGAGAAATAGTAGTATACTAGATGCGCTAGTATACTCACTCAGCATGCATTGCCTGTCGGTTGAATCAGAACTACCAATGCCTGATTCGTGAATGAATCTTTTTGAATTGGTCCGTTGTGGTGTTTGACAAAACTTGGATATTTACCTTGCAATTGAGTTAAAACAAAACCGTCAAATGAAGCAATTTAAACCAAATCTTCAAATGCATCATATCGTCAGCGATGAAGAAGATTCTGTACGCACAACATGCGATGGTAACAAGTAGGCCTACAACACATTCTTTTTTTTTTATTATTATGATCTTGGAGCACCATATAAATACCACGGTAAACAAGCAGAGTATTCATGCAGTACCATGTTATATTTCAAAGTACCATGGTATTTCAGTCTGAAACAATCACTACCACACTACTGCCCAAGTATCCTTTTTATCTAAAGGTAATGAGAAACGTCAACTTAATGCGTCATATACACTACAGTCTTTCAGAGATGTTTTGCAGCATATAGGAAAACTCAAATCACAATGAACTGTTTTGGGCAAAATAGATACATAAATAAATGAGATATTTTAATTGCAAATTAACATTCGTAATTCTACAATTTGAGTCATAAGTTGAATTGAAAAATGTATTTTTGGTATCTCCTTTTGCTTTAAAGGGGTGGTTGATTGCCCCTCTTTACAAGATGTAAAATACGCCTCTGATGTCCCCAGAGTGTGTATGTGAAGTTTTAGCTCAAAATACCCCACAGATATTTTGTTTAAAGGGGTGATGAATTGAGAAATCAACTTTCCCTTGAGCTTTTGATATATAAAAGGTCATGATAATATAAGAATAAGTTTCAGAGCTGAAAACTTCCTTGTTAGTCAAAGAAAAACTTTTATAGACACCAGGCCCAGCAAACGACAGGTTGGGGATCTATGACGTCACAGGAAGGCAAGCACCGCCTCAGCAGAAGAATATCAACGCCTACTTCATCACTGCCTGTTTAGCCCCGCCCACCGATTTGCGCATGTAACATAGGCCTAGTGTTAAACCAGAGCTACAAAGCAATAAACATGTCGTTGAGGTTTACAAAATATTGTGCAGTGACTGGGTTCAACAGTAATGCAACATGTAAGTAACTGTGTTCATTCTAATGCCTGATCTGATTCATGTAGTCAGATGTTTTTGACTGTGTGTCAGTAAATCAAACCAGTGACTAAACATCAACTTGCATTGTTTCTCTTAGTAGCATGAAAATAATCTGTTATTTAACAGTGATTAAATTATATGAAGAAAGCGATCAAAGAAAGCCCTTTGTAATCGTTTGAGCAGCACGTGCTGCAGCTGTCAATCAAACAGAGTTTATCAGTGACGCGTTTATCGGTGACTCCCGATTTATTCAACGAATCTCTTAACTATATCACGTTTGCACTGTTAGTGAAGATGAAAGCATTCGTTAGTGTACAGAAACTGAGTTGCAATGACGAGATCGCTGCTTTCATGCGCTCAGCATGTGTGAGATCGGCTACAATGATCATCACTGCAACCTTTCATGCCACAATCGAAATATAATGCCATAGATCTAAATGTAATGCAACACTTTTCACGATTAGTTAACCATGATAACTGTAATAGTAAAAACGCGCTAAAAGAGAGAAATACTATTTCAAATGCAAAGACATTAGCACATCAGTGGGTGTTTACACTGAAGTCTCCCAGTGCACACGCCCCTTAAAACTGAGTGTTCAGAGCAGAAGGCTAAAATCAGGGTAGGAAAAATGCCTTTTATTTATAAATTATGACAGTTTTTGATGTAAAAAGCATTCTAACATTATAAGTGCACCCCAGGAAACATCATAAAACAATAAAAAAAAAAACGCAGTTCATGACCCCTTTAAGCTTATTTGGCTTGCTGTCCGCGGTGGAGGGGCTCGAGGAAGCAGCTTCTACTCAAGCTTAGATTTACCCCCCAGGGACTACTAGTGCTAGGAAGAGGAGTATGGTAAACGAGATGCCTAAATTTATATTGGTGAAGTTGGGGAGGTGGAGGGATGCAAAAACAGCTGATGCCAGAAGGAGGTAGCTGCTGCTTATATGATTTGGCAGTTAATTGAAAGGTTAGATGGGTTCACTCCTCCAAAACTTGCGCTTGTGAAATTCACTAATTGAAAGATTAGATGGGTTCACTCTTCCCAAAATTACGTTGTGAACTTCACTAAAATTGTCACTTTTTGAGGGTGAGCAAAAACGTGCTGTTTTTGTGTGTCCCTTTAAATGCAAATGAGCTGCTGCTCATGGGGCGGAGCTTCAAGAACGTCTCGGTTACGTATGTAACCCTCGTTCCCTGAAGGAGGGAACGGAGACGCCACGTCGGAGTACCGACGAATAGGAATCTCGCTAGCGAGAGCCAATCTACTTCGAGTGTAACTAAACGAGCCAATGCACATTGGCATGCAATGATTGCACCAGCTGCTCATGCCACTCCGTGTGGGTATAAATGAGGCACAGGTGCTTGCATCAAATTAGTTTTTTGCTGAGGAGCCGAGTAGGTGAACTGGCACCCCAGCAGGGTACAGAGGACATGGCGACGGGACGTGGCGTCTCCGTTCCCTCCTTCAGGGAACGAGGGTTACATACGTAACCGAGACGTTCCCATTCAGTCGGTCACTCTCGACGCCACGTCGGAGTACCGACGAATAGGAATCCCTACCAAAGCGCCATGGCCTCTGCCCCCATCCAGTGCCCTGTGTGAGCCTCCTAAGCTCTCTTACCTGATGAGATTGGGCTCACACAGAGAAGTCCATCACTGCTGTTCCGCATGACCCGCTCAGTGACTTATTGGATAACACTGGGAAGCGTGCCCTAGTGGAAGGGAACGCTGCGGAACCCACATCATACACCGAAGGAGTTATGTGGAGTACAATGCTGAGCCATAGCCCGCAACTGAGAGGGGGCTCCAGCCCCACCAAGGGGAGTGCTCTCCCAAGGGAAAGACACGGGCTTCCCGTAGGAGCGACCGTGGAAAAATATATGGGATCCCCGCAGGGTCATTCATATATCCCCAGCCCAGTACCGGTTCTCAAGGATTCAGCGGCAAGGGGCCTGATGCCAGACGTTCCGCCACGTCCGGCACCGAGGGAGATGGAGGACTCGACAGAGTTTGCTTCTGGAGAATTAAGCGCCGGGGCGCAGCAAGCCGACAAGAGCCAGGGCCTCTCAGTGCTTCTACCCGTTTGAGGCGAGAACACAGGAGGACACTGGCTCTACACGTAGACTATAGAATCTAGCGAACGTGTTGGGTGTCGCCCAGCCCACAGCTCTACAGATGTCTGACAGCGAGGCGCCACGTGCCAGCGCCCAAGAGGATGCAACACTTCTAGTAGAGTGTGCTCGCACCCTGAGCGGACAGGGCACACCTTGTGCTTGGTAAGCCAAGGTGATGGCATCCACTATCCAGTGGGCCATCCTCTGCTTGGAGACAGCCTTTCCCTTCTGCTGGCCTCCGTGACAGACAAAGAGCTGATCTGAGGTCCTGAAGCTTTGAGTTCTATCCACGTAGATCCGCAGAGCGCGGACGGGACAGAGCAAAGCTAGGGCTGGGTCTGCCTCCTCCAGGGGCAGCGCTTGCAGGTTCACCACCTGGTCCCTGAAGGGAGTGGTAGGAACCTTGGGCACATAGCCAGGCCGGGGTCTCAGTACCACGTGGGTGTCACCCGGCCCGAACTCTAGGCACGATTCGTCGACCGAAAATGCCTGCAGGTCCCCGAGTCAGAAGGTCCTTCCTCAGAGGAATCGGCCAAGGAGGGGCTGTCGCCAGGAGCATAAGTTCTGGGAACTAGGACCGGTTGGGCCAGTAAGGCGCCACCAACAGGACCTGCTCCTCGTCCTCCCTGACCTTGCACAGTGTCTGTGCAAGTAGGCTCACTGGGGAAAACGCATATTTGCGCAGCCCCTGGGGCCAGCTGTGCGCAAGTGCATCCGTGCCGAGTGTAACCTGTTCAGCATCGACTGGACGCGCTCCTCTGTGAGGCACGCTGTCCGTTCGACCGAATCTAACTCCATACCGAGAAAAGAGATCCTCTGCACGGGGGCGAGTTTGCTCTTCTCCCAGTTGACCCGAAGACCCAACTGGCTGAGGTGTCTGAGCACCAGGTCCCTGTGTTCGCACAACTGATCCCTGGACTGTGCTAGAATGAGCCAGTCGTCGAGATAGTTGAGGATGCGAACGCCCTGTTCTCTCATGGGCACAAGGGCCCCCTCCGTGACTTTCGTGAAGACACGGGGGGACAGGGACAGCCCGAAGGGCAGGACTTTGTACTGATATGCTCGACCCTCGAACGCAAAGTGCAGAAACGGCCTGTGTCGAGGAAGAATCGAGACATGAAAGTACGCGTCCTTCAGGTCGATCGCTGCAACCCAATCTTGGGGACGGCCAAGATTGGCCGTAACCCACCGGTCTTCTTGGGTACAATGAAGTACGGGCTGTAGAAGCCTGTCTTCATATCGGCTGGAGGGACCGGCTCTATCGCGTCCTTCGCCAGTAGGACTGCGATCTCCGCACGCAGGACATGGGCGTCTGCGGCGTTCACCGAAGTGAAGCGGACGCCCTTGAACCTGGGGGGGGCGCCGGGCGAACTGAATCGCATAGCCGAGCCTGATGGTCCGGATGAGCCAGCGAGACGGACTGGGGAGCGCTAACCAGGCTCGCCGAGACCGTGCAAGCGGGACCAAAGGGACCACCGGCGTACCCAACGTGGGGCAGCGAGGTGGAATGCAGGTACCGGGCTGGGGCGGCTGTCTCGTGGAGGCGGCCCGCAGCGGGGTGTGAGTGTGCTGTGCAACACTTACCTGATTCCACGAGTGGGCAGAGGGTACGTGAGAAGGCTTGGTTGCGTCCTCGAACCGTCCACTGCTGCCCGCTGGCGAAGGAGGAGGATGAGTGTGGTCCGGCGTTGGACCGTCCACAGCTCTCCGAACCCCCTTGGGACCCAGAGATAGAGGAACTGCTTTTTGTTTTTTTTTGTTTTTTGAGAATTGGGGTACCACTGGTTGTGACACCAGCGGCAGAACAGATTTTTGACTCAAAAGATTCTCTGCCCGGCCCTCCTCCGGGGAAGAGCAGCCCCGCCCATCTCCAGGTCACCCGTCTCAGAGGTGATGTTTCACCGACTGCTTAAACAGCAGCAGAGACGGGTGGCGTCGCCTTCCTGCGTCGGACACAGTAGAGCAGGCTGTGCCGAAGTTTTTTTTTTTTTTTTTTGCAGGGGACGACGCCTTTGGCGACGAGCAGACTGAGGGGCAGCCCACGAGGCACTCTTGTGGTGCGTCGGGGGAAGCTCTTGATTGCCTCAGCCTGCTACCGACTGCGAAGAACTGCTGGGCCCAGTTCTCAACAGTGTCACCGAAAAGGCTACCTTGTGAGATGGGAGCTTCGAGAAAGCGCACTTTGACGACCACTCACACCTCAGCAAGGCAAGCCAGGGGGCGTTTCTGGACCACCGAGGTGGACATCGTCTGGCCGAGGGCCTGCGCCGTGACTTTGATCACGGTTAGTCAACATGCGCAGCTCAACCCCGACTCAGAACTACCCTCGTGCATTAAAGTGCAGGGCGGAGGTGGTCTGCGCACAGCCACCCCACCGTTGAGGGTAGTGAGAGAGGAAAACTTATGCAGTTTTGGCCCCCCTGGCGTTCCATATCTATGGCGCCAAAGTCGTTCCATACTGCCAAGTTTTTTAGAGTGGCTATTAACTCTGAATCTGATTCAGCAAAGCACACACCATTACAGTGGGCTCAGCATCATCCTCATTTCCAGAGCACAACAGCCCTCTCTCCGATGCAGCGATTGACATCTGATCCTCAGCTGGAGCCCCGAATGAAATGCTAGGTTCCTCCATAAGAAGGACCAGCAGTTCCATCCAGAAGCTGCACAGCTTGCAGTGCGCTAGAGGGGGAGGGGCCCTAGGGGGTTGGTTCCCCGAAGGAGAAGCCCTCCACTCCTCAGGTCACCCCAGCGATTTCACTGAAGTAGACCTCTCCTGTTGGCCACCAGGGAGGGCGCTACAACGGGAAATAGGCAAGGGGACAGCGCACCTAGAGTGGCGAGTGAGCGCTGGGTTGCCGTGACAACCCGCGCTGCAGCCCGGCACTCGACGGCACACGACACGTAGAGAAGCGTGAGGTCCCACCGGGTTTCCCCGGCGGGCAGCTCTCGCCGATCTCCGCGGTCTCCCAGAGTGTCGAGCAGACCCGCGGCTGTGCTTTTACACACGAGCGGCGGCTGGCCAACAACAAAGGGGACTCAAGCTTCCCGGAGAAAGAAGAGTCGCGACCGGCGTGCCGACGTGGTCATGTTCTCATTAGAAAACGTGAACCACCCACGAACACCGTCTCAGCATGCATACGCCCAGACATGTGAAACAGTGCTCGTGGCCGTCAGTGAGGACAGGAAACAACCGCAACCAGAAACACACAGGTAGAATGTCATCTTTAAAAAGACGCAAGCTCTATCTGTGTAGCTCTTCTAGGGAAACTGCACTCCGCGGTGCTGAAGCACACAGGGGAATAGTCGCGGCGACACAGACAGGGAAAATGTGCAGCCTGTCATGCGCGCTCTCTCTCTCTCATTGAAGGCGATCTCTTACCAGCCATGAAAACGGCTTTTCAGCGCTCTTTACAGCGCACCGAACCAGCTGTGAGAACAGCCTTTTGTTTTTGCTCAATAAAACAAAATAGAAAAAGAGAGAAAATCGACCCCGCTGCAGTGCCGTCACTCCAACACCAAACGAGGAGAGGTCCATCCGAAGAGCTTGACTCGTTAAAATGTTAACACATGCTTTGTAGAGAGTGATTTCAGGACAAACCATCCACCACTCGGCTCCGAAGCAAAAAGCTAATTTGATGCAAGCACCTGTGCCTCATTTATACCCACACGGAGTGGCATGAGCAGCTGGTGCAATCATTGCATGCCAATGTGCATTGGCTCGTTTAGTTACACTCGAAGTAGATTGGCTCTCGCTAGCGAGATTCCTATTCGTCGGTACTCCGACGTGGCGTCGAGAGTGACCGACTGAATGGGAACTTCAGTTCTTGGCTGCGTCCGAAAACCTAGGCAGCTGAATCGTTGCCTCACTGCCTTATCAGACAATGACTCTGAAGGCACATCACGAAAGTAATTTCGTACAGACTTCTAAGGCAGCATAACAGTTTAATGATCTACAGCTAAATAGAGAGAGCTTTTGTGAGAACTAAACACATTTAATTACTACATTAGTAATTTCTCGCTAGAAATGACATCAGAAGTGGAAAATGTTGGTAAAAAAAGTACATTTACACACAAATTGACTAGCAAACGCAACTTTCGGACGCCATCTTTTTTTCAGCTCAACTGTCACATAATGGAACGCACAGGATTGTGGGATATCAAAGGCAGCGAAGGATATGCTGCCTTCAAAAATCGATCAGATGAAGACAGGAAGGGTGCCTTGATGCCTTCCTACCTTGAAATGTGTCCTCCGAAGGCAGCATTTTCCAGGTTTCGTACGCAGCCCTTGTTCTGATAGACTTGGTCGGTGTCGTGTCATAGCTGGGGGCGGAGTCGGCGTGGGGAAAAACAGTCCATTCCCCCACACTGGAAAAGCATGGCGTTAACCCAGTATAGCCTATTTAGAATCCCTTCTGCCGCTTGACAGAGCAAGATACATAGAAAAACTGAGCTGTATTGGGTCGGATTGTCCGTACAGTATCTGTGACTGGAAAAACAACCCAACACAATGGCCAGAGGTGTTTTTGTCTCGTCAAAATGCATGCTGCTCCCCCAAATATGACTTGCCTACTTCATAAATCACCCATGCAGTCTTTAAATGAAGACGTTCATTCAGTGTTCCTGAATTTAATGGCTTTAGAGTATGTATTACATACATTTAACGTTTTAAAATGATCATAAAACTTGTCTTGTGCTATGAAATGTTTTTCTGAATATGCCGTGTGCAATGCAAAGGGTGTTTGTTCATGTATTTGATTGGGCTAGAATAGAAACATGAAATGCGCAGAGTCGAATGTCAAACGTTAATTTACCGCAGTGCCACGCTTAACAAACATTTGTCAAAAGCCTAAAATCCAGTGATATGATGAGCTGTTTGGCATCAATGACACCGGTTTAGATAAAGTTTAGACATCCATCAGTTTTCTGTTGTCTTGTAGCTTTATCTGTTATTTATTCGTTTTTCTTGTTAGTACAGCCATGCACTAATGAATTAGTTCAGCAATTACATTTTACAAAGCAAATTTGGAGTTGACATGTCAGTGTCACAATACTATTCTCAAATTACTGACAATAGCAAAGTTTTTTGCTTTTTTATAGCAACCTTCTTCATCGAAAGACTGGATGATTTATGAAGTAGGCTATTATATAATATTTGGGGGAGCAGCATGTCGTTCAAGTGTCGTACATGTAATGTGACTCTATCAGCTTGTAAGCTTGAAGCACAAACATGAGCCCAGCAATTCCCTTAATGAAATAAAGAAGGCTTTTGAATGTTTTTTCTACATTTAATAACCTCACACACTATGTGATAGCTTGTGTGAAAACTACTTTAATAATATGTTGACTGCTTTTTTACGCAGTTCGAGTCCTGTGACAAACTTATGACTATATTGGTGTTTTTGTTAAACTTTTGTTTAAAATCTCTTATGTTTTCTTCTTTACAATAATACATCATCATGTAGTGCAAATGTTTAATTGTAATGGATGTATTGCACAGGCTTTCGGAATTGACGAACGGCTCCGTTTGATATTTGGCAGTATAAAACTTCAGATTTAACTTACTAGAGGTGCAGAACACCACACAGCAACTTTTCGGCATTGCACCAAGCAAAAAACAATCGTAAAGATAAAGCATCTAACAAGTTCTACGTGCGTTCATTCGAATGGGTTGTTTTCCCCCACGGCATAAACGGATATGACGTTTTTGTGAGCTTTCCCAGTAATGCCGACCAAGTGCAGACAGGCAATGAAACCGTTCAGCCTTTTATCAAACCGGAGTTGGACAATGATGGAGAGACTCAAGAAGAAGTGACAACATGTAGAATGCAACAAGATGTTCCTGAATGGTTAGTCGATGAATTTATGAGTTAACTATCTTCAAGTCATTGAGTATATTCTGTCATGATAATCTATACATTTTCAACATGGCCTCACCCCCCATGTTGCATGTTCTCTGGGGCAGGGTTTATGTAAATTTTAGGGTTAGTGATGTAACTAACCCGGGAGGAAGCTTGTGTAGTCCCTACCAGCCGTTTGTTGTAGTCCTTAAAGCGCGATTTCTTTAAAAGAAAACATCTCCTTTTGCTTTGAACTTTGAGCATCGTAACTTTGCAGATGTTGTTTATGCTCAAACAGCAACATTATACACTAATTAAAGTTTAAAAAGTTAAATCGTAATCAACCACCACTTTAAGCTGCATGAACTTCACATGTTTATGTAAAGCCTAATGATAATGTTATCTTTGATTGGAAACCGATCCAATAAGCGAATCCAATAATGTCAACGTCTTATATTATTTAGTTCACATGGACAGTCACAAATTTGCTTATTATGATTAGTGACCTTGAAATAGTGCAGAATCTTAAATATTTCTTAATTTTATGTTATAATATTTCATTTTCCCCCAATTCAAAAACTTGCTGCTTAGTTCAATGTATATATAAATCCCACATTTTCAATGCAGTCATACTTTTGAGCCCCACTGTGGATTACTAAGAATAATACAAAAGTTATGGATTTCTCCAGATGCATTTTGATAGAATCTTTGTGATGGTTTTACAAGAATACCCGCTGAGCCACATGTCTGCCTGCTAACCAAACCTTTCTTCGCAGTATTTCTTAAGTAAAGTGACATGCTAAGTAAAGATAAAAAAGAAGATGATCACTTTTACACTTGAGGAAACCTTGCTATTTAGAACTCTCCTGACCTCATTTAACAAGACTATGTCTTGGTGTGTTTGTGTTTGTAGTAGACACTTATTTTGCTAATGACTATGCAAATGAAATTCAGAAGGCAGTGTACATCTGTACCTGGAATCTGTTCTTTATGGAAAACATTGGGAGAGTGCTTTATTTCAATGTGTACAAAGCATCTACTTAAAAAGGTTAAAATGAAAGAATGGCTTTCACATGCCTTTTGATCTTGAATGAGAATATTTTCTGTTTCCAGCAATTGGATTGTCATTCATGTTGTGTTTCCTTTCAGATTTTGTAGTGCATTCTTTGCATTTATTTGTGGCGACGGTGAAATGAGATAAAATTCATTGGAAAGGTGAGCTCACCTGCTGCAAAGAGTTTCTCCTCCACCTAGTGGTCAAATCAAAGAGGTAAGTATGAGCTTTTTTCTTGCATGTTCAAGAGGAAAAAAGAAACGTATGGAAATGAAAGTGCACTCTATAATTGTTTTATAGATTTTTAAAATACAGAATCATTTGAGAGCTGCACTTAATCAAATAATAAAACAAACATTTATGATAGTACGCATAAAGAAATTGAATATGCGAACTGAAATGAAATGGCATAATGTAATTTTATTTGTTATCATTTCACCATCCTCTTTGTCTGTGTCGTGTCTTGCTCTTGATGTTTATGGGTGATGTCCTTGCTGCTCTGTCCTAGGAGGGGCCAGAGTTAATGCAGTGCTATATTTGTGTTGACCCTCAGGGGCCATTAAATCACATAATTTCTTCATCAGCTGGGTCTGACCTGATTTTCTAGATGGCCTCCTCAAGCAATGCGTGGGGGGAGGGGGTAGATTAAATGGTACAGAAATATACATTTGTGTAATAGTGCATTTAATTTTTCTTTTTGCCCTGCAGAGAGAAACAAATATCTATAAAACTTCACTTTTACTAGTAATTTGGCCGATCATGGATCTCTTGCACATTTTGAAGAGAAGTTTGATTTTTTAATTTGGATAGTTTAAAAAGTTGCACAGGTTATTTTAAAGGTGCACTATGTAACTTTTCCGTCCGCTAGAGGTCGCCTATTCAAAACAAAAGGCGTAGTTTGATGACGCCAAGTTTGAGCGCAGAATCTTGGGACATGGGGTCTTCACCTCATATCCGGTGGAAAAGAATCGGGATAGGCATGTTCATGGATGCGATTATTAACGTTACTGTAGTATGAAGCAGAGCAGGACCGAGGGTTGTGGGAGCTGAGCAAGGCCGCTGGAGCGACTGCGCAACACACGCCTCACAAGCAGCTGGAATTTCATTATGCCACAGTCGCCGGTGCCATTTCAGTTTTTCCGGTCATGAGTATGAGGTAACGCAGCTCTGTTTATCATATTAGATACATTTGAATGTGTTGAAAATGATGTTATGACGTTAATCTGTGCGTTCGCTCGGCGACTGCTATGACACTTGTTGCACACTGCAGTAGGAGTAAAGTGTTTCTGCTAAATAAAACCGGAAACCGAGAGTAATGCAGATATGATGCAATTGACAGGCGACTCCCTCACACGTCCCGGTTCCTTAGTTAAAATAGCAATTTTCTCACGATTTACAAATAGTTGGAAACATTTGGGATATTGTAAGTACTCAATTGAACAAAATACACTCACCTAAAGGATTATTAGGAACACCTGTTCAATTTCTCATTAATGCAATTATCTAATCAACCAATCACATGGCAGTTGCTTCAATGCATCCTGGTCAAGACAATCTCCTGAACTCCAAACTGAATGTCAGAATGGGAAAGAAAGGTGATTTAAGCAATTTTGAGCGTGGCATGGTTGTTGGTGCCAGACGGGCCGGTCTGAGTATTTCACAATCTGCTCAGTTACTGGGATTTTCACGCACAACCATTTCTAGAGTTTACAAAGAATGGTGTGAAAAGGGAAAAACATCCAGTATGCGGCAGTCCTGTGGGCGAAAATGCCTTGTTGATGCTAGAGGTCAGAGGAGAATGGGCCGACTGATTCAAGCTGATAGAAGAGCAACTTTGACTGAAATAACCACTCGTTACAACCGAGGTATGCAGCAAAGCATTTGTGAAGCCACAACACGCACAACCTTGAGGCGGATGGGCTACAACAGCAGAAGACCCCACCGGGTACCACTCATCTCCACTACAAATAGGAAAAAGAGGCTACAATTTGCACGAGCTCACCAAAATTGGACAGTTGAAGACTGGAAAAATGTTGCATGGTCTGATGAGTCTCGATTTCTGTTGAGACATTCAGATGGTAGAGTCAAAATTTGGCGTAAACAGAATGAGAACATGGATCCATCATGCCTTGTTACCACTGTGCAGGCTGGTGGTGGTGGTGTAATGGTGTGGGGGATGTTTTCTTGGCACACTTTAGGCCCCTTAGTGCCAATTGGGCATCGTTTAAATGCCACGGCCTACCTGAGCATTGTTTCTGACCATGTCCATCCCTTTATGACCACCATGTACCCATCCTCTGATGGCTACTTCCAGCAGGATAATGCACCATGTCACAAAGCTCGAAATCATTTCAAATTGGTTTCTTGAACATGACAATGAGTTCACTGTACTAAAATGGCCCCCACAGTCACCAGATCTCAACCCAATAGAGCATCTTTGGGATGTGGTGGAACGGGAGCTTCGTGCATCCCACAAATCTCCATCAACTGCAAGATGCTATCCTATCAATATGGGCCAACATTTCTAAAGAATGCTTTCAGCACCTTGTTGAATCAATGCCACGTAGAATTAAGGCAGTTCTGAAGGCGAAATGTCAAACACAGTATTAGTATGGTGTTCCTAATAATCCTTTAGGTGAGTGTATATACACTGGCCTAGTGGTTTTTGGATATTTTACTGCAAAAATGTTACATATTGCACCTTTAAGATGCACACATATATTAGTGTAAATCCTTCATCAAATACATTAGACTTAAGTAATATTACGATGTCTACCTTAAAATACCTTATTTATCTTATAACCATATGGTTTATTTAGAAAGAGACATAGTGATTGAATTTTTAAAGATTCATCCATTCATGTATGTGGATTTTTAGTACCAGACTTCATTTGACTGAAACTAGCAACATTTATGATAGTTTTATTGTGAACATTTGTTGCCTGTCACGATCATGATGATTAATTGTCCTATAATTAACAATTTAATTCTGTTTTGTTCGTCACTTAAATGTTTTGTTCGTTTAAAATGTTTTTTTGTTTTTTTTACTTGAAATCAAATATAATATAATAATACATTACATTTATAATAAAATAGACCCATATGATTTACTTTAATGCTGTGAAAATAACATAATATAATTAGAGCTGTCAATCGATTAAAAAAATTAACTAAATTAAAACACACATTTTCTCTTTAATTGCGATCAATCGCATTAAAAAACAGAGTTTAATATTTTTATATTGTAATAATTTCACAGTTACTCTCCAAATTAATGTAGAAACAACTTAAAGACAGTATTTGTTTTTTTATATTTGTTGTAATGGCATTTTTTTATGAATGAAGGCCAGTATCACTGATACTAATACTGCTACTGATGTCTCTATGAAATAGATAAAAAACATTACAGTAGACATTCAACATTACAGTATAATTGAAAGCTATATCAAGTTCAACATTTATTAGGCTTTAAAAAAAATAGCAACTTTTAATTTAACTTAAAACAATCTTCACATAAACCCATAATATATGTCATATTTACCTGTGGCATTCCTACCTGTCTAACAGGTTAGGAAATACACAGACATTGAATAAAGTTATCAAACAGTCTGCACTGCATAAATTATAAATGAAATATAAATTAATCCTTATTAAAGCTACAATTTTCTCTGTTACCCTTGTTCTTTGATTAACATCAATGACATACATCACAGCAACTGGTTTATTAGGCTGCTGTCACTAAGATCTGCCACTGTCAAACATGCGGATCTGACGAGCTGACGCACATCTCATTTTCTCGTAACTCTTTAAGTTAATTTAAGACGTGATTTAACTCATTTAAAACTGCTCTAATGAGAATACACGACAAAACTGGCATTTTAGCATAATTCTGTGTTTTTGTTTGTTAAAGTGCGAAAGAGAACTCGATTCTGGCGCGCGTCTTTCTGTGCGTAGTGTGTGTGTGTCAGGACATTCACAGACAGCGCATTCTCTTTTGTCGCGCTTGAACGGTTTAAAAGCATTTGCATGAATGATAGCATGATCATATAATGTAACGCTAGCCCAAGGATGACAAAAAATGGATGCCGCGTTAATTGCAATAAATATTTTTGCGTTAAACTGAAAAAAATTAAACGCGTGTTAACACGCTAATTTTGAAAGCACTAAATATAATATATTATATAACACAATACAGTATAATATAATGCAGTCTGTATATAGCCACAAACCTTCATTTCATGTGAAGGAAGACCTTTAACTATCTTTGTGTTTTTAATATCCTTGTGGTTGAAATTTATACTGCACAAAAATAATTGCGGTTCGCTCAAATAATTGCGAATGACCCTGATTAGATAATTAATCAATTATCATGACAGGCCTAGACACCATGGTACAGTTCTAAATAAACAGGCCTTCACTATAGATAATTAAAATACAGTGATATTTAGGTTGCGAGTAAATGGATGTGTAGTGTAGGGCGCCATCCCTGAGGAGTTGTGATATGTGCAGTAAGGTCATGACTGTTTATCCAACCTTGAATTGGACAGGTGAGCTCCAGGGGGTGGCAGCAGCCACGTAACATTCCTCAGAGCTGTCAGTGCTGGTGAGGGAGGGGCGGTAAAGAAAGCACCCTCTGTCTGTCAGAGAGGGAAAAACAGATGGGGAGAAAGACAGAGGTGCTGTAAGCCAGTAGTGGGTCACGACCCAAATCGGGTCATAGGTCTGTTTTGATTGCAGGAACAAACATTCAACTAATTAAATCAGGTTTAGTTAGGATTGCAAATTAAATAGGCTTGTCAACTTTTAAAGGTGTGTACACATTTGTAGGTCAGTTTTCTTGGTTCTTTTGGTCCGGACCAAAAAAGAAAATGATACATTTAGTCCTGGTTCACTTACCGTTCACACTGTCATTTTTAACAAAAAAAACAAAAAATATACATTATGATGTATACTTGGTGACGGTATTTACCGAACATCCAAAACAA
Organism: Rhinogobio ventralis; assembly: GCA_039654625.1. Classification (NCBI taxonomy): domain Eukaryota; kingdom Metazoa; phylum Chordata; class Actinopteri; order Cypriniformes; family Gobionidae; genus Rhinogobio; species Rhinogobio ventralis. The sequence goes on along the minus strand of CM077204.1, from coordinate 18,363,014 downwards.
TGGTGTGTGCTAGGCTAATTGTGCTCTTTATATGTGCGCATGTCAGGGGCGTGCGGTCCATATAAGCTGCGAAAGCTCTGCATACCCAAGCCATTTGTGGACTCGCTAATTAACATTAACACTATAAATTACTACAAATTCCCTTGTTTGAGGTGTACCATAAAGCGTACATGATAAAATTTCATTTATTTATTTTCTTAAAATCTGCCAGTTACGGAGGGTTTCGGGTAAGCGGATCCACAGCAGCTTTAGCCTACTGTTCTAGCCTGTTATGTATCGTAATTATTGTCCCACATTCTCATTGGTTTGCTGGTATATGGGGGATTTCATTTGGGAAAGCTGTCTGCGAATCGCTTGCCCAAGCTGAAAAATGTGCTGTTGCTGCCAGATCTCGATGAACAAAAATCACATTGAATTACTAACTAAATAGACTGAATAGATTAACTAAATCAATTGAAAAAAAGTCCTAAACTATTTTCATACCATTTCATTTTCTCCATAAAGAATTTTATTTTTAACAAAGTACGTATAAACTGTTAAAGACAGACCTGCTGTAACTATCCAAGGCGATCGATAGTCTGTGTGTTTGTTGAAGTCATCAATTTGCATTATTTCAACATTTTTAAAGAATACTTTTATTATACTTGCATTTATTCCAATTATATTTAATTCGCTGTGTATGCTGATGATAATGCAAGGGAGAGAGAGTGTTTATGTGTAAGACTTTAATGCGCACTTCTTGTACTGTGTTTTATTCAGCTCTTACAGTGATTTTCTGGAGTGAAAACAGACGCGTCATCTTTTGTGTGATGAACAATTAACTTTAAAAAACTCATCATTAAAGTTGTGTCCATCATTCGGACAGGGTCCGCTACAACAGGCTTGTGCTAATAGTGGTTTAAAGCAAGATGGCAACACAAGTTAAAACCGGAATTAAACTAAACTAAACCTGTTCTATGTCCATGCAGCATATATTCTCTGGCTCTGTAGGCAGTGTCCGACTCCGGTTCGAACTGAACACTGCTAGTTTCTGACATGTTCTGTTGTTGTTGTTGTTGCATGAGCTATTGAAGCTCCGCCTTCTTGTAAGAACAGGCAGGGAGCAGCAGTGCATTTGCATTTAAAGGGACATACACAAAAACGGTGTGTTTTTGCTCACCCAATTTTAACAGGCTATAAAACATGATCTGTGGGGTATTTTGAGCTAAAAGTTCACATACACACTCTGGGGACATCAGAGACTTATTTTACATCTTGTAAAAAGGGGCATAATATGTCCCCTTTAATATTTAAAGGCCCACTGAATTGTCTTGAACGTGCAGAATTATTCAATGCTTTGATGTAATTTCCCCTGAAACAGGAAGACAGGGCAGGACAAATCTGGGTGTTTTACTGTACAGCGCATTAAAGCTGGATAGACAAGTTAATCAAGTTGTAAAGTGAAGTTTCTATCAGCTGCGAGTCCTGGTAAAAACAAAGTCCTTAATTTTGAAAGAGTCATCCATGCTTTTGTCACCACTAGGCTTGACTATTGCAACTCTCTTTATCTGGGGATTAGTCATAATTACACTGTCTAATTGTTCCCTATCAGGGTTCCTCAAATCCAGCCCTGGAGGGCCACTGTCCTGCAGAGTTTAGCTCAAACCATGATCCAACTCGCTTACCTGCAATTTAGTAACTCTGAAAACCTTGACTAGCTTGTTCAGGTATGTTTGATTAGGGTTGGAACTAAACTCTGCAGGGCAGTGGCCCTCCAGGACCGGATCTGAGGAACCCTGCCCTTTATAGTGTACTATGTGCCATTAACAAAAATAGTAAACTTGTGAACAAGTGAAGCCGCAGCTTCAACATCTATTTATAATGTAGGGCGGGATGCTTCAGATTCTAGAAAGCATTTGATTGGACAGAAAATCTGAAAATCTAAATGCAAATTTTGTCATTGTTTTGGAGCAGACTAGATTATAGATAACAGTAAGGCTAACACATCAATACTAAAAGCCAAAAAACTATTTTGATTTTATGGTGACTTTAAAACTCTAATATTATAACACTGTTAAATGCAGTCTTTAGCGAATCTTACTTCTACTGTACATTATAAAGTCATGATGCCTAAATCACTTGTGTATTTAAAATGATTGATTTTAGTTTTAGTTTTTTGGACCCACTTTATATTAGGTGGCCTTAACTACTATGTACTAACATTTAAATTAATAATTTGATACAATGCACTTATTGTGTACATACATGTTTTTACATTGTACTTACATTTAAAAAAATACCTGCATGTAATTACATCTGTAATTAATTTCTGTAATTACAATTTTAATTACACTGTTGACACTTCCCTTACACCTAACCCTACCCTTAAACCTACCCATACCTCCACACCTGTCCCTAACTTTACCCGTATACCCACCTCAATAGCAGCAAAAGTGTTTTGCAATACAATATGAACACAATAAGTACATTGTACTTCGATTTTGATGCAAGTACATAGTAGTTAAGGTCACCTAATATAAAGTGGGACCAGTTTTTTATGTAGACAAAATAGAAATAGTATAGAACCGAGGCTATACATATTTGTTCTAACCACAGTGAATTATTAGTTGCCAGGGGCCTGAAACTATTGAAATTCAAACTGAAAAACTGCCTTAAACTATAAAGACAAACTTGCATGAGCAAAAGTGTTTCCTGGTAATATTATTAAATTACTATTAATAAATATTAATACATTTCAGTTTTTAATTTAAAGGGTTTTTTTTTGGTACAGCGTTGAGTCGCATTGATGTTCACCATATAATCTAAATCCTGAAGCAAAACCAGCTGAGAGTAGGCAATGCGGTTTGCTGTAGTTTTATGATTAGAGTAAAGCGAAAGAACGATGGAGAAGAAAGAATTGAGAGACGCCAAGCAGAATAAGATAGAAAATGTGGAACAAATGAAATAAACGAGAGTGGAAGTGAATAGAGGGCTTATCGTCTCACAGCTCTTTACATGGTCAGAGGGTCAGAAAAGTCTCTTGGCTGCGGTTTCCTTCCCAGCAGCTCTAATTAAGATCTCCAAAGCACATGACTCAATTATGATGAAGCAGGCGTTTATTATTGGGGAAAAAACTGCCTTGACTAATGAAAGTTTCAGGCAATATCCTGAGGTGCTTCCCCTCACTGTTTCTCTCGCTACCTCTTTGTGTTCTCTCTCTCTCTCTCTCTCTCTCTCTCTCATTTCTTTTTCTTCTCTTGCTGTCAGTCAGTCAGCATCTTCTACGCCCCTCTCTTCCTTTGCATTGCTGTTTAATCTCCTCCAACCTGCTTCTGCAGCAAGTCAGTCTCAGTTTGGTTAAATGGTGAGCAACGTCTGTGTTAAGGCATGCAGCCATGCTTTGATGCCCATGTCTGTTACTGTATAGATAAAAATAGAAGTTTTCAGCCTGTACCCCAGATTATGAAAGCCAGTGCAGCTAAACATAATCAGAATAATTATGGTTTGCTTCTGTCTGTTTCATACTATTTCTTTAGTATTTGTAGGGTTTAAGACTGTACTGTATATCTAGAAGACAAACTTGCACTATATTTTTTTATAGATGAAAGTAAATCGTATTATGTATGTACAATTTTAGATGTACAAAACTTTATCAATCGTCTCTTTAGGTTTATGGGATTCATAGATTATTTGATTTAACTGTTACAGCATAACATCAACAATGTGATTCACACATCCTACTAAGTCATTGCCATTTAAATGGTCTTTATTAGATAAAGTAACTAAAAGTTTTGAAGGTTTTTAGTTTTACTTTAAGTTTATATAAACAAAATGGAGAAGACATTTATATTAGACATTTATTGGTTATAGGTCATAATTATATCTAAGTATATATTTCCAATTGTTTACATTTTAGAAGCTCAGTGTGTAACAAAGCATACAGACATTTATTTGAAGACAGAAAGTTCATGTGCTTATTTTGAGCACCATTAGCAGCCCTGTCTCAGTTTGGTGGCTTAGGCAAGATAAGATATAACCATGAAAAAACAAACAAACATGAAACCATGAAAAATTATCATAAAAAAACAACAACTTTGTAAGTGTAAGATTGGATAATCTAGTGGAACAGCTTTTGTTTAGTGTGAACATAATTTAAAACCCAACAAAGCATGTAGTTAAAAAAACTACTTGAACTTGACTTTATGTACTCTGGTTTGGTTGCCATTTGAATTGCTATCTAGTTTTGTTTCATCCTTATATTTGGACTCAGAGAGATTACAATGTATATTCAATTATAGATAGACACTTAATTCTTCGTTCTTTATCATGTCTGATTATACCCCAATAAATCTCCTCTTTATCGGTGTTTAATGTTTTTTTGGGGGGGGGGGTTTCAGGTTCACTCTCCAAATTCCTTTTTTACTAAAAACAGAAACCATTTGTCATGACTGCCTGCTTCCTTCATGGCCCTCATTACACGACATCTTTTCTGGGGTTTAGTGAGTGATGCTGAGCTCTGATGTAGTCCAACTAAGGCTGCAGCCATCTATAAACTATTGGGATTGGAATACTGCCCTTCTCCAGAACAACAGTCCTGTGATGGTGCCTGCCATCAGTGTATTGATGCATGGACTCCAGGAAACTCACCTCAATGACTGGTAGTAATGTATTACTGTTGGCAGGCAGAGTGTACACACGGCTTTCAGGAGATAGATGGCTGTTTGCAGAGGCCAGTGAGGCTGTAGACAGGATAGATCAGTGTTTCAGTCTGCCGGGAAGGTGTCTTAAAAGAGATGGGGAAAATGCAATAGAGAAATAGCAGGTTAGACGTGTGACAGGAGTCGTTTAGGGAGAGAAGGAAGATTTTGCTGAAATAAGTATATGAAGGTCACGAACAGTGTCGGAACAAACTTTTTTTGTTATAAAGGGATAATATTTTGTCCCTGAAATAGATTTTTACCTTTACAAGGGCATATTTCTAAATTAACAATTATGACTGGTACCTATATATTCAGATCAATATAAAATCATATCAAAATTATTTGCAAGATATTATACACAAAATGTTCAAGTAATCACTTTTTTGAAGTTCACATTGAGTGTTTTCAGTATTTTTTTGTTGTTGTGAAAACTCATTATGAGGCACTATTTATTAACTATAAATAATTAGAATATTGTGGGATATTTAAATGGTCATGAACAGAGAAAATGTAAATGGGTTTGATGGTTATTGTTTTTTTCTTTTAATAAAGGGAATGTCACAAAATTAAATCCAATTTGTAATTTAACTGTTGAAGTACTATTTTTATGCACACGTTTAATTTAAGTTGCTTTGTGGTTCTTGTTAGTTGTGGTTCTTCCATATTCAATTATGTGGTTCAATGTGGTTCTTGCATATTCAATATACTGCATAGAATCACAATCAGAATTGTCATTTTTAATGAGAATGAAATGAGAATGCAGTAATGGGGAATTTGATGCTTTTGAAAATTGTGCAATAACGAGCAAATACATGAAAAGGATTCAGTTTTTTGATAGCAAATCATCTGGAAAATCAGATAATGTCACCCCACACCTTATCTTTCTCACAAATCCCTTTGGAAGCAAGGATGTTTAGTGTTTACTGAAAGCCAGTCTTCATTTGCATATCTTGTCATTTATCATCTCAACAAAGAGGTGTCATAGAACATCACATCAACCCTTTCTAACAATTTCATCAGTGAAAATGGCCTTCAGAAGTGTCTGTCTTTACCATGGTGTAAGCCTACCATGTAATACTGAATCAGAATTTAAGACAAGGAAGTCTCAGTGGCACTGTTTCACCATCATGTTATTCCAACAACTGGGTTTGTGCACTAGTTTAAAAATATAGATAAAAAAAGCCATGGATTAGGCTTTGCCTGTGAGACCTGTCCTTGATGTAAAAGCATATCTGTCTCCAATCCAGCTACATATCCCCTCACTTTCAACTAAACATTTGCATCCAAGCTCTAGTTTCAGTTTCTCTGAAAAATTTTGGTTTCCGTCTTAAATATTTTGGGAGCGTTTTACCTGAAGCTAATGGAAATCCTTTTAAAACACATGCAGGAAATGCAGACAGAACCACACAGAAACATTTTCTGACCAAAATTAGATTACGGTTGACAAATTCAGGTTTAAAAAAAAAAATTGAACAGCCCATTTGTTCCTCTGAAACCATCATAAAGCTATCATGGGAGTCATGCAACTGAAAAAAACAAAAAAAAAAAACAATGCAGAAAAGAAAATCTCACAAATGTCAAAAAAAAAAAAAAGATGGACAGAGAAGGCTCATTTTATTGAACATGTCAGCAAATTTTCATTTGACTGTTGGCATAAAAAAAAAAAAATCTGTTGTGTAGCTTCATTTTGCCAAGAACTGCCAACTTAGAAAGGAAAGGTCTGTCTACCTGACCATAAACTGACCAATCACAGTTTAAGGTTTACCATTGTGCTTTCGTTTGTCGCATGTAGCTGAACCGCGGCTTGGGTACTGCAAATACAGACGAGTATCGTCCATCCTGTCACCTTGGATGTCATCCTGTTCTCCTTCCGACCCCTGCTGTCTCGTGCATTGATCTGCTGCGAATGCGACCGTGTTCCTCTGTCACACACACACATGCGCATATAACATGCTGAATATAGGTAGTTTATATGATAAAACTAACCTTAAAAGTTAAGATGTGCCTCTAGTTAATCATTTAAACAGGCCTTTGAAGTTTGTGCAAAAGCTCTGTGTTTTCTTCGTGTATTTTTTGTTTTTTGTTTTTTTTCACAGCGCTGAATGTCACATGGTGATTTTGAAACATGGAACACTTCACTACACGATTTAATGGTGAAATGTGTTATTTTTCATGAAAATCAGGTCAATTTGATGATCAAGAACTGTGGATTTAATTCAGCATGAGCGGCGCAGCAAAAATAGACTCGGCGCCGAAACGATTGTGGCACTGCCGCTTCTGCTCTGCTCCTGTGACGCGCTGCCACGATGCCTCAGCGTGTGGCGTGAATGCTCTAATCTGTTAACATGGGCACCAAAAAAAAGTGCTGCTTACGCTCTGCTAACGCATGCAGTGTAGTGTTAATTTCGTCAGACGAGACTAAATATGTTCGTCAACTACCTTTTTTTCCATGACTAAGACGAGACGATGACGAGACTGCACCAATGTCCAAAAACGCTGACTAAGACTAAATTAACATGCATTATTGTTGACGAAAAAAGACGACTAAAATGTTTTGCATAAAATAAAAACCAAGATAAAAATTTCTCTTCATTTTCATCTACAATCGTCTCTACTTTTTCATCATGAGATAGAATATTCAGCTGTTACGCCTTCAAAATATTCTGAATGAGTTTGTGCTGTTGCTCAAGTACAGGTCTTATACTCCTGTTGCTGCCAGCCTGTGGCTGCAACACGAAACTACATGGAGCAAGAACAACAACCACAGACAGTAGCGAACACAAGCGCCGACGACATGCTAGGTAGAAGGAAGAGGCTCAATATTTGGTCGCATTTTACGTACAATGATATTGACAAAAAGTCAGAATGTGTCATTATAACTAATGGGAAGCACTGCGGACAAAAAAAAAAAAAATTATATATATATATATATAAATAATAATAATATTAATAATAATAATAATAATAATAATAATAATAGGGGAAAAAAATACCACCAACCTTAAGCGACATCTAAAGGCTAACCACCCACACATTCAGGCAAGTTAACTTAAAGGGATAGTTCACGCTGAAATGAAAATAAAGCCATCTTTTACTCACCCTGCTGTTGTTCCAATGCCCTATGTCCTTCTATCCCTTTCGGACCTTAAAAGCAGATAGTCTTGCACACGCGCCTTCCTATAATGCCAGTGAATAGCGACCAGGCTAAAACATTACAAAAACTGTACAAAAGTATAACGCAATGATACAGTGAGACGCGCGCCATATGGAAAGTGTTCAGGAGGCATACTATAAGGTTTTGCGAGAAAGAAACCGTATTAAAGTTATTATATCAAGTCAAAATACTGCGCGTTCCTGTGATGAGTGCGAGCCGACAGCAGGCGCCGGCGCTCATGCTTACTATAACTCACACTGTTGTCATTGTACCCAGGATAAGCGCACACACATAATTTTGAGAAATCAGGCTCATTAGAAACAAACGCGACTCTCGCCTTTTCTATAAGGTATATGATAAGAAATAATACAATAATACTAATAAAACCTCCTGAAGTGAATATTGTGTACCGGTTGTCATGACAACATTGCATGAGGGGCTGCGGAGTCAGTGCTGACGGCTCGCACTCACAGGAACGCGCACAGAGTAATAAGACTCATAATGTCTCATAAGCTAATGTTGATTTTAGGCATCTACACTGTAAATCAACCAGTTACCAATGGTGTTGTGGCACATACATGCAGGTTATATATATTTTATGTAACTTATTTATGCGTGTGTGGGCCTTCACATCATAAAAAAAAGAATGTAATTAGGCATAAAAGCAAATTTATATGCAAGGAAATCAAGTTTAACAATTACATGTAGCCTAAGTGCACATGTAGTTTTCTTTTGCCTAAAACTTGACTAAGATACCTTGAGTTGTCTTTTGACTAAAACGATGAGACTTTTAGTCGACTAAAACTTGACTAACAAAAAAGATACGTGAATGACTAAAACTAACAAGGACATTTGGCACAAGACTAAAACTAAATTAAAAATAGGTGACAAAATGAACACTAATGCAGTGTGAAACCGGCCTAAGCCAACATTTCATTGTGGGCCAATGTAGGCGTGATATGGGCCCTACATGGGTTTGTCCATAGGTTCCATGTCAGTCCTATCTGAATTACCCCTAGTATGGAACATGGAACCCATGAACAAACCCATTTAGGGCAAATACTGGGGCTTATTCAGACAGGGCAACATGGAACCCATGGTCAAACCCATGTGGCTATGTCTGAAATAGTAGAAAGACTTTCGACTATTTGCCACAAACTTGGAAAACTTTAGTAAATCCTGTAAATAATAAATCCCAGAAGTTGCATAACAACAGCAGGTCGAATTGGAACTGGTGATTTCAGGCATCTCTTGCCATTTAATGTGCATAGTATTTGGACTGACTGTGATTGGTACGCGAGTAGGCTTTTGGAGGCTGAGCTTAAGAAAATTATGTCTCAAACTCTATGTAGCTGCAATCCACAAACTTACATTATATAGGCCTATATATGACACATTCTTAAAAGGGTTCTTCCTTAGTGTTCCACAGAAGAAAGTCATATGGGTGTGGATCGACATGAGGGTGAGTAAATAATTGTCACAAGCGGCTGAGTAGAAATAACTGCAAAAGGATCCAGTAGCGAGTTCAAGTGAGTCAGGTTTATGCACAGAAAACCACAGCACAGGTACACAGGCAGCGTCCAAACCTGCAGGTGAGTCCAGGAAGGCAGGACAAGGATTCATTCGTTGGTGACACAGGGACGCAATGGGCAAATCCACAGCAGAGGGAATCCAGGACAGGAACTGGAAAGTAAACTCAGGAGCAGCCCAAATCCACACACAAACACACGCTGGAACACCGAACAGGCTGTGACGATCTGACGAACAAGAGTGGGTGATGAAACATTAAATAGGCAGGTGTAATGATGTGCAGCTAGTGGTGATAAGGAGATCGGTAGCAATCAGTGACCACGCCTCCAACACAACCACACACACACAGAGAGAGAATGAGTAAGTGAATTCATGAACCGTGACAATAATGACAGAATTTTATTTTTTAGGTGAAGTGTTCCTTTAAGATCCATGCATATGAGAAATACAAGAGTAATCACATAAACATAACTGGGTGAGTGGGAGCAGGTGACACCTTCAGATTTATTTTGAGACCTATTTTTAAAAGGTGGCAGAAATGAGTCATTTACATTGATTTGGAGCAGTCTGGTCTAGGCACCTTGGAGAAATGCACATAGCCTTTTCAACATTAAAGAGAGGTTTGAATGGAAAATCCATATCTAAGATGTTGCGTAGTCCAAGTCTTGGTTTTGTATGAAATTTCTTTGACAAGGAGAAAAAAAATGGATTTCATCACCTAAGTCTATTCATGGTTAAGATCAATCAAAGTAGTTCATATTTATTCAAGCTTTATCCATGCGTAACAATGCTGGTCCAAAGGAAGCGCCAGTAGGTGACCCCGAGGAGACCGATCTCGTTTAATCTTTGTCCTAGTGTGCATCTGGAAAAGCAGACTCTCCTTCAGAGCCGTGTTTCATGTGGCGTCAGTCCCACAGAGACCCACACAGAACAATCAATGCAGGAAAGGCTCTCAGAACTGAGGAAAGTTAATGGCGCTGCCTTGTTCATCATCAATTATGATCAATATAACAAATGAGTACAGTTAAGACTTTCCAACATACTAGACGGTCATAGAAAATAAGCACTTTGTTTAAGCTGTTTGAATATTAATGTGTTTAGTTTTGTGGAGTTTGTTTTCTCAGAAATTTCAGTGTTAAAGGAATCGTAGACCTCAAAAAATCTGTCATCATTTACTCACCCTCATGTCAATCTAAAACAAGAATGGGAATATCATGGTTTACCTAGAGCTCCAAAAACACTATCAAGGTATAATATAAAATTGTCTCTAATGCTCACCAGGTCTGTATTTATTTGATCAAAAAATACATTAAACAGTAATATTATTACAATGTAAATGTATTCATGTGAAGACTGTAGTATTAACTGCTGAAAATTCAGCTTTGCCATCAGTCACATGATCCTTCGGAAATCATTCTAATAAGCTGATTTGCTGCTCAAGAAACATTTCTTATCAATGTTAAAAGGTTGTGATGCTTAATATTTTTGTAAAAGTCATTACATTTAGTTTTGATCAACTTAATGTGTCTTTGCTCAATGAACTATCAAAAAAACTGACTCCAAAGTTTTGAATGGAATACAGTATGTCGCCATTTATTATGATGTGGTCAATTTAAATATTGTGAAATGATTCATGTTTCAAAAGACAAAACTTCTGGACTCTAAACAGTCACCTGAGAATAGACTTTCAAATTCAGTCACTACAGGGAGTGCAGAATTATTAGGCAAGTTGTATTTTTGAGGATTAATTTTATTATTGAACAACAACCATGTTCTCAATGAACACAAAAAACTCATTAATATCAAAGCTGAATATTTTTGTATCAATATTTTAAGTAGTTTTTAGTTTTAGCTATTTTAGGGGGATATCTGTGTGTGCAGGTGACTATTACTGTGCATAATTATTAGGCAACTTAACAAAAAACAAATTTATACCCATTTCAATTATTTATTTTTACCAGTGAAACCAATATAACATCTCAACATTCACAAATATACATTTCTGACATTCAAAAACCAAACAAAAACAAATCAGTGACCAATATAGCCACCTTTCTTTGCAAGGACACTCAAAAGCCTGCCATCCATGGATTCTGTCAGTGTTTTGATCTGTTCACCATCAACATTGCGTGCAGCAGCAACCACAGCCTCCCAGACACTGTTCAGAGAGGTGTACCGTTTTCCCTCCTTGTAAATCGCACATTTGATGATGGACCACAGGTTCTCAATGGGGTTCAGATCAGGTGAACAAGGAGGCCATATCATTAGATTTTCTTCTTTTATACCCTTTCTTGCCAGCCACGCTGTGGAGTACTTGGACGCGTGTGATGGAGCATTGTCCTGCATGAAAATCATGTTTTTCTTGAAGGATGCAGACTTCTTCCTGTACCACTGCCTGAAGAAGGTGTCTTCCAGAAACTGGCAGTAGGACTGGGAGTTGAGCTTGACTCCATCCTCAACCCGAAAAGGCCCCACAAGCTCATCTTTGATGATACCAGCCCAAACCAGTACTCCACCTCCACCTTGCTGGCGTCTGAGTCGGACTGGAGCTCTCTGCCCTTTACCAATCCAGCCACGGGCCCATCCATCTGGCCCATCAAGACTCACTCTCATTTCATCAGTCCATAAAACCTTAGAAAAATCAGTCTTGAGATATTTCTTGGCCCAGTCTTGACGTTTCAGCTTGTGTGTCTTGTTCAGTGGTGGTCGACTTTCTGCCTTTCTTACCTTGGCCATGTCTCTGAGTATTGCACACCTTGTGCTTTTGGGCACTCCAGTGATGTTGCAGCTCTGAAATATGGCCAAACTGGTGGCAAGTGGCATCTTGGCAGCTGCACGCTTGACTTTTCTCAGTTCACGGGCAGTTATTTTGCGCCTTGGTTTTTCCACACGCTTCTTGCGACCCTGTTGACTATTTTGAATGAAACGCTTGATTGTTCGATGATCACGCTTCAGAAGCTTGGCTATTTTAAGACTGCTGCATCCCTCTGCAATATATCTCACTATTTTTGACTTTTCTGAGCCTGTCAAGTCCTTCTTTTGACCCATTTTGCCAAAGGAAAGGAAGTTGCCTAATAATTATGCACACCTGATATAGGGTGTTGATGTCATTAGACCACACCCCTTCTCATTACAGAGATGCACATCACCTAATATGCTTAATTGGTAGTAGGCTTTCCAGCCTATACAGCTTGGAGTAAGACAACATGCATAACGAGGATGATGTGGTCAAAATACTCATTTGCCTAATAATTCTGCACTCCCTGTATACATTAAGTTGATACTCTAACATCAGCTTAAACTAAATATTTATTGTCTTGTATCAAGGAAAGTTAAAATAATAGTTTCAGCAAGGTCAGCCTTTTCCAACACCAGACAAAGTGCTAAAAGCCCAAGTGCAAAAACCTGTTCGTGTTGTGTTGCACTTTATGTGAGTTCAGTGATGGAAAGGCAGCTTGTGACGGATAACAAGACAGCTCAGACACAGGGGACTGAATGGGGATCAGTTTGGACAGATCATCAGAGGTGAGATGTGTGGGGAGATGGGTGACAGTCTCAAAGCCTGGGGTTACTGGATTGAGCGACAGGATTGTGTCACCTCCCCCAACACATAACGAACTCTCGCCTTCTAATTGGCATGAGGTGTCAGAGATGTTGACCATCACCATTATCATTTTCATTTCGAATCAGATGCTCCATCAACGCCCTGGCGTTGTTTGAAAGGAGAAGGCTAGCACTCCACTTGACAAGAATGGAAGAGGTTCTAGTGACCTTCAACACACATATGGTTAAAGCATTGCCATCTACTCTCTCACCATGTTTGGGGTGGTTGTATAGTGGTTAAGGCTCATACTGAACTCATAGCTAGAGGTTTCCATTTGTGGTACTATTGTGGTGGCTCATATTGGCCTATATTGGATATTTCATTATGCACACCCAAACCGCCGATGGCCCTCCTAATAGTGCTCACCTCCAACAAGAGCGTGAGGGACCTACAAGCCTTCTCTGTTAGAGATTTGTACCTGGAGTTTGGGCTGGCACACTCTCATGTGGCCCTGAGACCCCAGCCAAAATATGTGCCCGAAGTTCCCACTACTCCCTTCAGGGATCAAGTGTTGAACTTGCAAGCAATCCCACCTGATGAGGGAGACCCAGCCCTGTCTCTGTTGTGTCCAGTGTGTCCCTTGCACATATACCTGGACCGCACACAGCTTCTGAAGATCTGAGCAGCTCTTTGTCTGCTTCAGAGGTCAGCAGAAGGCTGTGTCCAAACAGAGATTGGCCCACTGGATTGTGAATGATATTCTCCAGGCTTTTAAGTCCCCAAGGTGTACCCTGCCCGTCGGGGATGAGATCTCACTCCACCAGGGGTATTGCAGCCATGGAAAGTGATTCATTAGCAGAAATATGTCGAGCTGCAGCTGGGCTACATCCAACACCTTTGCAAGATTCTGTAATCTCTATATGGAACCAGTTTTGTCTTGAGTCTTGGGTAACAACAGGTAAAACTTGGACAACTGGTTGGGTGTAGTGCTTGCATAGGTGTCCTCCCCTTTTCTTTGGTGGTAACATGCGCCTTTTCTTCCCCGAGAGTTCCCCAGGTTTGGTGAACCCAGGACACTTTTCTACCTCCTGTCACTCATCTGTAGTGAAATCAGTGGAGGAACTTACTACCAGGTCAGTACTCGTGGTATACCCTTTTCAGGTGAGCCCTTGTAATCTGGCTAGTGCTCTATATATAGTGGTTCCCTAATGGTGAACCCAGTGTCTTCCCCTGGATGGAGCTACCTCTGTTGCCAGTCGCTGTGGCCGTTAGTCTCCCCCTCATCAGGTGAAGCCCTCCTCAGGTACTCTTCCCTATGGTACTGCCCATCTGGTTCCCCTTTGGGTAGGATGTAGTGTTCCTTTCTCAATGAGAAGGACAAGGCTTCCCAACGTTACCAACCAGGTTTTACTCAGCCGTAAATAGCCTGAGGTCAGTTACCCTGGCCATTGGACGGTTGCGATTAGTGTAGCTGCACCTGCTTGGCACGTGGAGGCTTGCCTGCATCTACACCACCATGTCTTGTGACAGTTCAATAGATGTGGTAATTTGTCACAAGAGTGACCCCTAAAAACGCTGAAAGTAACCGGCAGAAAGGGAACAAATGAACTAATGTCATGCTACTGAAAAATAGTTAGCAGCATCACTTCTTTTATTGTGAAATTTGAAAGTTTTGGAAACAAATTTCATTGACTAGTTTCTCATTGTTATGCATGCCTTTTAAAGTTTTAGTAGAAATTGAAATTCAGTTCAGGGACTCCTAAGAGCACTGATAACATGAGGCTCGACACGAGTCATAACAAATGAGTTTTTACTACAGTTACTGTGGGGTCTTCTTTGACCTCTATTTGTTTGCTGCAGTACCCTGAAACCCCTTGGTGGCCTCCTGTGGGAAATAACCCAGTGAAAATGAACAGAGTGAAGCACAGCATTGAATGCGCTATGTGATTTAAAAGACCCAGTGGCTGCCTCTGGAAAGTCATTTGTGAGTGGTTGCGTAGCAGACACGACAAATGAATACAATTTAAAAGCTTTTTAGAGCTCTAGTATTAGTTTATTAGCCTTAACTGCTCTTCACCACTGCCGTGGATATGAGCTACACAGGAAGTACTTGATGCAGCAAATAACAGCTCTCATTTTAAGGTCATTGGTCCTGATGGATGTTGCAGGAAAGCAGAGATTTTTTTTTGCACTGTTTTTGTTGGTCGGTTTCACCTAGCAAAAGCATTTGAAAGTGTGTGTGCCACTAAGCAAAAAAGTCACTTTCCTTTCCTTTATCATCTTAATGGTTTTCTAATGGCCAAATTCAGCACTCAACAGTCGGGATTATTTAAATTCCTGGCTGAATGTCTCTGGGGGTCATTGATGCCCTTGAAACAGTGACTGTTGAGTCCAGTGGCCTAAAGTAAGTGAGTGTCTTTGAGAGATCCTCATTTCCATAACACCAAAAGTCAGAAACAATTTAGCTACTTCAGCATGATTACCCATCCTTATCCAGCAGGTGTGTAATTGGCTGTATGTTATGTGGCGGCTCTGGGTTGTTGGTAGAAACAGTGTCCATATTGCTGCTCAGGCTAATTGGATCTTTAGCCTTCAGGAGTCTTGACTATCCAAGCAGGACAAGGGGCATTGGTTCAGTAAAATCCAGTTGCGGTCTTTCATGTCCAGGGATGAGAAGACAAGACAAGGCTTTTCTATTAATGTTTTGACCCATCATAAAAGATGTTTGCTTATGTGCCATCCCTGTTTTTATAAAATCTATTCTGATGTTTTTTCCAAACCTCTTACTTGGTAAGGTTGCTATTGTAAGATTGGAAAAAGCTTGCATATGCCAGAATGTCTCTGAGAAAATAAAGGACATTAGCATCTGAACCCACTCATGCATTTAGCATCCCCATCCGAGACGACGTCACGTTGAGTGAATCATCTACGAATGACTTTAAATTTACATGTCTCTCCTTTCACCTGCATCTACCCCCATCTCCCCTCCAGAATTCACCCAAAATCTATATGGTCTAAAGTGAACAAATACTATACAGAATTATACATGTTTGATATTATTTGAAATGTCTGCGACTGGTACAAAGGTCTCCTCCCCACAGAAGTAAACCAAAAAGTAATAAAGGTTTTGAGAGTTTAGAGATACTTTGCTTATTACGTTGGGTGTGGCTTTAGCCATTTGGTCTTTTGTCAATACAGCTCTATGGGACAGTGATTAAATGTAAATTCCCATTGTTAGCACGTTTCCATTTGAAAGAGGTTTCCGTCTTGGTCTGGTATTTAAGGAGATGTTGCAAAGAGGTCGGCGCTCGAACCTTTACATCGGTCAGCCCGTTATGTAATTCTCAGAAGTCAGGTATCCATATTTTATTCTATACTTCAGAGCATTTGATGTTATGTATGGATTATCTTTGAATTGATTATGTAATTGGCATGATACATTTACCTGACTAATAATAAATTGTAACACTGATTTATTCTGACTCTGGAATTATTAACTATGAACGGGTATAATTTCAACAAAGGGTTAAACTGAATAATTAAATGTGTAAACTATTAAATATAAATGACCAAATAACCAATTGGCATTCTAACCTAAATTCGAGGTCATAAATAAAATGGAGTCAGATAAAACTAAATTAGACTTAAATCCCTTTGCCTTGCTGAAAAGACCAAATGCGCAAGAAACCTTAAACCACCAATCGTATGCCTCCATTCGGACGATTGGGCGGGCTTAGACTATGGAAGCTTATTTCCGCCACAGAAAACTTTAAAAGATAATTGCTACTTTTTATCTCACAATTGTGTTTACATCTCGCAATTCTGACTTTTTTTCCTCAGAATTTGAATTGTGAGTTATAAAGTCAGAATTGCGAGATATACTTTTTTTTTATATACTTTTTTGCGAGATAGACTTTTTTTCTCACAATTGCGATTTTATATCACGCAATTCTGACTTTATAACTTGCAATTCTGACTTACTTTCTCAGAATTGTGAGATATAAGCTCGCAATTGTGAGTTATAAAGTCCAATTAAGAGGGGTCCAATTCTTTTTTCTCAGAATTGCGAGTTTATATCTCACAATTCTGACTTTATATCTCGCAATTGCGTGTTATAAAGTCAGAATTGCGTAATATAAAGTTGTGAGAATTGTGAGAAAGAAAATCAGAATTGCAAGTTTATCTTTTTTCCCCCCTCAGAATTGTCTATATCACGCAGTTCTGACTTTATAACTCACAATTCTGAGAAAAAAAGTCAGTCATTTAAAAAGATAATTGCGACTTTTTATCTCACAATTGTGAATTTGAATCTCGCAATTCTGACTTTTACATATACTTTTTTAATACTTTTATATTTTTTATATATATTTTTTATAATTGCAAGAAAAAAATTCAGATTTGAAAAGTCTGAAAAGTCTTTTTTTATTTTTTATTCTTTGGCAGAAACAAGCCTCCATAGGTTGCAGATATATAATTACATTATCAATAAAATCCTAAGCATTTGTTGAAGGTGTTGTGCTTGGTTATATTTTTTGACTAGATAAGACAATAACTGGTAAATTGGTGTTTCTGTAAGTTTAATAACTTTTGGGCCTATGTAAATAAAATCTTAAAACACACTTTACATTCTTTAAATAGTTTTCTTTTAATTGTTCACTAACAATGCTCAAATGCTACGTTTTTTTCGTCGGATGCCATCCATATTGAAATTAAAGCATGTGAAATATGTGAAAGCGGTAGCTCAAGTAGGTCAAAAAACACTTGAGGTGAGAAGCATTAGTATAATACAATATCGGCAATCAAAGACATTCACATACTGATGGAATTAGATTTCTCAGTGGACCGCTGAGTTTGCCGGAAAAACAGTAGGTCATTTGCCCTGGAATTTTTACTGAGGTTGTGTTAGAAAAACACAGACATGGCAGGTTCGGACAGGCTTAAAATCACAAAGTACGTCTGTGGAAAACTAATTTCTGTAACATCCTCCATGAAAACTAATCCCATCCTAATAGGTTTTTAAACGAAAATTAGAAATGTTAACTATAGTACTTCATCTTAAACTTAAAACTAAAACAGAACCAAAATAAAGGCAATTTTTTTTTGTCTGTTAAATGTGATTTTTTTTTTAATAATGGATTTTTTATAGTTTCAGATAAAGCCTTACGCACAAAAAATAAAGTCTCCAGACGCTAGAAGCTATTTCAAAAGTAGCCAAAATAAATGAAGCCATGGTAAAAATATAATTAGTTTTAATGTTTTTTAAACTTTTAATGTTTTGCTAAACCCCTGGGATGTAAAAGTTCTCATAGTTGATAAAATGTGCACAGTCATGAACTTCACTATTCTCTTTTTATCTATGTTCATTCTGAAACCATACCAAGTGCTTTTCACAGCTTTTTTTTAGTGGAGTCTCTGTGGATTTGGTAAAATTTAGGAGGCAACAAATACCCCTTTATTGAGGGTAATTTGCAAAACAAGCCGTTTAAAAACATTAAAAGTTTCATATCACACAAGCAGCATGTCTGTGGCTTGTACCAAGTGAATGTAATAGAATGTGTAAACAACATGCAGAGACACAACAATGATAAAGGATACATCAGCATCAATAAGTAATTGATAATTGCAGCCATGCAGCAGTAGAGAAATGTGAGCAGTCACAGGAAGCAAACAATCATTCTAGGGGACTGAAAATATATTAAAAATGGATCCTTGACACATATGGGAGATGGAAGGAACCATCCAATTTTCATTTTACCTATAGAAATTGCATTTCGTTCACCTCCGACAGTCTGAGCCCAGTTACTACGTGGCACCCCAATGATTTTTCCTGGTTTATGAAAGCTCACAGAGACAGCCGCAGCTGGTGGAAGGTAGAGATTTTATTTGAGAAATAAAGTACGCTAGCGCTACATTTTATGTGCGATGCAAAAACCATAACCATCCCAAGTTATCATTCTTCAGTGACCTTTGTGCATTGTTGACATGGAAACGCAGATCATGAATGTTTAATGGGAAAAAGAGACTAATGAGAGACCCAGGATGACACTAACTCAAAGCCGCAGGGTTAAAAGGACAAGCGGCATAATCAACCCTGCCAGCAGAACACAAGGAGAGGGCAGAGAGAGGACGTCACACATGAGCAGAGGTGTTATTGGCAAACATTGATGATGAGTTTGCATATTCACACGCTTACCGAGACACACATAGACCACATAAAATGTACCTACACGCACATTGCTTTGCTGTAGCCAGAGATAAGGCGCATCCTGGACCGGAGAGAAGTAAATAGTAAACATTCAGGATGAATATTTCAATCCTCTCAGGCAATCTTTTCCTCTCTTGGCTTTGAACCTCTAAGTCATGAACTAAATCTCAGTTTAACCTTAGCCAGTGTGCAGACGAATTGTCATCATATTTGCAGAGCAGAAATAAGATTGTGGGTAACTTCTCAGTATTATAGTGCTTTATATTCCAAGTCTTCTGAATACACATGCTAGCTTTGTGCAAGGAACAAACTTAAATTTAAGATGTTAATCTCTTTTCCTTTCAGTGAGATGAGCTTGAGAACTATATATATCTGCTTAAGAATATGACTGGATCATTATTGCAGTGATTATTATGTTTCTAGCATGTTATATGTTTGGCCATCAGTTTGATTGATGGAAACCCTAATTGATGGAGTGTGTAGCATTTCTTAAACAACCATGTATGAAGACACATAATGGCCATATTAAAGGATGACAATGTCAAGATTCATCAGGCTCAAATTGTGAAAGAATTGTTGGGAGGGAGCATGAAGAATCATTTTCACTCCGAGTCCAGACCTTAAATTCATTGAAAATCTCTGGGATGTGCTGGAGTAGACTTTATAGAGTGCTCGACATTGTCAATACAAGATCTTGACCAAAAATGTATTCACCTCTTGATGGAAAGAAATGTTGTGATGTTATTTCCATCAAGATGTGCATCAATTTTTGGTCACGATCTTGTATTAATCATTTATTGAAATCATTTATCTTGGCTGTTTAAGAAATGAAAAGCTACACACTCCATCAATTAGTGTTAGTGATTTTTTTTTTTTTTGTGTGGCTGTAATATATAAGCATACTTTTTATTAAATTAAACTTAATGTGACCACTGTTTGCAAAACTGCCACTTAAATAATACCTATTTCTCACTAAATAAAGCTACATATAAAAGCAACACAAAATAGCAATCCATATGGTTCCTGATGCCATTGCTGACTGATGTGGCTTAAATTATGTAATTAATAAGTATGTATTTGACGTGTGACTTTTTTATTTGTAATTATCAGAATGTTTACTGATTCCAAAAAAAGATATAAACCTGTTTAAATATAAGAGAAGGTCTCTGAATTTTGCTGACATAAAGGGCCATATTTACTAACAGCTTGCGCCAGCACAAACCCTCTTTTGGAGTTAAAAAAATTTGTGCTGAAAAGGAATGGACACAGTTATTTTTGTGGCTGACCTTATTGCACATGCATTTGTAGGAGTTTCACTTTCAGACGCAATTTACTGGTGTTTGCACCATTATTTACCGCTTGTCTTTAAAAAGCATGTCTTAAAAAAGCATGTCTTAAACCAGATGCTAATTTGCTCAGCTCTTGGTAGATTGTGCTGGTCATTATGGAAATGATCCGGCTGCATCGTTTTTCTTTAATTTGCGTGTCGTCAGTAGATCACGCACAGAAATTTCCACTCCCACCTGCGTTTTTTTTTTTTTTTTTTTTGGAATTGCGTTCTCCTGTTTAGTAAATCTGACCCTAAGAAGTCTTTATGGTTTTTAATGTTATTCACACAACAGAGCCCATTCAGTAAGCTATAGATAAGCTTCTCCAAATGATATTAAGCATAGCCTAATGAAATTAAGTGCTATAGGGATGCTATAGGATGAACAAAGTAGAGTAGATACTGAGGTTTCTGCCTTCTGTCTTTCTGGAAAAGCTTTTATAGAGTTCAGTGCATCTGCGCTGCAGGCTTGCTAATATGCATTTTCAGGTTCTTTACAGGAGGTCAGTGTGGTGTAGGAATATTTTAGATTATAAAACTATAAACAGTGTCAGAAGATTGCTCAGAGATGAGCATATCTACATTTTAAAAAGGTAAAAGCATTGGTGTTTGTATACTTTAGAACAGTGGTGAAATTTTGCCACACTTTTCAAAAATGTTACCCCGCCCTGAACATCATGATTGTTGATAATCAGGTTTAAGGGAGAATTGGCTTTGATCATGAATATAAACTTGTTCTCTGAGGGTTGAATGTCAGAGAACATGAGAGACAATATGGTATTGCTAGCAAAAACATGCCAGACACTCTTAATTCGGTTGTTTCCTTACAGTTAGCCAGCGTTCCTCGCCTGTTCCAATGCGATACAGGGAACAAAGGAACTCAGGAATGATGTTTTTGAAGCTAAAGAAAACCTTCTGTGTATTTTTCTGACGTTTCAGTTGAAAAGACGAGGCAAGATAAAACCTTGTTGGCAGAAAAAAAATCATTCCACAACAGCACGCTGTAATGATTAAGCTCATTGTCAGCTTTAAACATCTGAATAAATCTCCAGCACACTAAACATTTCATTCAGCAAGCTTCATTTACATAACTCAGTCTGCGGACACACACTTGATAACTGTGCTAATTACAGTGTAGATCTCACTAGTAAAACAACGCATGCGTTAAAAATTATAAGGATTCACTTTTAATAACTCTGAAAGTTTCGTGTTGCTGCATCCGTGATGTAAATAATGGTATTTTACAGTTAATACCTCTTGGATTAGGAATGTATTTGCTGGCATCTTTAATTCTGAAAGTAACTTCCTGAGCTGTATGAGATAGCACAGTTCGCCTGCGTCTGGAGATTTGTGGAACCTTATAGATAATGCATCAAGGGGACCAATCAAGGTTAGCACTAGCTCATATTTATATTCAAATGTACTTAAATAATACGTTTAGGTGTTTTGGCATGCAGGAAAGCTTTAGTGACCTTTGCTCTTTAGCATTTAGCTGAACTGAGGTTGTGGGGTGATGGAGCAGACCATGAATTTGTGTAAGCATTTTTTTTTTTTATTATCATTATCTACAAAGCTTCAAAACTGTAGGTCACTCCTGAGAGTTCAATAGTTGCTGGCTCACAAACAAAAAAAAATCTTTCTTTCTCCTGGAATTCTCAAAAGGTTCAGGCCGGAAGTAGTAAAGAAAGTCAAAACGTTGAGAGAAATGGGGGAGTTGGCATTTTTTTGTCGCTTTGTTGTGCTGCTGACCTTTGGAAATATCACAGATTAGATCTTTAATTATTTATGAAGGGCAGCAGTGTTGGGTTGAGGCAGAAACAGTCTTGTCACACATGATGAGGCTGTGTTGTTGGCGTATTAAGGACAGAATGGATCAGGCTTGAAGGTTGCTCTTATAGTACACTAAAAAGGCTACATTAGAGAGGCGAAAGCATTGGAAAAATGAACATTGTTGAAATTTTGCACGTGGTGTCTGTGTTTTTTTTAGGACACACATAATTATTCAAATCAAGTAATGGCACACTTTTCTGATTGCATGTCAGTTCTGAGTGAAACATCCATACTGTCGTGATCTGTGATCTCTTATTTGGACGGCACATTTGAATAGCCTCTTTACAATGCCAAATGTGTGCTCGTTATCCCCACGTTTCTTTATATATGCCTAATTATAATGTTCTTTTCCATAATTTCATCATCATTTGATGAATTAATTATTCCATGATCAGTAGAAAAGATGTGCAAATGTTTTAGATACTGTTAAACATCCATCCATCCATCCATCTTAAAATTTTGTCTTGACAAACTTATACTTAAAAAATACAGTATTTTTTTTTTTAAATTCTACTTCCTTGCATTAAAATGTAAAAGTCATTTAAGAGTAATTCTCAGTTCAATTTTGAATGGTGCACAACCTGGGGCACAATTTTAGAACATTTAGCACCTGATTAAACGGATTGCAGGTGTTTAGTGTCCTTTTTAAAGGGGTCATATCACACTTTTCAATGTTTTCCTTTTCCTTAGTGTGTAATGTATCTGTTTGTGCATGTATATGATCTGCAAAGTTACAAAGCTCATAGTGTCCCACAAAGGGATTTATTCTATCTAACAAAGAACACTGCTCCAAACCTGCCTAAAGGCCTTGATCGAAGTCCAGATATTAGTCACAATGTGAAATATTAGCATAATGCCTGCCTAAAGGCATACGCAAAGAAAGAAGAGGCTTATTTCAACTGCAAAGACACTGGGTCTCATTCGTTCATTAACCGTACATACTCACGGATTTGTGCGAAATTTGTGTGTACGAATATTTTTACGAACAAGTCATGGTTTATCAATAACTTTCGTTTAAAATTTTATTCTAAATTTACAAAAAAAACTTAAACTGCAACCACACATAAACAAAATCACACTCTGAGTGGTCCTATAAACTTGTTAAAATGAAATTATAACACATAATTCATCTATATATATACACTCACCTAAAGGATTATTAGGAACACCTGTTCAATTTCTCATTAATGCAATTATCTAATCAACCAATCACATGGCAGTTGCTTCAATGCATTTAAGGGTGTGGTCCTGGTCAAGACAATCTCCTGAACTCCAAACTCTTTCAGAATGGGAAAGAAAGGTGATTTAAGCAATTTTGAGCGTGGCATGGTTGTTGGTGCCAGACGGGCCGGTCTAAGTATTTCACAATCTGCTCAGTTACTGGGATTTTCACGCACAACCATTTCTAGAGTTTACAAAGAATGGTGTGAAAAGGGAAAAACATCCAGTATGCGGCAGTCCTGTGGGCGAAAATGCCTTGTTGATGCTAGAGGTCAGAGGAGAATGGGCCGACTGATTCAAGCTGATAGAAGAGCAACTTTGACTGAAATAACCACTCGTTACAACCGAGGTATGCAGCAAAGCATTTGTGAAGCCACAACACGCACAACCTTGAGGCGGATGGGCTACAACAGCAGAAGACCCCACCGGGTACCACTCATCTCCACTACAAATAGGAAAAAGAGGCTACAATTTGCACGAGCTCACCAAAATTGGACAGTTGAAGACTGGAAAAATGTTGCCTGGTCTGATGAGTCTCGATTTCTGTTGAGACATTCAGATGGTAGAGTCAGAATTTGGCGTAAACAGAATGAGAACATGGATCCATCATGCCTTGTTACCACTGTGCAGGCTGGTGGTGGTGGTGTAATGGTGTGGGGGATGTTTTCTTGGCACACTTTAGGCCCCTTAGTGCCAATTGGGCATCGTTTAAATGCCACGGCCTACCTGAGCATTGTTTCTGACCATGTCCATCCCTTTATGACCACCATGTACCCATCCTCTGATGGCTACTTCCAGCAGGATAATGCACCATGTCACAAAGCTCGAATCATTTCAAATTGGTTTCTTGAACATGACAATGAGTTCACTGTACTAAAATGGCCCTCACAGTCACCAGATCTCAACCCAATAGAGCATCTTTGGGATGTGGTGGAACGGGAGCTTCGTGCCCTGGATGTGCATCCCACAAATCTCCATCAACTGCAAGATGCTATCCTATCAATATGGGCCAACATTTCTAAAGAATGCTTTCAGCACCTTGTTGAATCAATGCCACGTAGAATTAAGGCAGTTCTGAAGGCGAAAGGGGGTCAAACACAGTATTAGTATGGTGTTCCTAATAATCCTTTAGGTGAGTGTATATTTCATCATTATATTATAGGAAAGGGAAAGGAAAGTGTCTTATGCAAATTACTTCCGTGGAAACTATGTAAAGACCAAATATACTTTAAAATATTATGCGTTTTATTACACAGGTGAGCAACTGTTTAGATACATTGATCGACAGAAAACAAATCATTGTTATACACCGATCAGGCATAACATTATGACCAGGTGAATAACACTGATTATCTCTTCATCATGGCACCTGTTAGTGGTTGGGATATATTAGGCAGCAAGTGAACATTTTGTCCTCAAAGTTGATGTGTTAGAAGCAGGAAAAATGGTCAAGCGTAAGGATTTGAGCGAGTTTGACAAGGGCCAAATTGTGATGGCTAGAAGACTGCTTCAGAGCATCTCCAAAACTGCAGCTCTTGTGGGGTGTTCCCGTTCTGCAGTGGTCAGTATCTATCAAAAGTGGTCCAAGGAAGAAACAGTGGTAAACCGGCGACAGGGTCATGGACGGCCAAGGCTCATTGATGCACGTGGGGAGCAAAGGCTGGCCCGTGTGGTCCGATCAAACAGACGAGCTACTGTAGCTCAAATTGCTCAAGAAGTTAATGCTGGTTCTGATAGAAAGGTACACAGTGCATTGCAGTTTGTTGCGTATGGGGCTGCATAGCCGCAGACCAGTGAGGGTGCCCATGCTGACCCCTGTCCACCGCCGAAAGCACCAACAGTGGGGCACGTGAGCATCAGAACTGGACCACGGAGCAATGGAAGACGGTGGCCTGGTCTGATTAATCATGTTTCCTTTTACATCACGTGGATGGCCGGATGCGTATGCATCGCTTACCTGGGGAACACATGGCACCAGGATGCACTATTGGAAGAAGGCAAGCCGGTGGAGGCAGTGTGATGCTTTGGGCAATGTTTAGGATCTGCTGCTAACATCTTATAGCCAGATACCACAGCACACCTTCAGGGGTTTAGTGGAGTTCATGCCTTTGACGGGTCAGGGCTGTTTTGGCAGCAAAAGGGGGACCAACACAAAATTAGGCCATAATGTTATGCCTGATCGGAGTATAGTTCAACAAGGTTAGTCTGAATCTCTTGTTTTCTTCATTTACCGTGCTTAAAGTTTGTACCATGTGTCAGAGACAGACAACACTATTTTGTGGCTAACATAGCATAATCAGAAAGAGTTGTATTTGTAGTAACATTAATATAGCATTCTCCACCGTATATTTTAAAATGCCACTTAGCAACATCATACTTACTGCAATGTGCAACAAGTCTTTCATGCCAGCCACTAAGCAAACGCACAGAATAACATAACAGCTTTCAACACACTTAAATATATTTTAGTATGATTTAGTATTTTAGACAGTAAAACAGCACTGTATTACCCTACAATTTTCATTTGTCAGATAAAGTGACCTGAATGAGTACTGTAGTAATTTTGCACTTGCAACTTTCATCAGAATGTAAAAAAAAAATTTGAATTTAGGTGATCAAACATAACTGTAACAAAGTTTAAGTTCAGGGACGAAGGAGAAGGATGTTAAACAACTTTAATCGTAACATTAATCATAACATATGCATAAACAACAAAGCGACAGGAGCGGTAGAAAATCACCACCAGTTACTAGTGCTATTTGGATGAAAAAACTAATTTTTATAGATGCACAATCATTTTGACATCTTCCTTTAGAAATAAACCCTGAATCAACTCGCCAAAGATCAGCAACGACCTAGAATATACACACCACATTAGCAGTGCAGCTAATAATGCATTCACTTTCAGCATCGGACCAAAACAGCTTTGACTATCAACTCGCAAACAAACATGAGAATGAGCACTGGAGGATTTGATGTCCTCCCTCGAGTGACTTTGGCATGTTTGATATGCAAATTTTATTCTGTATTACAGATCCTCTACGTTTCGTGAGGTAGAATTCACTGGAGGAGAAGTGAACAACTCAATCGCAGCTCTGTGCTGTGTGCCTCCAAACGCTGGGGGAAATGAAAGCCGTCATTCAGATTCAGCAAGGGCATCAATGAGAATAGTTTAGCAACTTAGTACAAGCTGTGAGACTCTGGATATGCCTGATGATGTTACTTTCACAAGCACGACTTTGTATTGCAGATTTAGGCTGTATGGAATGTTCTCCTAAAGAGTTGCGCTATTTTTGTGTGCACTGTAAAAAAAAAGCTCTGAAATAGCACTGAAATAAAACATGTCTTGTAATTTATCTTTTTAATGCATACATTATTACACTTGGAAAAAACTTGCATCAAAAAAACTTGCATCATGCTATTCAAATCAGGAATTAAACTAAATTTCATGTACAGTATGTTTATGTACATTTACTATTGATTGTGGCAGCAATTATTGAAATGAGTGTTGTAATTGGGCATATATTCAGTATATGCCTGTGCAGTTTGTTTGAATACATTTCCTTCATTTTAAAGAGTTGATTCAGGTGTCTGCATCTCAGACCCAAATGCTCATGGTTGCACATTCAAAATCTGACCCTACTGAGCTTCTGCAAGTATACATGATAACAGAGAGGATCAAAGACTAGTGTATTAACACCCCATAGAGACTGACTTAATAAAACCTTACTGTGACGAGGGACAAAACAAGAAAATGGTGGAGATACCTGGCATCAACTTGAGTGTTACAGTGGGGCCATATTTGCCTGTAAAAGCTCCAAAATATGGAGACAGTGAGATGGAAAAGTCAAATTATCTTATTGGTTTAAAAGAACAGTGAGGTCATACAACAGCTGCAAGAAGAAGGTTTTTTTTGTGTATATTACAATTGTATAAGGTTAAAATTAATAAGATTTTTTTTTTCAGTTTCCTTATTAAAATGGTAATTTGGCATTTATAAGCTTATTGAGGTGCTGATAGTGCTCAAATGGAATTTGTTGAGATGTTTTTTCTTGAAATGGCAATGCCATGCCAACATTTTTTGTTGTATTGCAGCAAAAATTGGGTAATTTATTTATATTTATACCAGGGACCAAATAGTTTATTCCATGTTTGTTTTTTAACGACACACATCGAGACTTTTTAAACCCAAAATTAAGATTAACCCATGATTTACTCACCCTCAAGTCATCCTAGGTGTATATGACATTCTTCTTTTAGACGAATGCAAATCATCATAAAAGTGCTCAACATGGCTCCAGGGGGTTATTAAAGGCCTTCTGAAGCGAAGCCAGGGCCGGTCCTAGCATTTTAGGGGCCCTAAGCAGATTTCCAAAAGGGACCTCCACTACCTACAGTTTCACCCAACCACCCCCTGTTACGGTACAGAAGGGACGGAGACAAGAAGTATGGGAAGTGATGTTTATTTAGAGCAGACCAGTATGATGACGGAAGTGCAGGTGAATGGTGAAGAGGATCGTGAGAGGTGAATGAAGGAATCTTGGTGAAGTGGCTCGGAGTACTTGCTGTTGAGATCGCTGGAGAGAGGTGTGGAATGGAGAAGAGGATGGAGACACACACACACGAGGGTGGAACACAGGAGACTCTTTGGAGGGAACAATGGAAGAAGGTAAGTAGCATATAGGAAGTCCTTGAAGTAAGCGTAGAGGTAAGTACCAATTTCAAACGAGACCGGACAGTGACTGAGCGTGTGAGTGTGTCTTTTGTACTGTGGGTGATTGGAGTGATGATGAGCTGCAGGTGCGCGTGATCAGTACTCAGGGGAAGGCGTGCGCTGTGATTGAGTGACGTGGGAGCCTGGCGGGTCTGTGACATTACCCCCCCCTCCACGGCCCGCTCCAGAGGGCCGCGGACCCCGACGTCGTGGTGGTCGGCCTCTGCCTCTGGGTGCAGGTCTGTTGGGGTGAGAGGCATGGAAGGTTTCGAGCAGGTTCGGGTCAAGGATGTCGTTTCTAGGTACCCATGAGCGTTCTTCGGGACCGTAGCCCTCCCAGTCCACTAGATACTCTAGGAGACCACCACGGCGCCGGGAGTCCAAGATGTCGTTCACCTGGTATGCGGTACCGTCCTCCACGATGAGTGGGAGGGGGGTTTCTTCGGCTACGCCAGGCTCTGTGGGAATAGAAACGGAGGGAAAGTGAGGTTTCAGTAATGAGACGTGGAAAGTGGGATGAATTCTGTATTGTGAAGGGAGTTGGAGTTGATACGTGACTGGGTTGATCTGCTTCACAATAGGAAAGGGGCCAATGAACCTGGGACTGAGCTTCCTGCATTGCAGACGCAACCTGATGTCCCTGGTGGACAGCCAGACCTTCTGACCCGGTTGGAAGGAGGGAGTGTTGGAGCGACGAAGGTCGGCTGTCATTTTGCGTCTGCGCAGGGCCCGTTGAAGCTGGTGATGTGCAGAGTCCCAGACCCTCTCGCTCTCCCGGAACCAGTAGTCTATGGCTGGAACATCCGACGGTTCCCCGGACCAAGGGAACAATGGGGGTTGGTAACCGAGCACGCACTGGAATGGAGTTAGACCGGTGGTAGACTGACGTAGGGAGTTTTGTGCGTACTCGGCCCAACCCAGGAACTGGTTCCAGGAGTCCTGGTGGCCGTGACAGAAGGTACGGAGGAAGCGACCGATCTCCTGAATCTTCCTCTCCGTCTGCCCGTTGGTCTGTGGATGATAACCGGAAGAGAGGCTGACAGTCACACCTAGGAGTGAGAAGAACGCTTTCCATACCCGGGAGATGAATTGAGGTCCTCTATCGGAAACAATGTCCTCAGGGATACCATAGTATCTAAAGATCCTATTAAACATGAGTTCTGCCGTCTCCATGGCAGTAGGCAGTCCTTTCAGCGGAATCAGACGACAAGATTTGGAAAATCTATCCACTACCACTAATACACAGGTACAGTCCCCAGACACAGGAAGATCAGTAATAAAGTCTACTCCTAGGTGTGACCATGGACGGTTGGGAACGGGCAGAGGATGGAGTTTGCCGGAGGGAAGATGTCTAGGGCTCTTAGAGATGGCGCATTCCTGGCATCCTCTCACGTACCTTCTGACGTCTGTCGCCATGTTGGGCCACCAGAAGCGCTCCTTCAGCAGCGAGAGGGTTTCATTGACCCCCGGGTGGCCAGTGCCCAACGACGTGTGGGACGTGTGGATGAGGGGAGTGCGTCGTGTCCGTGAGATGTATTGTAACCCTGGTGGACAACCCGGCGGAGCATTGGTGGAGACATTGGAAGAGGGCAAGGTCTCCTCTGACCAGGTGATGGGACTCACGAACAGTTTCTCAGAAATAATGGGTTCAAACTTCTTGGAGTCCTCTTCGGGGTTGAAG
This sequence comes from Rhinogobio ventralis, assembly GCA_039654625.1. Lineage (NCBI taxonomy): Eukaryota > Metazoa > Chordata > Actinopteri > Cypriniformes > Gobionidae > Rhinogobio > Rhinogobio ventralis. Next base: position 18,333,129 of record CM077204.1, on the reverse strand, counting down.
AGACGGGAAAGGGCGTCTGCCTTCACATTCTTGGGTCCAGGCCGATAGGAGATAGTGAAATTGAATCTAGTGAAGAACAGTGCCCACCGGGCCTGGCGGGGATTGAGTCTCTTGGCGTCCCTGAGGTACTCTAAGTTTTTATGGTCCGTGAGTACCAGGAAAGGAAGTTGGGAACCCTCCAACCAATGCCTCCACTCTTCCAGGGCCATCTTGATGGCGAGAAGCTCCCGGTTGCCGATGTCATAATTCACCTCCGCCGGGTTGAGCTTGCGGGAGAAGAAGGCACATGGATGGAGTCTACTTGGAGTCCCCTGCTGCTGTGAGAGTACGGCTCCCACTCCTGTGGTAGATGCGTCTACCTCGACTACGAAGGCCTTCGTGGGGTCTGGATGCACTAGGAGGGGAGCCGAAGTGAAGGCCTCTTTAAGGTCTTCGAAGGCTTTCGTGGCCGCGGGGTTCCAGGACAGAGACTTGGGCTTACTACGGAGTAGTTGAGTAAGAGGGCAAGAAATAATACTATAATTGAAAATGAATCGACGATAGAAGTTGGCAAATCCTAAGAATCTCTGGAGTTCTTTTATGGTTGTGGGAGTGGGCCAGTTCTTGATGGCTTCCACCTTCCCCTCGTCCATCCGGATGCCACTGCTGTCGATGTTGTATCCAAGGAACTGCACTGAGGGTTGATGAAAGGAACATTTCTCGGCCTTGAGATACAACTGGAACTCCCTCAGGCGTTGCAGGACCTCCGCAACGTGGTGGCGATGTTCGGCCAGGCTCCGGGAGTATATCAGGATGTCGTCGATGTAGACCAGTACGAATCTGTGGAGAAACTCCCGGAGCACCTCATGGATGAAGTCCTGGAATACGGAGGGGGCATTGGAAAGTCCATAGGGCATGACGAGATATTCGTAGTGGCCAGTAGGGGTCACAAAGGCTGTCTTCCACTCGTCCCCCTCACGTATTCTGATGAGGTTGTAGGCGCTGCGGAGGTCCAACTTGGTGAAGACAGTGGCACCACGGAGGTGTTCCAGCGCCGTTGGGACGAGAGGAAGGGGATAACGGAATTTGACTGTGATTTTATTGAGTGCTCGATAATCGATGCAGGGCCGCAAGCCTCCGTCCTTTTTGGCCACGAAAAAGAAGCTGGAAGCAGCAGGGGAAGTAGACGGGCGGATGTAACCTTGGTCGAGTGCCTCCTTGATGTATTCCTCCATGGCCTTCTCCTCCGGGAGTGACAGAGGGTAAATTTTCCCACGGGGCACTGACTCACCCGGAAGCAGATCGATGGCACAGTCCCATGGCCGATGTGGAGGCAGCTTTGACGCTCGCTGAGGGCAGAAGACATCACTGAAGGGGGCATAGCATGATGGTATATCAACCGAACGTTGTTCGACCGGGCTCTCGATGGAGGTGGAACACACAGACATTTTCTTGGAGCATGGAGTAGGGGGAACAGGAAGAGCCTCAAAACAACTCGGGAAGCAGCTATCGCCCCACTTCAGGATTTCGCCGGTTTTCCAGGAAATGATGGGATTGTGCTGCACTAACCATGGGCGCCCTAGAATCACGTCAGCGGTGGATTCCTCCAGAACCAGCAACTGTTGTTGTTCCGTGTGCAGGATACCTACTTGGAGCTGGATGGGAATGGTGACGGAACGCACTTGACGTCGGCTGAGGGGTTTCCCTGTTACCGAGTGGATCTGGTAGGTTGTTGGTGTAGCAGTGGTCTTGAGGTGAAGCTGACGGCAGAGGGCACCAGAGATGAAGTTGCCGGCTGACCCAGAGTCGAGGAGGGCACATACTGGAAGGGTAACACCGGCCGCAGTTAGGTTAACAATAGTGGTGAGAGGGTGCATATCATGTGTAAATGGGACTATAGCACTCACCATAGGACGAGGAGGACGAATGGGGCATTGGTTAATGTGGTGCCCCGTAGACCCACAGTATAAACATAGACCCTGGGTCAGCCGTCTCCTACGTTCACCTTGAGTGAGGCGTGCTTGCTGTATCTGCATGGGCTCGGGAGCTGGTTCTGGAGGACTGACGGACTCTGGCTGACGGAGGGAAGAAAGGACGAGTTCCTGGCCCTGGTGCTCTTCGAGACACGACTGCATACGAGTGGCGAAGCGTATGGATAGTTGGATGAAGCGTTCGAGCCCGATGGTATCCTCGTATGCAGCGAGATGCAACCGCACACGGGGATCCAAACCCTGACGATAGGTGGTGAGTAGAGATTGCTCGTTCCATCCACTGGCGGCGGCTAGGGTCCTGAACTGGAGGGCATACTCATTGATCGGCATTTTATTCTGTTTTAAGTGATACAATTGCTCACCTATGGAGGCATCCCAAGCTGGTTTCCCGAAGACGTCCTTGAAATGAGCTATGAAGCTCGTCAGGGTTCGAACGATAGGATTATCCTGAGTCCACAGAGTCTCAGCCCATTGCAGCGCTTTGCCCCTTAGTTGGGAAATGATGAATGCCACCTTGGATCTATCGTCAGGGTATAATTGCGGTTGCATCTCCAGGACCAGCGAACACTGTAGCAAAAATCCATTGCAGTCCTCCGCCAGGCCAGAGTAGGGCGCTGGTCTGGCCATGGGACTGGCGTAGACTGGCGGAGAGGGAGAAGCGGTGGTGTTTGCGGAAGTGATCGCTGGTGGAATGGAAGGAAGTGCTCGTCGGACAGCGTCCACGAGTTCTTGGAACGGATCCGGAGTGCTCATGCTGGTGCTCATCGGTTGTGGTCCGGTCTTCTGTTACGGTACAGAAGGGACGGAGACAAGAAGTATGGGAAGTGATGTTTATTTAGAGCAGACCAGTATGATGACGGAAGTGCAGGTGAATGGTGAAGAGGATCGTGAGAGGTGAATGAAGGAATCTTGGTGAAGTGGCTCGGAGTACTTGCTGTTGAGATCGCTGGAGAGAGGTGTGGAATGGAGAAGAGGATGGAGACACACACACACGAGGGTGGAACACAGGAGACTCTTTGGAGGGAACAATGGAAGAAGGTAAGTAGCATATAGGAAGTCCTTGAAGTAAGCGTAGAGGTAAGTACCAATTTCAAACGAGACCGGACAGTGACTGAGCGTGTGAGTGTGTCTTTTGTACTGTGGGTGATTGGAGTGATGATGAGCTGCAGGTGCGCGTGATCAGTACTCAGGGGAAGGCGTGCGCTGTGATTGAGTGACGTGGGAGCCTGGCGGGTCTGTGACACCCCCAACCCATTCCAACGTACACATCCTACACTGACACCTTATTGTAAAGTTTGACCAAATTGTTTTACAAATTGCTTTGTGTACAGGGGTCAGTGGTGTGCACAAGGGGGCGGGGGGGGGGGGGGGCGGGTTGGTTTGAGCCCCTGCCCCTTTGAAAGTGAAAGTGCCCTTTTCTCGCGCCACGGTGCCCCCGCAAATGCGATTTCTACCGAGGGGGACCCCGCCCGGAACGCGATTCTTGCCAACACAAGAAACTCCCTCCAACAACCAAACAACCCAATCCCCATCCGGAACGCAGTTGACCCTTCCCCCGTGGAGGTCTGTGCACGCCACTGACAGGGGTAACCATGTTAACCGCCATATTCTACTGTTCCATAAACGCCACCTCCTGCCTTGCATTTTTATTCAGCCCGTCTGCTGCTTGTACAGATGATCAATGCGAAAACCAGATCGAATTTACACGCAGCAAACACGCAGTAATGTAAAATTGCACTGGTAGATGGAAAATAAGCTAATATGCATTCTAAAAATCTAAACAATTTGGATATTAACTCTCTGGACCCTCAGGCTATTTTGTGGCCCTGAAGAAGTTTGACATGCTCTGACATTTGTGTTTTTTTCAGTTGCTTTAAATCACATTAATGGCTAAAGTCTGATTACACTGTATTCAGCACAAACAGGGTTACAGTAATATGTGAGCAACTTCCTGCAGACGGGAGAACGCGCATCCTGTTTGGTAGTTTAAATGTTAAAACAACATTTAGATTTGAGTGTACGTAAATAAAAGTAGACACTTTAAGCTTTGTAAAGACATATCGTTCATGTCTGTGAGGCCAAAAATGACGGAGTATTTAAAGTTGTTTTACACTGTCATTAGAAAAAATCCAGCAAAACACACGGGCGCGTTCTTCGGGTTCAGGGGTTAAGGTATGTAGAATTATTAACGTATTTTGAAGTGTCCACGATAACAATGCCATGCACGGCACTAATACCATGGCACATCGTCTTCAAATCACACGTGAATGCCGAATTAAACCAATAAGACATGATGCAGCAAGCGCCATTTTAACAATATCTTTTTAAAATGTAACACTCTTATCTTATTCGCTTTTTTGCCCAATTTTCTCTTCTCTGCACCATTTTCAAAAATTACAGCACACGACTGTGTAACGACTGAGACATTTTTGTAAAATCACGCAGTACTACTGCCCAGTCAAAACAGTGTGGAGACATCTCGCACGCTATTGGCTGGCCAGTGGGAACTGCATGAACCAATGGCAGAACAGCGTAACTGAGCGAACCAATGGGCACAATGCCCGCGAAGCAGGGCACAAAGCCCGCGAAGGTGAGCACAAAGCCCGCCAAAATGGCCTAAAGTGTCAGGTTATATCGACTGAAGCGACGATCACCCGTTGTTTTAGCGCCATAGCACAGCCGTCTACGCAGTACTCGTTCCCTTATCTCAGGGAACGTCTCGGTTACGTATGTAACCCTCGTTCCCTGAAGAGGGAACGGAGACGTAACGTCAGTGACTGACGAATGCCCCACAGCGTGGGTATATAAGGAAGTACGCTGGCAACATCGCATTATGTTTACCTGCTGAGGAGCCAAGACTGAACTCCCGGCCGTTTCAGCGGTACAGCTGAAGTGGCAGAGGGACGTTACGTCTCCGTTCCCTCCTCAGGGAACGAGGGTTACATACGTAACCGAGACGTTCCCTTTCGTTCAGTCACTCCGAGTAACGTCAGTGACTGACGAATGGGGGTCCCAATCTAATCACGCCACTCGGCTGTCGTCCAGTGCCCTGCGTAAGTGTGAGCTCCCTGTCGTAAGCTAGTATGGACGAAGGACTCCAACTTAGCACAGGAATACCAAGGTACACTGGGAAGCATATTCCAGGTGAAAGTGCCAAAATGCCTACCCGTAGGGAGGACTTAAGGAGACACATATGACCCGCGAGGGGCTGCATATGGAAGAACTCTGGGGTAACCAGCCGAAGGTGGAAAATTTTACCCCCAGGGGAGGCAAGGGCTTGCCGAGGGAAATACACATGCTCGGAGAGGCTTACAGTGAAAATACACATGTGGGGGTCGCCCATAGGGGGAACCATGCACACGGTGGCACCTAGCCTGACACGAGGGCCTGAGCGAGTGGGCAGACGCACTGGTGTCGGCATCGACAGTGCTGGAGGAACTCATGGTTTCAGGGAAACTACCTGAGGAGGATATCGCACGTATCCCGTCCGTGGAGAGGAATGGCGAGTAAGCGAAGACACCTGAGCCTAGTCCATTACCGGCCACTGGTAGAGGCGAGTACATGAGAGGACACTGGCTCCACTCGGAGATTATAGAATCTGGCCAATGTGTTAGGTGTCGCCCAGCCTGCAGCTCTGCAGATGTCTGTCAGCGAGGCGCCATGCGCTAAAGCCCAAGAGGAGGCCACACTCCTGGTGGAGTGTGCCCTGACCCCAAGGGGGCATGGACGCCCCTGCGTCTTGTAAGCCAAGACAATGGCGTCCACTATCCAGTGAGACAACCTTTGCTTGGAGAGAGCATTGACATGCAGAAGGAGCAGGGGTCCTGTCCAGGAGCCCGCGGCAGCATGTCCATTGCACATGGCACCCCAGCCATTGGTGGAGGCATCTGTTGATACAATAATATGCCTGGAAACTCGTTCTAAGGACACTCCGGTCCGTAGATAGCTGAGGTTCGACCACAGGGTGAGGGTCTGCAGGCAGGCCCGAGTCACTTAGCAGGCAGGCCCGAGATACTTAGCAGACTATCATCACTCAATGGCTGGTTGTCTAAGTGGTGTCCGCAAAATAACATAGGGTTCATAGACAATTGGAAAAGCTTTTGGGGCAGACCTGACCTGTTGAAAAGAGATGGTATCCATCCCTCCTGGGGTGGTGCCACTCTTCTCTCTAGTAATTTGGCACATAGTCTTAAAGCTAAACCTTGACTAACTAGGGCCCAGGTCAGGAAGCAGACGGACTGGCTTACCCGACCGTCTGCTAGCTGTCTCGCGTCACAGAAGTCAGATAAATCCCAGCACATAGAGACTCTTTCACATAGCTATTATCACATAGAGACTGTGTCTGTTCCAAGAATTAGTAAATACAAAAAACCACCAAAACTATTCAACGGTAAACATTTAATTGATGTCCAACAAATAAACAACAGATATAATACAGATGAACAAATGATAAAGCTCGGGCTGCTGAATATTCGATCCCTTTCCTCTAAAACGCTTATTGTTAATGATATGATTACAGATAATTATCTAGATGTGCTGTGTTTGACAGAAACCTGGCTAAAACCTGACGACTACATTACTTTAAATGAGTCCACCCCACAAGATTATTGTTATAAACACGAGCCGCGTCTGAAAGGTAAAGGGGGAGGTGTTGCTGTAATTTATAATAATATCTTCAGTATTACTCAGAAGTCTAGTTTCAAATATAATTATTTTGAAGTTTTGGTGCTTTACGTAACGTTATGTAGGGAAATTGATAAATCCTGTTTTGTGTTGGCTACTGTATATAGGCCACCAGGGCACAATACACACTTTATCAGAGAATTTGCAGATTTTTTATCAGAGTTAGTACTGGCTACAGATAAAGTCCTAATTGTTGGTGATTTTAATATCCATGTAGACAATGAAAAAGACGCATTGGGATTGGCATTTAGAGACATTCTAAACTCTATTGGAGTTAGGCAACACGTATCAGGACCCACTCATCGCCGTAATCATACTCTAGACCTAATATTGTCACATGGAATAAATGTTGATACCGTTGAAATTCTGCAGCAGAGTGATTACATCTCAGATCATTACCTAGTATCATGTATACTTAATTTAGCAAAGGCTGCAAAGCCGTCCCCTCGCTTCAAATATGGCAGGACTATCACTGCTGAGACTAAAGATTTCTTTATAAATAAACTTCCTCATCAGTTTCATCTCCTCAGCATCCCAGATAGCCCAGAGGAACTTGATGTTGCAACAGAAACTATTGACTCTCTCTTTTCCAGCACTTTAGACACAGTTGCTCCTCTGCGCTTAAAGAAGATTAAAGAGAATAGTCCAATGCCATGGTACAACGAGCACACCCGGGCCCTTAAAACAGCAGCCAGAAAAATGGAGCGCAGCTGGAAGAAAACAAAACTGTAAGTTTTTCGCATTTCTTGGAAAGAGAGCATGATTTCATACAGAAAGGCAGTAAAAACTGCTAGATCTGCTTATTTCTCGACTCTCTTAGAAGAAAACAAACACAACCCTAGGTATTTATTTGATACAGTGGCTAAATTAACCAAAAATAAAGCTTCAACTTCTGATGTCTGCCAACAGCACAGCAGTAATGACTTTATGAACTTCTTTACTTGTAAGATTGATAATATTAGGAAAAAAATTATAACCATGCAGCCGTCTACTACTGTATCACATCAGACAGAGCATTGTAGTGTCACTGAGGAAAAATTACATTCATTCACTGCTATAGGAGAAGAAGAATTGGCTAAACTCGTTAAATCATCTAAATCAACAACATGTATGCTCGACCCTATACCGACTAAACTACTAAAAGAGATGCTTCCAGAGGTCATAGATCCTCTTCTTAATATTATTAATTTATCCTTGACTTTAGAATATGTACCGAAAACTTTTAAGTTGGCTATTATTAAACCACTTATTAAAAAAACGCAACTTGACCCTACAGAATTAGTCAGTTACAGGCCAATCTCAAATCTACCCTTTCTGTCAAAAATACTAGAAAAGGCAGTGTCCTCACAATTATGCTCCTTTTTAGAACAAAATGGTATCTGTGAGGTTTTCCAGTCAGGATTTAGACCACATCATAGTACTGAGACTGCTCTCATTAGAGTTACAAATGATTTACTCTTATCATCCGATCGTGGTTGTATCTCTCTGTTAGTGTTACTCGATCTTAGCGCTGCATTCGATACCATCGACCACAACATTCTTTTGAATAGACTCGAAAATTATGTTGGCATTAGTGGAATTGCATTGGCATGGTTTAAATCATACTTATCTGACCGTTTTCAGTTTGTAGCAGTAAATGAAGAGATGTCACACCGATCACAAGTTCAATATGGAGTACCACAGGGCTCAGTGCTAGGACCGTTGCTTTTCACCCTGTACATGCTACCACTTGGAGATATCATTAGGAAGCATGGCGTTAGTTTTCATTGTTATGCTGACGATACTCAGCTCTATATTTCTTCACGCCCTGACGAAACTTACCAATTCACAAGATTAACGGAATGCATAGCTGATATAAAAAATTGGATGACTAGTAATTTCCTGCAACATAATTCAGAAAAAACTTAATTTTTAATTATTGGACAAAAAAACTCCACATGTAGTAACCTACAATACTGTCTAACACTTGATGGCTGCTCTGTCAAGTCCTCGTCGTCAGTTAGGAACCTGGGTGTGCTCTTTGATACCAATCTCTCATTTGAAAGCCACGTTTCTAGCATCTGTAAAACTGCATTCTACCATCTTAAAAATATATCTAAATTACGGCATATGCTTTCAATGCAAAATGCTGAACAGTTAGTTCATGCGTTCATGACCTCAAGGCTAGATTATTGTAATGCTCTACTGGGTGGTTGCCCCGCTCGCTTAATAAATAAACTGCAGCTGGTCCAAAACGCAGCAGCTTGAGTTCTTACTAGAACCAGGAAGTATGACCATATTAGCCCGGTTCTGTCAACACTGCACTGGCTCCCTATTAAACATTGCATACATTTTAAAATCTTGCTAATTACTTACAAATCACTAAATGGTTTAGCTCCCCAGTACTTGAGCGAGCTCTTAACGCATTATACTCCATCACGTCTATTGCGGTCTCAAAACTCTGGCCAGTTGATAATACCTAGAATATCAAAATCAACTGCAGGCGGTCGATCCTTTTCCTTTTTAGCACCCAAACTCTGGAACAACCTTCCTAGCATTGTTCGGGAAGCAGACACACTCTGTCAGTTTAAATCTAGACTAAAAACGCATCTCTTTACTATGGCATACACATAAAACATTTTTAATTTATATTTTATTCAAATTGTTAGGCTGCATTAACTAGGTCAGCCGGAACCGGGAACACTTCCCATAACACCTGATGTACTCGTTACATCATAAGAGGAATGGCATCTACGCTAATGTTAGTCTCTATGTTTATCCCGAGGTTTACTGCAGTCAGCCGGATCCGGGCCGTATCCAGATCAGATGGTGGACCAGCGCCCAGACATTACCAACGCATCCCTGAAGTGTCTGCAGAGACCGTGTCAATTAGTCTACCCTCTGAAATTGCTCATCGACATGGCATCCTCAATGGATCCATCTCCGGCGTGATGACTCCGATATTTCGAATATTCCTATTTAATAATTGTTTAATCGACACGCCATCCTCAATAAACCCGGCGTGATGCCTCCGATCTTTCGAATAATCCGATCTAATATTACTTCTGACCTATAAGGCTGCCAAAATAATAAACATACACTGTTTGTTAATTGGCCAGAGGAGAACTGCCACCCCGACTGAGCCTGGTTTCTCCCAAGGTTTATTTTTCTCCATTAGGACACCTGATGGAGTTTTGGTTCCTTGCCACTGTCGCCTCTGGCTTGCTCAGTTGGGGACACTAAATTTTCAAATAAATATCCAAATAAATTTAATTACTAAACTAAATTATATCAACTACATTACTTGAATATATATGATAATTGAAATGAGCTGATGACATCACCGTTTTCTCCAGAGCGTCTGTACAGCCGAATCAAATTCTGTTCATTATTTTCCTGTTTAACACTGTGAAGCTGCTTTGAAACAATCTGCATTGTAAAAAGCTCTATATAAATAAAGTTGACTTGACTTGACTTGACTGGGACCCGGAGCGTGCCCGACTGCCATGCCCATCTTGGAACTCGATCGCGAAGTGTTCATGCCCATCAGAGGGCGGCAGAGACCGACCGCACCCAGAAGCACACGGGCGAGACATCTTTAAAAAGACGTGCCACGTGTGAGCTCTTTTGTGAGAGGAAGCTTCGCAGTGATGCCGAAGCGCCCAGGGACCGAATACCAGCTGAATGCAGACCACTGCACAGATCAGCAGGCAGGCAGTAAACGATCGCTGGAACAAGCCGTAACACCAACACCGACTGGAAAGCTGCTCGTCTCGAAGAAGCTGACGATACTCAGAAGGCTTTGAGGAGTGAAGAGAGAGATATGCGATGTTGCCAGCGTACTTCCTTATATACCCACGCTGTGGGGCGGAGCTACGCTATGCAAATTCCGCATGCCCATGGCATTGGCCTGCCATTGGGCGTTTTCTAAGATCTCGAAGATGATAGGCTTCTAGGCGAAACCCCCATTCGTCAGTCACTGACGTTACTCGGAGTGACTGAACGAAAGGGAACCGAGGTTACGTAAGTAACCGAGTACGTTCCCTTTTGAACAGTCAGTCGTACTGCGTCTTAAGACGCAATGGGAACCTGTTCAATTCAGCCATGCTATATAGGCGCAATGACATGTACTCTCTCAAGCTGAACACTTAATAAAGGGCCCAAGACTAGAGTTATTGAAACATCATAACATATATGAATCATAATTAGGGGTACATGTCATGTCCGTGTCAATTATCAATTTTACATATTTTTCATTAACTTTTCACTTCAAGCAATGATCGCTTTTATATAAGGGGACATTTCTTATTCATTTAATACAAAAATCCAACAGATACCTATCTTATATATTGCAAAAATGGCATATTCTATACTGGAATTTGCTGTTTTTGTGCTGTCTGATTTGGTAAATGTGAGTTTTTGATCTACAGATTAGCTCTAAAATGCATGTTTCTGAATATATTTCTTATAAATATTTGTCCAAATGATGAGAAAGTGTGTTTTAAAAAATATTTTTCATGCATCTACATTAAATCATCCATTTTGTGTGTGTCCGAGAAATCAGTGTCAACTGTGTTACTCCCTATAAAACCCCCTATAAATCAGCAATGGTTTGTTCCACAGTTACATGTCCAACATCACGTGATGTCATTCCTTTTTTGGAGGTAAATTTGAAGACAGTGTGGTAAATTATAACTTCTCCTCTTCAATATATGATCTATATTATTGTCTGCACATAGAGTAGATTAATTGACAGTAAAACTGTTATCAACATGTTCTAGTGAACTTGCGTCACGTTATATTTATAAATGTGTATAGAAAGAATATAAAAACATTCAACAACTAGTTAATCAAGTTCAACTACTACCAAGGCCATCAGTTTGCACATGGCCCTAAAATGGCCGAAATGTCAACTGTGTTACCTGTCAACTGTGTTACCCATCAACTGTAACAGTTGACAAGGATTCACATGGTTGACAATTCAATTTAAATTTAATTAATTGCTTGTACTTATGTTTGCTGAATAAAAAGAAAGTTATCATTTTAAAGAGAGTTCTCTCTTTTCCTTCTAATGTGTCATGCCAAATGCCAACTTATTAATAGGACAGGCTTACAGAGGCCGTCTCAGTATACTTATACAGTGAGGACTTGCGCCTGCAGTGCAGGGACCTCCAGGCTGTAGAATCTGGTAAAAGCAGACTGTGAGGACCAGCCTACCGATCTACAGATGTCACCAATAGAAACTCCACTAGACCACGCCCAGGAAGAGGCCATGCCTCTGGTGGCATTAGAGGCCCATAGTGTCCTAAGCTAATGCTATTGCGTCCACTAGCCATCTGGCCAGGCTTTGTTTGGTGACCGGAAGTCCTTTAGTGCGGCCACCAAAACTTACAAAGAGCTGCTCCGACTGTCTAAAGTGGGAGGACCGCTCACTATATGCTCTAAGAACCTTAACTGGGCAGAGCAGGTGTAACTGTCTCTCATCCTCAGAGGGGGGGGGAGAGCAGAGAGAGTGGTTACCTGTGCTTTGAACGGTGTTGAAAGCACTTTGGGTACATAGCCATGTCTCGGTTTGAGGATGACTTTAGAATCACCTGGGCCAAATTCTAGACATGACGCGTTCACAGAGAGTGCTTGAATGTCACCAACACGCTTAACTGATGCCAGTGCTAATAGCAGGGCAGTTTTCAGCGAAAGCGGTTTTAATTTGGCCGTCTGCAACAGTTTCGAAGGGAGGTTCTTTTAGTGCTCGCAGGACCAGTGAAAGGTGGCACTGTAGGAGGGCGAGGAGGGTTAAGCCTCCTGGCTCCTTTTAAGAACTTCACAACCATGTCATGTCTGCCTACTGATTGGCCAGCTATCGGTGCATGAGAAGCGGCGATAGCTGCCGTGTAGACTTTGAGTGTGGATGGAGTTCGTCCTGCATCCAACATCTCTTGTAGAAAAACTAGTATCTGTGATATCTCGCATGACACTGGGTTATGGTTTCTGGCTGAGCACCAGTGAGAGAACACTGACCATTTAAGAGCATAGAGATGTCTAGTAGACGGAGCTCTAGCTTCACTGATAGTGCTAAGAACACTCACTGGGAGGTACTCAAGCTCCCTTTGAGTGGCCAGACATGTAGTGCCCACAGTTTGGGACGGAGGTGCCAGACTGCCCTGTTCGCCTGAGAAAGGAGATTTTTTTTCTCAGTGGAACTGGCCATGGGGCTGCTGATAGTAGCTGAATCAACTCGGGAAACCAGTGGTGGGTTCGCCAAAGTGGAGCCACTAGCAGGACTGTATGCCTGCATTCCCTGATTCTATAAGACATGACGGAGAAGCGGGACTGGAGAAGCATAAAGTAGACTGCTGGGCCATTCGTGGGCCAGCACATCCTTGCTTTTTGAAAAGTAAATTGGGCAGTGACAGTTGTCTTCGGAGGCGAAGAGGTCGACCTCTGCCCTCCCGAAAACATTCCATATAATTTGAACCATTTGAGGATAGAGAGCATGTCTGCTCCCTGGTTCAGTCTGCCTGGCACATGCACTGCTTTTAGCGAGTGTATTTTGCCTTTTGGGGGGGGGGGGGGGTAATTTGGATATGAAAGTAAGCATGGGGACGGGATCACGCTCTGACAAGAGCGCTATTCGCAAGCAAAGAGAGGAGATGGGCATACCCTCGCAGTGAGAGCAGCCGGACCCAGAGAGACATGGCTGTCCTCTTCATGCAGGGGAGTGCTGCATGTAACACATATTTGGCGCGACATTATGTAAGTCGCTTATAGTATAAAACAAGGATACACCGTAATGTTTCACCGGAGAGCGCAGGGGAAAGGCGCGACAGCTCGCGGGACCACTGGCAATTGAGCGCGCTGAAACAGGCCACTGACTCGTTGCAGGATGTCCGGGCTGGCTAGCTCGCGATTCCGCTGCAGGCTCGTCTTTTCTCGGCGAAGGTTGTGTAGCTTCAAGAGTTTATCAGCAAGGACAGAGATCGTCGCTGAAGGAGATTAATCTCATTACAGCGTACCTTTAAGGCAAATGCCACGCCCATTTTGCCGGGCTTTGTGCTCACCTTCATGGGCTTTGTGCCCTCCTTCGCGGGCTTTGCAGGCATTGTGCCTATTGGTTCGCTCAGTTACGCTGTTCTGCCACAGAAGAGAACAGACGGACATTAAGGAGAGTGAAGGTGAATCAGCGGGAACCAGGTGATGGGAAGAGGATGGTGACTCAGCTGGTGATAATACCGGTAGTTGTATCTTGAAGGTGACGAAGGAGACGAATACAGGAGATCGGGAACCAGACTGACGAGACGAGACGAGTAGTGATGTGACATTTGAACCGAGGCGTCGGAGCTTGTGTCGAGAATAAATGGGCGTGCCAGATGGAGCCCCGATTCGAGGCTTGTGTTGTTAATGGAGAAATCATGTAACCGATGACAAACGAGGCCTCGGTTTGTGTGGAATCATCAATTAGGTCTGAGTGTCGCTTCGGGTTCGAAACGCGCCACCTTCTGGATGTCGTGGCGTTTCAGAAAAGTGTCAGGAGTAGTAGAAGTGTGAGTCTGAGAGTCAGAGAGATGTGTCATTGTCATTATTGTGGTTAATATGTGTTAGGGCTATATATAATTACATTATGCTATTATACTACAGTATACTACATTATTACTATTAGGTTAGATAGTTTTTCTCTAATAGTTTTCCTCTATTATTAGGTGTCTTTGGCATCTGCTGGATAGCACGATTAATCACGGTATAAATAAATAATTAATTAACAGTGTGTCTAACAGTTGTCTTTGTGCAAGTAAAGTCAGACAGAGAAAGATGCATATTTTATTTTATACCCAGGCAATGGACAAATGTCTGCTCAGGTCATTGGCTCAGGATTAATGGATTTGTCTGCTATTTCTTTGCACAGTAGCTAGGTGTCACTAGTGAGCAATGATTAATGAATTAATGAACTGATGAATGTCCTCCATCACCCTCGGTGCCAGACATGGTGGAGCGTCTGGCATCAGGCCCTTTGCCACTGAATCCTTGAGAACCAGTACTAGGCTGGGGTTATATGAGTGACCCTGCGGGGATCCCATATATTTTTCCACAGCCGCTCCTAACGGAATCCTGTGTCTTTCCCTTGGGAGAGCCCCCCCTTCAGTGGGGCTGGAGCCCCCTCTTGGTTGAGGGCTACGGCTCAGCATTGTACTCCACATAACTCCTTCGGGGTACGATGTGGGTTCCGCAGCATTCCCTCCTGCTAGTTCCCTACTACTTTCCCAGTGTTATCCAATAAGTCACTGAGCAGGTCATGCGGAACAGCTCTGATGGACCTCTTTGTGTGAGCCCCGTCTCATCAGGTAAGAGAGCTCAGGAGAGCTCAGGAGGCTCCAGGGCACTGGAAGGGGGCAGAGGCCATGGCGCTTTGGTAGGGATTCCTATTCGTCGGTCTCTGACGTGGCGTCGGTAGTGACCGACTGAATGGGAATGTCTTGGTTACATATGTAGCCCTCGTTCCCTGAAGGAGGGAATGAAGACGCCATGTCCCGTCGCCATGTCCTACTCCACCTACTCACCTCCTTTAATGCAAGCACCTGTGCCTCATTTATACCCGTGCTGCATGGCATGAGCAGCTGGTGCAATCATTGCATGCCAACGTGCATTGGCTCGTTTAATTACACTCAAAGTAGATTGGCTCTCGCTAGTGAGATTCCTATTCGTTGGACTCCGACGTGTCGTCTCCATTCCCTCCTTCAGGGAACGAGGGTTACATACGTAACCGAGATGTGCTGCCTATGTCATACACTGGAATGCCAGTCTCTTGTGAATTATGGATATTTTTCTTAAACAAACCCATCACTTTGCTTCTGAAGGCCTTTAGGTGTAGAGTATGTTCATGATGGATAGATGTACTTTTATGGACTTCAAAACAGAAACTGCCATTATAAAGCTTGGAAGAGCCAGGACATTTTTTTATATAACTCCGATTGTATTCGTCTGAAAAAAAGAATGTCACATACACCTTTTTTATTTACCTTGACAGCTGTTAATATTCATTTCTGTCTGCTGCCAAAATAAAGTGTCTCTCACAGCAGCAGGATAAATGACAACTGTTAATCAGTTTGATTGACCTGTGATTCAATGATTTTGGCTAGCTCACATTTCTTTCTTTCTCCTTGAGTGTACTTTTTTTTACGGAATTATCTTGGATTTATGAGGGACTGTTTTCTGCCTTTCGTTGTCCTTCTCAGCTAGTGTTTTATATGCATAATTATTACATAGGGGAGCGCGAGGCACAACCTAACGCGGGGTTAGTTGTAACACACATGGTTTAAAACTTTCCACACATGCCAGCATGACGAAACTTTGTGTGAAAAAAATTGCGCTAAAATTCAAAAGTCTTTGGAAAATATCACTGAACATTTATTTAACCATAGCAAAAGTACATTTCTTACTTAATTGTTCATCTTATATCTGTTATTTAACAGTTGAGATAGTTCTTTAATGTTGATCTAACCAGCAGAAGACACGAGCCGGGTTTAAATCCCAGTTGTGCAGGTGGGGTGCGTTGTAACACTGCGTTACAATGAGCCCCTATTAGAACTACGCTATTATATTCTATACTTTTATGAATTCTATTGAGAAACCATGAGAAAAAGGTGAATAAAGACTGAGAGTCAATGTTAAAAAATTATTAATTATTATTATGTTTTGAACTATGCTGTATAGCTGTGTTTAGCGGTGTGTTTATCAAACTCAAAAATGTGTTTATTTTTATTTATTAAAAAAATACCATTATTATATATGAGAAAATTGATAATTGTATTTTATAGACAAAATATTTTAATTTGTCTTGTATATTTTTTTTATTATATCAGATAACATTTTAAGCTGTCATATGTTAATGTTACATCGTGCCCCTCACATGTTACAATGTACCCCACCCTATGGGGCATGTTGTCACATTTCACTTCCCTTATTTCGGGGTAAATCAAGAAAAAAGTATATACTGTATTAATGAAACAAAACCACATAATTGTACTAGACGTGTGAAATTAATGTAGGGAAAAATAAATACTCAAGTGGATTTACACAAACTGAGAAAGTCAAACAGCGTTAGGTTGTGCCCCGCTCTCCCCTACATAATTTATTTGTCTAGTTTGTTAGTACTGCATACTCAAAATCAAGTCAGATTAATTAAACCAGAGATGAGGAGTTATAACTTATAATGTTATAACTTATAATGTAAGTTAGCAAGTGTAAATAAACTGTGTTTTATGTTTCTTTGTCTGTAGTTTTTGTATATGTACTGTATATGTGTACCTGTCAGAGAGGGATGTAGAATTGAGTGAGTAAAGGAAAACATGAATGTTTCTTCTTTTCACGTCAACCCTAATTTCACTAACCATGAGTTTTGCATACAGAAAACACCGCAATCTCTTTGTTCAGTCTTCTCTCTTCTTCTCTTTGTACACTGCATATAAAATTAGACAAAGTGAGAGAGAGACTTTAGCAGAAGAGATGTTACAAGTCTAGAGGATGTCTAAAATGCAAAATTCGGACACCTTATTATGAAACTGCTCAATGCTCTGCAAGAGGGGTCAGTCCAATGACGTGACCTTGTCTCCAAACTGTCCCAAGGTTGGCAGGTGCTTTGCATAAAACAAGACATTTTGAAAAAGGAGGAAAGCTCATATTTCCCTCATATTTTACATTCAAGTTTTAAAACTAAATGTAACTATCTGGACAGCAGTTTTGAAAGTGTGAAAATTTGAAATATGAAAAATACTGCAGAATTTTTTAAAATTCTAAATAAAATAAAATCCAATGTGGTTTTTGGACCTCACTGTATATTTATGTATAGATCCAGTAGTAATCAATAAGTCTTGTCATTTTTTTTTCTGTCTATATTAAGTACATGTTAAATGTAGTGGCTGAAACATTGTACAGGGTGTGAGCATGTTCACACAATGTGTAATCATAGGCTTTAGGTCAAATGAGATTGAAAGGCATCTTTGAGTGAATTTGATTAGCATCCCTCTGAAATTCTCCATATCCCAAACTCAATTTGGGCTCTATTCTTTTCACAAATAATAGAAGCCTAATTTTAGCATGGACATTTTACTATGGTAATTGTATCATCTCATCTTCAGGGTCATGTGAATTGCTTATTGTTATGAGAAAAAAAAGGCTGATTTTGGCCCCTCTATTTGCTCTTCCCTTTTAAAAAAGTAAAAAATGAAGGACAGCTTCTGTCTGACATATCTGTTAAAACCTGTCCGCACACCACTTCTTTTTTGCAAATGACGTCAGTGTTTACTGTTTTTTTTAATCCATATATTTATTTATATTTCTGCAATACTGCATCTGTGAACTCCATTCTTCTCTCCCTGAGGGATCTACAAACAGGGGAGGCGCCGAAGAGTCAAAGAGAAAGTCAGACTGAGCTGCTGTAAAACTTCAGGCATGTCTTTCGAAATGTTGCAGTAGGAAGAGGCTTTACATACTCTCTGAGGTTCAGCAAGTTCATCAGCCAAGTGATTCATTTAAAATGCTGCCGTTGTTTTTACAGATAAACAATGGGATTAGTGTGTCCTTTGAGACTACTAAATGAAGTTTGAGCTGACAAACTTTAACAGCATTATTATAATTTGACCACTCTTATTTCTCCAGTGATTTTAGAGGAAATATTGCAAGAAGCTTATTATAAGGTGACTGGTCAATACCTTATTTTGTGGGCAAACTCATAACTCTCAAAACTTTTATATGGCTTAAAGGGGCTATTGGGGTCTCAGTAAAACCACTGTTAGTTTCACATCAAATAAGCTTTTCCTGTAACAGTATAACAATATACAAATTATTGACGCCTATTATTTAAAGAAGAACGTAGACCGTATATTAACTGGCTATTTGGACAAAGACCATGTTCACACAGCTTGCAGTGTGTAAGTCTCCTCGGCTTTCATTGTCAGCTGCGCTATAATATTTGAAATTTGGGCTGCAGTACCCATTTCGACCACTAGACAATATGACATACTGCACCTTTAAATATTTGCATTGTTTTAAGAATAGGTTTAGTGTAGGCATAGGTATGGATGTTAACCACATGCCTCAAACCACATGAATATGATGCTGGTAGCACAATCTGATTCTAGGATTTTCATTTTAGCCCCCAGTGAGGGTATGAAAAAAAAATGGTAACACTTTAGGGTTCAATTCTCACTAGGATATCGGCTGTTTATTATTACTTATAAAACAAATAATAATGCCTTATTGCATGACCATATTGTACATCCCTTAATTGTACACAGGAATGTAGGCAGGGTTTTACAATCACTGAGATCCCAAATGTGAGGTAGTTAGGGGGGTTGGGGGGCATGCTCCCCCAAGAAATTTCTACGTATGTGCATTTTAAGATGTTCTGTAGGCCAAAACATTTGATAACAATAGCTTGAAAACCATGTCAGTGGGCAGTATATTATTTGTCTGTCTTCTTATCTCCACATCTCTCTTTTTCTCTTTGTTTAAATCTTGCCCTGTCTCTTCCCCTCCTAACGCTGAGCTTTGACTGATATAGTTTTTCCATTTTCGTCAGTGAAGAAAGTAAACATATGGTTAACTGATATTTATGTTTTATGAATCATTTTCTTAGACATGTTAATTTACTGAAGGCAATTATGTACACATTCATTATTATTTTATGCCTAATCTGATGAAAACGGCTTTGTTAATATTTCTTGTTTGTTAATTACATGGGCCTACTTTCAATTCAAAATGGCGAAATTAGACGAAAGTTTATTAATTTGCCTGAATATTTTTGCCATTTGTTTAAAATTTCTGACTTAAAGAAGCAGCTGTCAAATATGAAATGTTTAGTTTAGCTACTTGCATATCTCTCACTTAACGTTGAGTCGTGCTGCTAAAATTCGCGCTCAGCCTCAGCAGCTTCTGTGTGAACATAAAGCCCGCCTACTCTGATTTGATTGGTTTTCTCAAATATTTTGACATTGACGAGCGGTGACAGACCAATGAGGCTCAGATGAACGCACACACCTCTGCTTCTAACGTGCGCTCAGCTCGGCTCCACTGCGGATTGAAGAACACGCAGACTAAAAGACGGGACAAAGCCGAAGCCTCCCGCCAGTTTCCCCCACAGGGCCTAGTGACGCCCATGCTGATAGGTAGCATTTTTCGCTGTCGAATTGTGCTACCTACTGTTTTAATACTTGGTCGCCGTCGTGTCATAGCTGGGGGCGGAGTCGGCGTGGGGAAAAACAGTCCATTCCACCACCATGGAAATGCATGGCGTTAACCCAGTATAGCCTATTTAGAATCACTTTTGCCGTTTGACAGAGCAAGATACATAGAAAAACTGAGCTGTATTGTGTGTACAGTATCTGTGACTGGAAAAACGACCCAACGCAAAAGGTGTCATTTTCTCGTCAAAATGCATGCTGCTCCCACAAATATTACTTGCCTATTCATAATTCATGTTCCTGAATTTAATGGATTTACAGTATGTATTGCATACATTTAACGTTTTAAAACGATCATAAAACTTGTCTTGTGCTATAAAAATGTTTTTCTGAATATGCCGTGTGCAATGCAAAGGGTGTTTGTTCATGTATTTGATCAAACGTTAATTTACCGCAGTGCCACGCTTAACAAACATTTGTCAAAAGCCTAAAATCCAGTGATATGATGAGCTGTTTGGCATCAATGACACCGGTTTAGATAAAGTTTAGACATCCATCAGTTTTCTGTTGTCTTGTAGCTTTATCTGTTATTTATTAGTTTTTCTTGTTAGTACAGCCATGCACTAATGAATTAGTTCAGCAATTACATTTTACAAAGCAAATTTGGAGTTGACATGTCAGTGTCACAATACTATTCTCAAATTACTGACAATAGCAAAGTTTTTTGCTTTTTTATAGCAACCTTCTTCATCGAAAGACTGGATGATTTATGAAGTAGGCTATTATATAATATTTGGGGGAGCAGCATGTCGTTCAAGTGTCGTACATGTAATGTGACTCTATCAGCTTGTATTGAAGCACAAACATGAGCATAGCCCTTCCCTTAATGAAATAAAGAAGACTTTTGAATGTATTGTACATCACACACTGTGATAGTGTAACAATTCACCATTGTGAGTGCCCCTGATCACCACCAGAGGGCACTCCAACCCATCATAGACTACATTACCCATAATCCTTTGCCCGGACTCATCAGCACTCACTGTTTACACCTGTCTCTCATTTACCTCATTACCTCTGCCTATATCTAGGCTGTTCACCCTGTCATTCTTTACTAAGGCTTGTTTAGTGTTACACAGCATTTCTGAGCGTTTTCCCTGGTTTCATTTCTCTTGGTTTGTTGGATTACCCTTCATTAAAGCTGCATTTGGATTCTCTACCTGTGTCTCTCGGAGCAGTACGTAACAGATAGCTTGCGTGAAAACTGTTTTAATGATAAATTGACTGCGTTTTTGACACAGTTCGAGTCCTGTGACAAACTTATGACCATATTGGTGTTTTTGTTAAACAAAATTTTGTTTAAAATCTCTTATGTTTTTATCTTTACAATAATACATCATCTTGTAATGCAAATGTTTAATTGTAATGGACATATTGCACAGGCTTTCGGAATTGACGAACGGCTCCGTTTGTTATTCGGCAGTATAAAACTTCAGATTTAACTTCTTAGAGGTGCAGAACGCCACACAGCAACTTTTCGGCGTTGCACCAAGCAAAAATCAATCGTAATAATTACAAAAAGTAAAGCTAAAGCATCTAACAAGTTCTACGCGTGTTCATTCGAACGGGTTGTTTTCCCCCACGGCATAAACGGATATGACGTTTTTGTGGGCGTTCCCAGTAATGCCGACCAAGTCTATGGGAGGTAGCAAAATCTGACAAGGAAGGACAAATCGACAGAATACCGCCATGTTAGTTTGCACCGCAATTCAGAGAATCCATTTCTCCTGAAATACATGAAAGTATGTGGCTGGTAAAGTGGGAGAAGTATAGAGTAATTTTATAGTTACCTAATACCTACACGATTATTTGAATAAAACACGTCATCAATTTATATATTCTGTATGATGTGCTGAGCGTTCTAATCACACCGGTTACTAGTAAGGAAATACATTTAAGACACTACTGTGAGTTGCTGTGTGAAAGTGACATCTAGAGATACACCTGTAAAAAAGTGCTGTTGTCAATCCCAAAAACTGACAATATGAACGTAGCCAATTGTTTTTAGACCTCCTGTTTTAAAATGAGGTTATAAATAGGGTGAATTTGGGTAATTGTGGCAGTTTTTCACAATTATCTCTGTCGGAAATTGCTTGCATTTAGCTGAAACAAGCAGAACTTTTAGAACAAAACTTTTGCAAAGACTTGATGATTAAAAAAGTCTTTTGAGATGTTTGGAAAAACACGAGTAATAAAAAAAAATTTATCAGGAATGCATCCATACTTCATGTATTATGATACATATTCCCTCCATCTCCATCCATAATTATGAGCCGGATTCATACGGCAGGATGAGCCAGCTGTTCGGATGGTTTTAATTTGCTGATTGGTGAGGCGTGTCTAATGAGCTAAAGCTAAAGCTCATCAAACAAGTGCGTCATCCTTCATCGCAGCCCATCCGCATCCGGCAATAATTTCTCTCTGTAAAAGCTTATTTTGGAGTTAAACTGGTGACATGCACTTTTTAGATAACTTACAGAAGGGTTGCAAAGTAGGTCAGACCATTAAAGGATTAGTTCACCCAAAAATTTAAATTCTGTCATTTACTCAGCCTTGTGTCATTTCCAACCCATATGATTTTTTCCTCATTACGTGCTACACAAAATGAGAAATTTGAATGGATTGCACTTGTCTGTTTTTGTCTATGAAATTACAGTGATTTAAAGGCTTTTGAGCTTCAAAAAAAGAAACAAAAGCATCATAAAATTGTCAAAAAATAGTTCATATGACTATATTTCAAGTCGTCAATTTTTTGTTGTTGAATGTTTAAATTTAGGTCTGTTCCTCACACAAAGCTATGGCTTCAAAATACACAGATCAGGCATAACATGACAGGTGAAGTGAATAACACTGATTATCTCTTCATCACGGCACCTGTTAGTGTGTAGGATATATTAGGTAGCAAGTGATAATTTTGTCCTCAAAGTTGATGTGTTAGAATCAGGAAAAATGGACAAGCGTAAAGATATGAATGAGTTTGACAAGGGCCAAATTGTGATGGCTAAACGACTGGGTAAAAGCCTCTCCAAAACGGCAGCTTCTGTGGGGTGTTCCCGGTCTACAGTGGTCAGTATCTATCAAAAGTGGCCCAAGGAAGGAACAGTGGTGAACCGGCGACAGGGTCATGGGCGGCCAAGGCTCAATGATGCACGTGGGGAGCGAAGGCTGGTTCGTGTGGTCCGATCAAACTACTGTAGCTCATATTGCTCAAGAAGTTAATGCTGGTTCTGATAGAAATGTGTCAGAATACACAGTGCAGTTTTTGCCTTTTGTGGCTGCATAGCCGCAGACCAGTCAGGGTGCCCATGCTGACCCCTGTCCACCACCGAAAGCGGCAACAGTCGGAACGTGAGCATCAGAACTGGACCACTGAGCAATGGAAGAAGGTGGCCTGGTCTGATGAATCGCGTTTTCTTTTACATCACGTGGATGGCCTGGTGCGTGTGTGTCGCTTACCTGGGAGCACATGGCACCAGAATGCACTATGGCAAGAAGGCAAGCCAGCGGAGGCAGTGTGATGCTTTGGGCAATGTTCTGCTGGGAAACCTTGGGTCCTGCCATCCATGTGGATGTTACTTTGACACGTACCACCTACCTAAGCATTGTTGCAGACCATGTACACCCTTTAATGGAAACAGTATTCCCTGGTGGCTGTAGCCTCTTTTAGCAGGATAATGTGCCCTGCCACAAAGCCAAAATTCCCCAGATCTCAATCCAATCGAACATCTGTGGGATGTGCTGAACAAAAAGTCTGATCCATGGAGGCCCATCTCGATGGGTCAGGGCTGTTTTGGCACCAACACAATATTATGGTCATTATGTTATGCCTGATTATAAAAATAAATTAACTATTTTATATTAACCCTTTCACGCATAAAGGTCACTAGTGGACAGCTAAAAAGCCAATGTCTTGCGTATGCATGGGTTTTGATGGCATAGTTGCACATCAACCACTACAGTGGACACTAGTGCTATATACTGTCTTATGAATAGTTAGCCTTTGTATATTTTTTTTTTCTCCAAACCAAGGTGGCCGATGGCCAGTCAGAATTTTTTTCTCTGTCTGCTGTTTGAATGGGAACAAATATTGATGCTGTATTATATTTCTGTTTATATTTTATATTTTTCACATGATTTTATATCATTTTATTAATCGGTTTGTTAAATTCACACAGTATTACTGTGCTATTACTCTGCATAGTATTATGTTTAATACAGTATCTCTTCAGTTAGAAACATAAACTAAAAAAAATAAAAATAAAAACTCTAAAAATTTTGTTTTTCATACCTAAGAGCAAAAAAAACACCTGACTGTAGTTATCAAAATTCATGTATGAAAGGGTTAAATATTATTAAATAATTATTTATTATATATACTGTACATAGTTTTGAATTGTATAATTGTAATCTTCTCTATGTATGATAATATAAGTATCTTGTGTGTTTGTGCGTTTATATGTGTTTGTGTTTTGTGTGTGTGTATGTGCAACAGAAGAAAGAGTTTGGAATGACTTGAAGGTGAGTAACTAATGACAGACCTTTTATTCTTGAGTGAACTGACCTTTGAGTTTTGGTAGTGGCCTACCAGAATGACACTGAGAAGTCACCTGCCATTTAAACTCTCATTTCACAGATGGTCTGTGGCTGGATGGTTTCATGTGTAGCTTTGTCTGAATTGCTCATCTGTATGGGTCAGAGCTGAACAGACTGCACAAGCTGTTTCCCACAGAGCCCATTCAGCGTGTCTGACCATTCCAGGACGTGAACTCTTTACCTATGAATCGAGGGAGACGTGTGCTGCAGGGAACTGGAGGAGTTAGTACCGCCTTTGCATCTGGCCAGCGGAATGCATGACATCACAGAAGAGCTGACCTAGAAGGCAGGAACGAGGCCTGCGGGGGAGCTTTCAAAAACCCAGAGAGATAAAAAGAAGTCTGAAGAAAATGCAGAAGTATATCAGTGTTCAAGCCTTGTGCACAGTCAAACACTTTTTGAGGTCCTCCACAATGGACGACAAGAATGAAATGTAGAGGAGGGATGTCGAATTAGCCGGGGGCAATACTTTACCCATGTTCCCTGAGGCACACACTGCGCTGTAATATCTGGAGGAAGAGGAGGAGGTAGGCGCAGTGCCGGCATAGCAGTTCTGACACTTTAAAGAGTGCAAGCACATCCGCAGTGCACCTCTGTGCCACCTCCACTCTGCATTAGTGTCAGCTTCATTCCTCTGAGTCCCAGACACTCTCCCAAATAGACCAATCATCAAGATCCCTGTGTGAAAGAGGGAAAAGCGTCCTCAGCTATCCTCAGCTATCCTCATGACCATGACAGGACCTGCATATCAGCAATCAGTGAGTCAAAGTTCATACATTACGCCCTTCCTTCTAGTGCATTTAGTCATGAATAGCTGAACAGGTACTGTATATGTATGCTGAAATCATGTTAAAGTTCAGTTGAAAATGGAAATACTGTCATTAAGTAACACACCTCCATGTTCCCCATTAATCACATAAAGCTATCACATGGCTTTTGAAGCCTCATTTTGTTCATTTTTACAGTTTTTGTCATGGTTTTTGTATTTTTACGAAAGAATTTCCTTGAAATGTTGCTCTTTACAAACATTTTAGTCAGTTTTACTTTGAATGAAAACATGCAAAATTAAGCTAAATATTCAATACTTCATATGCACTACTACCATTCAGAAGTTTGGGATTTTTTTTGTCCTTCGGTAAGGATGCATACATTGATCCAGAGGGAAAGTCATTATAACATTATAATGTAACAAAAGATTTTTATTTCAAATAAATCAATTATCATGATTTATTATCATGATCAAGAAGGATCATGTGACACTGATTAATGGCTGATGGGATTAAATTACATTTTAAAAGGTAAAATGGAAAACACTTATTTTAAACTGTAATAATATTACACAATATTATTGTTTTTACTGTTTTTACTTTTTGATCAAATAAATGCTTAAATAAAAACATCTTGCCGACCCCAATCTTTTGAACGGTAGTGTATTATTTTAAATGTCAGCATCGTCTTTGATATTGTTGATGGAAAAACCCTTGGTTAACAATTTTTGTTAATGAGATTTGTTGTGACTATTTCCAGTGTAGCTTTGTAAT
Source organism: Rhinogobio ventralis (assembly GCA_039654625.1). NCBI lineage: Eukaryota > Metazoa > Chordata > Actinopteri > Cypriniformes > Gobionidae > Rhinogobio > Rhinogobio ventralis. The sequence continues at coordinate 18,307,131 of CM077204.1, read as the reverse complement.
GATTTTTTCAACAACAGCTTACAGGTTTACAACACCATAATGGTGAGTAAATAATATTATGATATTTACTGTCCCTTTAAGCTTAGTTGTTCCCATCATACAGACTTGCAGATGTTTTCCATTTCATATAGACCTGCTGAAAGGATGATGAGAAGTCAGTGAGAAAGTTAATTGTGTTGTGTCCTTAGTCCACGGGAGCTTGCTGTTGTTGCTTGCTGTTAATAGAAGAAACCGAGCAGTAATCCCGGGCGATTCCTCCAGAGGAGCGCATGATTAAGATGTCAGTGAATCAGGTGAGCTCATCGCAGCAGGAAGCAAAGCTGTGCTGCGAATTATATCCATCAAAAGAATCCATAACTCTCTTATTTTCTCCTTTCTGTTCCAGTCCATACCCCACTCACTTCCCACAATCCTCTCTTGACCCTCGGGATGATACAGGGGGTCTCCAAATTTAATTCCCTGCCTCTGTGTTCCTTGTGACTGCGTCTTGATAATTAAGAATTTAATTATAGCTGAAGGGGAAATATCAACAACAAAAAGCCAGATATTTTAAACATGAGATCATTGCCTCTGCAAGGATTCCCAGGCAAATGAAGAGACAGGTGATCTATAGGCAAGTTAATGCTATGCAAAAACTTTAATGAATGAATGAATTAGTCAAATAAAAGCAAACCAGTAAGCTAAAACTTTTCCTCAAATCCCTCATGCCTGCCATGAAGGACGCTGTTTGAAGTGAAATCGTGGACATCCTCGCTGACTGGGATCTTTTGTGGTGTTCTGAGAGCTGCAGAACAGTGAGTTCAGGCCCTTAGCCTTGGGCTCCGTGGTGATTTTCTCTTCGCTCAATCTGCACTGCTGCTTCATTTCTGCGGGGAGCCCTCCAGCAAGAATTTGTTGCAAGCAGATGTTTCATAGCAGAGCAGGTGATGTTTTGGGTACCACTGAGACATTAGCCAGAGCATTAGCAGGCATTTGAAAGATGCTACAAGAGATTAAGAGATGTTTTTATTTATTTTTTTATATTCAAACTGATAAAAAGGCTAAACAAATTCATAGCACTTAAATATTTATAACCTTTCATTTTGAAACTGAGCATTCACTCCACTATATTCTGGCCATAATCAAAGACTGCCTGTTTATAAAGGGGGAGACTGACATGTAAGGTGACCAACCACAGTTTTATCAGACTCAGCTTTATTGTCTCGCTTAGGGAAACTAAGATTGCACAACCACATTTATATGATACCCTTTTTTAACCCTTCAGACCTGATTTTTTTGCACTAAGCAAAAAAAAAAAAAAAAAAAAAAATCCACTTGATATTCTCAAAATAATAAATGGGTCTAAAAAGCAAGATTTGTGCAAACTAATTTTTTGTCCAGTACGACGGACACCAGGACTGAAGCAACAAAAATATTTTAACCATACAGTACTTATGAACTACACTTTAAACATAGTATATGAACTAGCATTGAAGTTTTTGCAAAGAACACATAGTGTAACACTGAACAATGCAATAAGAATGTAGAAAAAAGGTAAGATGACAGGATGAAATTTGAAAAAAAAACTTTGATTATTTTTGTTGGTTGCTGTGGGTGAATCTGAGTATGTGTGTATACACTATATTGACAAAAGTATTGGGACACCCCTCCAAATCATTGAATTCAGGTGTTCCAATTACTTCCAAGGCCACAGGTGTATAAAATCAAGCACCTAAGCATGCAGACTGCTTCTACAAACATTTTTGAAAGAATGGGTCGCCCTCAGGAGCTCAGGGAATTCAAGTGTGGTAGCGTGATAGGTTGTCACCTGTGCTATAATCACAGAGAGGGGTCAGCGCATGCTGAGGCGCACGGTGCACAGAAGTCGCCAACTTTCTGCAGAGTCAACAGCTACAGACCTCCAAACTTCGTGTGGCCTTTAGATTAGCTCAAGAACAGTGCATAGAGAGCTTCATGGAATGGGTTTCCATGGCCGAGCAGCTGCATCCAAGTCTTACATCACTAAGTGCAATGCAAAGCGTTGGATGCAGTGGTGTAAAGCACGCCACCACTGGACTCTAGAGCAGTGGAGACATGTTCTCTGGAGTGATGAATCATGCTTCTCTGTCTGGCAATCCAATGGACGAGTCTGGGTTTGGCAGTTGCGAGGAGAATGGTACTTGCCTGACTGCATTGTGCCAAGTGTAAAGTTTGGTGGAGGGGGGCTTATGGTGTGGGGTTGTTTTTCAGGGTTTGGGTTTGGCCCCTTAGTTCCAGTGAAAGGAACTCTTAATGCTTCAGCATACCAAGACATTTTGGACAATTTCATGCTCCCAACTTTGTGGGAACAGTTTGGGGATGGCCCCTTCCTATTCCAACATTACTGCGCACCAGTGCACAAAGCAAGGTCCAAAAAGACATGGATGATCGAGTTTGGTGTGGAGGGACTTGACTGGCCTGCACAGAGTCCTGACCTCAATACGATAGAACACCTTTGGGATGAATTAGGCCGTGTGTCCACCAAAGCGTTTTTTTCACGCGGCTGGCTGGTGTAGTCAATTGTTTTCAATGGGAGCGGCGTGTTTTTTTACTGGTCGCCGAGAGTTGAAAAATTTTCAACTTTGAGTAAAACGCAGCGCTCATCACTGTCACTTTTCACCCAGCCGTCCAATCACAGTGGAGGAGGGGCGGGACAAATATAACACCGACCAACCGCCACATTCTGCTTGTACAACATCAATAGATGAAAACAAGCAGCATAATAACGGAACTAAATAATTTAAAACAGGAGAGCAAATACTAGAGCAAATACTTTACATTGTATCGGCATTTTATATAGAATCAACACAGAAACAAACTATCTGTGAAATGAGATACTAGTAACACTTCCGCGGATACTCTGTTTCATAACAAGCAAAGAGTCTCAACTGAAAAAAACGCTGCCAAAACGCTCTCAAGCACCCACAGCGAGGCGTTTTCAGCAGAGCGCCTAGTGTTTTCAGCAGGCTAAAAACACTTTGGTGGACACCTTAGAGTGGAGACTGCAAGCCAGGCCTTCTCGTCCAACATCAGTGCCTGGCCTCACAAATGCGCTTCTAGAAGAATGGTCAAAAATTCCCATAAACACACTCCTAAACCTTGTGAAAAGCCTTCCCAGAAGAGTTGAAGCTGTTATAGCTGCAAAGGGTGGGCCAGCTCCATAACCCTACATATATAAAACCCTTAAGTTCATGTGCATGTAAAGGCAGGCGTCCCAAAACTTTTGGCAATATAGTGTATGTCTGTGGGTGTTTGTTGGTGTGTTTGTGCGTACTTGCTGGTTTTGATAAATATATAAATGTGTGCATATAGCATTAAATCATCAGTGTGTGTGGAGTGTGTGTGTTGCTGTGTACTCACTCATTTCACATTTGCTGTTGCTGTTTTTCACCAAATGTAATGAAAAACTGAATTGACAGTTTATGGTCATAACATTGAAAATATAAAATCATATTAATAATATTAATACATATTTTTTATTAACACCTAATGTCCATTGCGATGGACATTTAATAATTTTTTTTTTAAATCCTGTGTTTTACAGCTCTGAAAGATCTTCAGATTAACTTTGAATATTATCACTTGATACTATTAAAGGTGCAATAGGTGATTCTCTACAGAAACATTTTTTAATGCTGGTTGAAAGTCTCCTCATATCCTGATAGCAGTCACTATGTTAAGCGGTCTAAATGTATTTTATATATGTATATATACAGGTGCTGGTCATATAATTAGAATATCATAAAAAAGTTGATTTATTTCACTAATTCCATTCAAAAAGTGAAACTTGTATATTATGTTCAATCATTACACACAGACTGATATATTTCAAATGTTTATTTCTTTTAATTTTGATGATTATAACTGACAACTAAGGAAAATCCCAAATTCAGTATCTCAGAAAATTAGAATATTGTGAAAAGGTTCAATATTGAAGACACCTGGTGCCACACTCTAATCAGCTAATTAACTCAAAACACCTGCAAAGGCCTTTAAATGGTCTCTCAGTCTAGTTCTGTAGGCTACACAATCATGGGGAAGACTGCTGACTTGACAGTTGTCCAAAAGACGACCATTGACACCTTGCACAAGGAGGGCAAGACACAAAAGGTCATTGCAAAAGAGGCTGGCTGTTCACAGAGCTCTGTGTCCAAGCACATTAATAGAGAGCCGAAGGGAAGGAAAAGATGTGGTAAAAAAAAGTGTACAAGCAATATGGATAACCGCACCCTGGAGAGGATTGTGAAACAAAACCCATTCAAAAATGTGGGGGAGATTCACAAAGAGTGGACTGCAGCTGGAGTCAGTGCTTCAAGAACCACTACGCACGGACGTATGCAAGACATGGGTTTCAGCTGTCGCATTCCTTGTGTCAAGCCACTCTTGAACAACAGACAGTGTCAGAAGCATCTCGCCTGGGCTAAAGACAAAAAGGACTGGACTGCTGCTGAGTGGTCCAAAGTTATGTTCTCCGATGAAAGTAAATTTTGCATTTCCTTTGGAAATCAGGGTCCCAGAGTCTGGAGGAAGAGAGGAGAGGCACACAATCCATGTTGCTTGAGGTCCAGTGTAAAGTTTCCACAGTCAGTGATGGTTTGAGGTGCCATGTCATCTGCTGGTGTTGGTCCACGTGTTTTCTGAGGTCCAAGGTCAACGCAGCCTTATACCAGGAAGTTTTAGAGCACTTCATGCTTCCTGCTGCTGACCAACTTTATGGAGATGCAGATTTCATTTTCCAACAGGACTTGGCACCTGCACACAGTGCCAAAACAACCAGTACCTGGTTTAAGGACCTGTTATCCCTGTTCTTAATTGGCCAGCAAACTCGCCTGACCTTAACCCCATAGAAAATCTATGGGGTATTGTGAAGAGGAAGATGCGATATGCCAGACCCAACAATGCAGAAGAGCTGAAGGCCACTATCAGAGCAACCTGGGCTCTCATAACACCTGAGCAGTGCCACAGACTGATCGACTCCATGCCACGCCGCATTGCTGCAGTAATTCAGGCAAAAGGAGCCCCAACTAAGTATTGAGTGCTGTACATGATGAATGATGAATATAATATACAGGTTTCACTTTTTGAATGGAATTAGTGAAATAAATCAACTTTTTGATGATATTCTAATTATATGACCAGCACCTGTATATCGCCTGTGGAAGGCGTAGGACCATAAAATGTTCAATCATTGCATTCAGTCCGAATTAAATGATAGCATGTGTTCCCTGTCAGTCAACGTGTGTTTGCATACCACTGTACACCCTGTTCACACAGACATTATACGTCATCAGCGCGTTCACGTACACTGTGCAGAAAGAGCAAGAACGGCAGGCAAACAGTTGTTTACGTTCATTATTGTAGTACTGTTACTCACTGTACTGTAAAGTTTTCTCAGCGGTGAATGACACTTAATGTAATCCAATAACGCTGTCTCTAGTAGTCTCGCTTCTGGTCTGTGCACGTTCATGTGTTTTGGAGGAGGCGTGGCTTTGGATGCTGATTTGCAGGGAGGGTGGGATTGTATGCTTTCAATATTAGCAGGCTAAAGTTCACATTTCCCCAGTGTTGCAAGGTTCGCAGGTAATTTTTTCCGCTGGTTGATTTCCACTCATGTTCGTACGATTTTGCCGCTCCAACACCCCCCAGACGTAAAAATTCAGTGGAGAATTCGGCAGCCCGATGGAGAAAATCGCATTGGGCTATTTTTTGGCTACTTTTGACTGGCCATTGGGCTACTTTTGTTGCAGAGACCTGGCAGATCACCTGTTGCACCTTTAAGATTATAATAGATGCAAGTTGATGATGCTACCATGAACATAAATCTGCATATAAAAGGTGAAATAGGAGCTCCTATTTCCACCTCCTTTCTAGTTGGTTAGCCATGCATGTCTTATGTGAAGCCTGAATTTCAGTCAGAATAATGCTGCCTTCACATGCTATCCTACTAGGATAATTTCCTACTTCCCACTTCTGAAGTCGGGATTACGAGCTCATCGCATTTAAATTTTGACTTGAGAGGGCGTTCATGTCCTATTTTTTAACTAGGAAACTAGTTTTTATGATAATTCCAATAGCACATGGAGGCAGCATAAGTTATGGGTCGTACTTTCATTGTTGTTCATTGGTTAAGCAGTGACCAGGCAGTACTCATATTTTAAAAACATAAAATCTTATTGGTTTAGACAAAAAAACATGCGATGTCCATTCCAATGGCCGCAGGGTCTGAAGGGGTTAAAATACCATTATATACAAGAATTCATGAATTATAAAACAATAAATAGAAAAAAATTGCAGTTTGCATACATAGAAATACCAACTTGATTTCTTAACATTTTTATGAATTTTACAAATTTAATAAACTTTTTATATTATTCCATTTAGGGGAATTTTAGAGCAGTGTGGAAAAAATAATTTACATATCTTGACAGTTTCTACAAATTATTGTATAGAAAAAGAAAAGGAAAAAAAAACCTGCTTGTGGATTTTTATTTGGTTTGCTAGATTTAATATTCTTAAATGAAAACCAGAATATCTTTTAAACATTTGATGTCACTAACCTGGCAAACTTCACTAGCTGGCCAATATGGTGATTTATTTTTCCCCGGTAAGGTCCTATTGTATCAGCATGACTTGTTTCCAGGAGGACTGATAAAACCTGTGTTTTAACCTTAATTTTGCCCAACATACAAATTTGATCATCATATAGACCTGCAGAAAAGACATAGTCATTGAGAAACTTAATTTTGTTGTGTCCTTATTCCACAGGAGCTTGCTGTTGTTACTTACTGGTAACAGAAAGAACCAAGCAATCCAAAATGCAATTCCGCCACAGATGCATGAAATGGTCAGAAAGCACTGTGACCGTTCCATGGACATATACTGACAATCTAGCTGTTCCCTTTCAGTCAGTACACTACGAGTTACGTCAGTTACTGACGGAATGGGGGTTTCGCTTAGAAGCCAATCGCCTTTGAGCTCTACAAAACGAGCCAATGGCATGAAAATGCCATGGGTCTGCGGAATTTGCATGCCGCAACCCCGCCCCACGGCGTGGGTATAAAGGGCGTTGCGTGGCAATCTCGCATTATGTTTTTGCTTCAGAGCCGAGTTTACTGCCTGAGCGCTTCCTCTTCAAGACGAGTTTCTCTCCAGAGTGTTGGTGTTACGGCACGTTCCAGCGAGTTCCGCATTTCCTGTCTGATCTGTGCAGTGATCGAGCACAGCGTGCGCGTTCTCCCTGGGTGCTTCGGCATTCTGCAGAGCTTTTCACTCCTCTCTAAAAGAGCTGCACGTGGCACGTCTTTTTAAAGATGGCTCGCCCGTGCTCCGTTTCTGGGTGCGGTCGACTGGTACCTCCGTTTGATGGTCATGATCGCTGTTTGGCGTGCTTGGGCCTCGTGCACGCTGAACGCGCGTTCATGGATGAGTCATGTTCTCACTGCGGGAACATGACCATCTCAGTGTTGCGATCGAGACTCCATGATCTCCGTAATGGGGGGAGAGTCCCCTCTACCACACCCCAATCTACTTCCTCCACTGGAGGGGGTACTTTGGCTGGTGGTCAGGGTGATCTGAGGGTTACGGTGTGGAACAACTCGACGAATCCTCCTCGGGCCACACCCCCCTCCTGCACACTGCAACCCGTGGTGTTGCCTGATGAGGGTGCCGGGGCTTCCCGTTCGGGGCCCTGCGTTTCATTTGGCGCACCCGCGGAGGATGCTATGTCGATCGCCGCATCACAAGGTGGGCTGGACTCCTCCGGAGATGACGATTCGGCTGTGTTGCCTCCTTTGGGAGTCCCAGCATTGCCCGAGTCCGATCCGGAACTCACAGCCATGCTTGCCCGGGCGGCCGAGGCGATTGGGCTTGTGTGGAACCCTCCGCCATGTCCCGAGCGTTCCCGGCTAGATGATTGGTATCTGGGGGCGGCCCGTGCCGAAGGCGCCCGTCAGCCCCCAGTGCCTTTCTTCCCGGAAGTGCATGAAGAGGTGTCGAAATCGTGGAAGTCTCCCCTGACTTTTCGCGATCGCTCGGCAACCACTTCCGCCTTCACTGCCCTCGATGGCGGCGCGGTGAAAGGGTACACTGGGGTTCCCCCTGTTGAGCGCTCTGTTGCGATGCAACTGTGTCCTCAGAGTGCTTCGACATGGCGCGGTGACCCAAAGCACCCGTCCAAAGCCTGTAGATTCACGTCCACGTTGACGGCGAAGACCTACAGAGCTGCGGGCCATGCCGCGTCCGCCCTGCATGCCATGGCCACCCTACAGGTCTATCAGGCCAAGGTGCTCATGGACATGCACGGGGGCAATGCTGACCCTGCGTTAATGCAGGAGTTGCGGACGGCCACCGACCTCGCTCTACGAGCGACGAAGGTGACCGCTCGCTCTCTTGGTCAGGTGATGTCCACTTCGGTGGTCCAGGAGCGACATCTATGGCTCAACCTGGCCGATATGAGAGAATCTGAGCGGACACGTTTCCTCAATTCTCCCATTTCCCAGGATGGGCTATTCGGCGGGGCGGTCGAGGACTTCGCCCAACAGTTCTCGACCGCTCAGAAACAGACTGAGGCAATTAAGCATATTCTGCCCCGGCGCCCAGCTGCTGCCTCCACCCAGTCGCCGGCTCAGATGCCTCAGTCTGCTCCCCGCCGAGGCCGCCCCCCTGCGACTCCCGCCCCTCCTGCCCGGCCCCAGCAGCAGCCTTCACCCGGGCCGAGGCGTGGAGGACGTCGCAGAAAGGCGGCCCCGCCCGTCCCAGCCCCCCAGCCTGCCAAACGGCAGTCTAAGCGGCGGTCCTGAGACGGGCGGCTCGGAGGTGACCTCGGTTCTTTCCCAGGAGATGGTAACAGGACCACTCCTTCCCCCGGTGGAGGGCCGGGGGAGAATCTTTTGTTTTTCCCTTCCGCCGCTGGCCTCACGGCCGGCGGTACCCTATCAATGGTTAAAGAAAGAACTGACATTCTCACCTCCGAGCCTCAAGAGGGCGCGGCGGGCAGTGCGCGACGCCCCATGGCCTCGCCGCTCTCGGCCCCCTCTGTCGCCAGCCCCTTGGCAGACGAGACCCCCGTGGAACGCTGGTCCTTCCCTGGTCTCCTCTGTCAGGGCGCGGAATTCGACCCCGCCCACACCCCGGGACGCTCCCATGCCTCCCTTGTCTGGGCCGGTCATTCCGCCTCGCTGCCCCATCGGGGGTACGCCGGTGGTTCGCATGACCCCGCTGGTTCAGTTCTTGGGAGCCTGGCTAGCGCTTCCCAACCTGTCCAGTTGGCTCGCTCGCACCATCCGGCTCGGCTATGCGATTCAGTTCGCTCGGTCTCCTCCCCGCTTTCGGGGAGTCCGCTACACCGTGGTGGGTGGCAATGCCCCTGTCATGCGTGCGGAGGTCGACACCCTACTGGCGAAGGGTGCGATCGAGATCGTCCCTCCAGCCGAGATGAAGTCCGGCTTCTACAGCCCTTACTTCATTGTACCCAAGAAAACCGGTGGGTTACGGCCAATCCTGGACCTGCGCGTCTTGAACCGAACCCTGCACAGGCTTCCATTCAAGATGTTGACAGCCAAACGTATTTTCGAGTGCGTTCGTCCCTCGGATTGGTTTGCAGCGATCGACCTGAAGGACGCGTACTTTCATGTCTCCATTCTTCCTCGACACAGACCGTTTCTACGGTTTGCCTTCGAGGGGCAGGCATTTCAGTACACGGTTCTCCCCTTCGGGCTAGCCCTGTCCCCTCGCGTCTTTACGAAGATTGTCGAGGCAGCCCTTGTGCCGCTCAGGCAACACGGGGTTCGCATCCTGAACTATCTCGACGACTGGCTGATTCTAGGCCACTCTCGGGATCAGGTCTGCGAACACAGGGATCTGGTGCTTCAGCACCTCGCCCGTCTGGGCCTTCGGGTCAACTGGGAAAAGAGCAAACTCTCCCCAGCGCAGAGGATCTCTTTTCTCGGTATGGAAATCGACTCGGTCGCCATGTTCGCGCAGCTTACGAGCGAGCGCGCGCAGTCTCTGCTGACTTGTCTTCGCCAGTTCGAGGGCAAGAGTGCGGTTCCACTGAAACTTTTTCAGAGGCTCCTGGGGCATATGGCGTCAGCAGCCGCGGTGACCCCGCTTGGTCTGCTCCATATGAGACCGCTTCAGCACTGGCTTTGCGATCGAGTCCCGAGATGGGCATGGCAACACGGCACCCTCCAGGTCCCAGTGACCCGAGCCTGCCGTCAGACCTTCACCCCGTGGTTGAACCTCAGTTTTCTACGGGCAGGTGTTCCCCTAGAACGAGTTTCCAGGCATGTTGTTGTCACAACAGATGCCTCTTCCACGGGCTGGGGCGCCATGTGCAAGGGACATGCTGCCGCGGGCTCCTGGATAGGACCCCAGCGCCTATGGCATGTCAATTGCCTCGAGTTGCTGGCCGTACGTCTTGCCCTGCACCGCTTTCGAGCCCTGCTCAAGGACAAACACGTTCTGGTCCGTTCAGACAGCACGGCAACAGTAGCGTACATCAACCGACAAGGTGGTCTACGCTCCCGCCGGATGTCGCAACTCGCCCGCCATCTCCTCCTATAGAGTCAGAAGCATCTGAGGTCGCTTCGTGCCGTTCACATCCCGGGAGACCTGAACTGCGCAGCCGACGAGCTGTCGCGGTTCCAGCCGCTCCCGGGGGAATGGAGACTCCATCCCCAGACGGTTCAGCTGATTTGGGAGCAGTTTGGCGACGCACAGATAGATCTGTTTGCCTCCCGCGACTCTTCCCATTGCCGCTGGTACTATTCCCTGACCGAGGGGACCCTCGGCACGGATGCACTAGCGCACAGCTGGCCGCGGGGCCCACGCAAATATGCGTTTCCCCCAGTGAGCCTTCTCGCACAGGTTCTGTGCAAGATCAGGGAGGACAGGGAGCAGGTCCTTTTGGTCGCCCCATATTGGCCCGGCCGGACCTGGTTCTCAGAACTTGTACTCCTTGCGACAGCACCTCCCTGGTCGATCCCTCTGAGACAGGACCTCCTGTCTCAGAGACGGGGCACCATATGGCACCCGCGTCCCGACCTTTGGAACCTCCACGTGTGGAACCTGGACGGGACGCGGCAGGTTTGAGTACCCTGCCACCTCAGGTGGCGGCTACCATCACTTCCGCTAGAGCCCTGTCTACCAGACAGGCCTATGCGTTGAAGTGGAACCTCTTCGTCACCTGGTGCTCCTCTCGGCGAGAGGACCCCAGAAGATGCTCGATCGGGTCCGTGCTCTCCTTCCTCCAGGAAGGGTTGGAGCGAAGGCTGTCTCCCTCCACCCTGAAGGTCTATGTGGCTGCTATTTCAGCTCATCATGACCTGGTGGACTCTAAGACGGTTGGACAGCACGACCTGGTCAGTAGGTTCCTCAGAGGTGCGAGGAGGTTAAATCCTCCTCGCCCACCTCAGGTACCCTCTTGGGACTTAGCAGTGGTCTTAGCTGCCCTGCAAAAGGCTCCCTTTGAGCCATTGCAGTCAGTCGAGCTGAAGTTCCTTTCATTGAAAGTGGCGCTCCTGACTGCTTTGGCCTCCATCAAGAGGGTAGGGGACCTGCAGGCATTTTCGGTTGACGAAGCGTGCCTGGAATTCGGGCCGGCCAATTCTCACGTCATCCTGAGACCCCGGCCTGGATACGTGCCCAAGGTTCCCACCACTCCCTTCAGGGACCAGGTGGTGAACCTGCAAGCGCTGCCCTTGGAGGAGGCAGACCCAGCCTTGGCACTGCTCTGTCCAGTACGCGCCCTTTGCGCTTACGTAGACCGGACGCAGTGTTTCAGGACCTCAGACCAGCTCTTTGTCTGTTACGGAGGGCAGCAGAAAGGGAAGGCTCTCTCCAAGCAGAGGTTGTCCCACTGGATAGTGGACGCCATTGTCCTGGCATATCAAGTCCAGGGCATGCCATGCCCCCTCGGGGTAAGAGCACACTCCACCAGGAGTGTTGCCTCCTCTTGGGCTCTAGCGCATGGCGCCTCGCTAACAGACGTTTGTAGAGCTGCAGGCTGGGCGACACCCAACACATTCGCAAGATTTTATAATCTCAGAGTGGAGCCTGTATCCTCTCGTGTACTCGCCCCTACTGGCCAGTAACCGGACAGGCTCAGGTGTCTTCGCTTGCTGCGCCATTCCACTCCGCGGACTGGATGCGTTCGCTATTCCTCTCAGGTGAGCTTCCCAGTAAGCCCTGAGCTCCTCCAGCACTGTCGATGTCGTCACCAGAGCGAGTGCCCTTTCAGGCCACCCCTCGTGTTCGGCTAGGTGCCTCCGTGTGCATGGTTCCCCCGCTGGGTAACCCCCACATGTGTATTTCCACGGTAAGTCTCTTGTAGCTCGTGTCTTCCCTTGGCAAGACACCTTGCCACGCCTGGGGTTGAAATTTTCCACCTTCGGCTGGATACCCCAGAGTCTTCCCTATGCAGCTCCTTCGGGTCATAGGTGTATTCTTCAAGTCCCCCCCTTTGGGTTGGCATTGTGTTGCATTCTCCACGTGGGATATGCTTCCCAGTGTACCTTGGTAGCGTTGAGCCTAGCCCCTCGTTCGTGCCACACTCACGGCAGGGAGCCCGGGTCAGCGCAGGACGCTGGAAGACAGCCGTCATGGCGAGATTGTATTGGACCCCCATTCCGTCAGTAACTGACGTAACTCGTAGTGTACTGACTGAAAGGGAACGTCTCGGTTACGTATGTAACCCTCGTTCCCTGAAGGAAGGGAACGGAGACGTTACGTCCCCCTGCCATGACCGCTGTACCGCTGGAACTGGCCGGGCGCTCATGCCTCGGCTCTTCAGCAGGTAAACATAATGCGAGATTGCCACGCAACGCCCTTTATACCCACGCCGTGGGGCGGGGTTGCGGCATGCAAATTCCGCAGACCCATGGCATTTTCATGCCATTGGCTCGTTTTGTAGAGCTCAAAGGCGATTGGCTTCTAAGCGAAACCCCCATTCCGTCAGTAACTGACGTAACGTCTCCGTTCCCTTCCTTCAGGGAACGAGGGTTACATACGTAACCGAGACGTTTCGTTGTTCAATCTGTTATATAATAAATAATTTTGCTCTTACTTTGGGGAAAATTGTTAAAACACCAAATGTCTTATCTCCTTTATGTTCTTTGCAACCTTTCATGGTGACATGAGGTACAGGCCACTGATGCAGAGCAAACAAAAGGGGACTGGTTGCTAGGATACACATGTACAGTCATAAAACAATCCGCCTCTCTCCAAACACTTGATGCTACAATAATTTTCCCCCATTGTGGACTGCACAATGTGTCTTCACAGGTTTCCCTGATTGAAAGAGATTACTGCATGCTACGCGTCTGGCAATGCAGCTCAGTGGTGCTTCGCCCTTTTTTAAATCAAATTTTGATTTAATTAAAGTAGATCACATGCAGAATAATATCCAAGTGCTTCTAATAAGAGTAATGCAGAGTTCTCTGTTCGCTCCCCCTGACTTGTTCCTTGCAGAGGCCGACCTGCTCTGATTGCCTGACTTATATGTTTTGAAAGCTGTAATTAAGACAGAGGTCGACATGCACATAATTCTATTATTTGATCTACTGAAGCAACATATTTCCGACTTGAGTCACTCTGCTATGAAAGAGGCTTTGAATTTTAAATGGCCATGTTTCAGTGGAGTGGGTTTTCTTTTTCATTTTCACGGCATAATACCTTACTTTGCTATGCATGCGTTCATTCTTTTTCAATCTTCTCTTTAGGATTCCCACAGTCATGGAAAACCAGGGGATATCAGGACATTTTTAAATTGCAACATCCAGACCTGAAGATTTCAAACTCTGGAGAAAGGGGTCGTAAAAATTTGGTATTAAATAATTTATTTTTTCCTATTTATGCTCAGAAAGCTAGAATATTTCTCCAGCTGGAAATGTCTATTTATGAGTAAAATCCATTAAAAATATCTGTATCCAGTAATCGCAAGTGACGGGAAAATTCGTTAGTCAAATTCATCGGTCAAAAAGTTTGGGAGCCTTGATTTCTTTCAAATGAGCTAATAAAATGCCTTTATTTGTAGCAACATACATATTATTGAAGAATTCTATCATATTTTAATATTTTTTTAATAAGATCTATTTTATATTATATTTTTATTATTAGATTTAGTAATACTTTGCTTTTAAAGCAGGTATCTACCTTTTTAGATGGTTTCCTAGGTTATGCAATACAAATATATAATGTAATAATTAAATCCAGTTTCATCAGCTATTTCGATGAGCTGTCTAAACATTTTTATTCTAATATAAATGTCTTAATCTATGTGAAGAGAGACTTTTTACCAGCCATTTGTGAAAATGTACGGTCAGGGGTGTGCTTAGGGGTTCTTTCTGATGCAAAGAGTCATTAGGATCTGCTAATATGCAGCAGAATCAGTGGACTGATTGCCTCATCAAATGCAACATTGCCAACTGTTGTTCCGCATGACAGGCAATTGTTTTGATGGAGGTCTGAATCCCACTTGCAAAATTGAAGATCTATTTTGATGGCAATCGGCGCAGGGCTGTAATGCGGGCTGAAGCACGTAAACAGAACCGATACTTGCTGTCAGGTGCAGCTGGAGGAAAGACATTTACTCCCATCTGAGGCCAGGGGCTGAATTTCAATGTGAAACTCATTGGTTCTGGATGAGTTTAGTTGTTATTGTGTAGTGGCTTTAATCTGCTTAAAACGTCTGTTGTCGTATCTCTTACCCACATTGTCACTACGTTTTACGTTGGTTGGTTATGTGCATTTTTTTTATGTCTGGCGAATTTACACATGGTGTTTTATGATGAGTTGATCCTTATAGTTGTGAATTTTTCAGATTTCCATATGTCACCAATGTAAGTTAGATGAAGGATCAGTTAAAAATTATAAACAAATCAATAATATTTTGTACCGTATGGCATTGTTTTGGTGGGTTTATGAATTCAGTCGTCATAAAGTTAAAATGTTAAATGTAACACACACACACACACACACATACATACATTTTCACTCAGATATACATCCCAATAGAGAAGAAAAGAGTACAACTTGCAACTTCCGTTTCATGCTTGTTTTTTTTTTTACTTGACAAAGCTTTTAGTATAGAACAGTGAAAATGGTTGAAATCTGAACTACTGGCCAGAGAAAAAGGTTTTTTTTTATTTTTATTTTTTTAACCCTGTCCAATTTAATCATTCTAGGCATTATCAACTGGGCAGAATTTTGAGATCGCAATAGATGTGAAGCACTATAATGTGTTAAGCGCTCACTCTGGGGAGCTAAACCTTTTAATGCTTTGTAAGTAATTAGCAAGATTTTACAATGTATACAATGTTTTATAGGGAGCCAATGCAGTGTTGACAGAACGTCTCGGTTATGTATGTAACCTTTGTTCCCTGAAGGAAGGGAACCGAGACGTTACATCAGTTACTGACGGAATGGGGCTTTCGCTTAGAAGCCAATCGCCTTCGAGATCTACAAAACAAGCCAATGGCATGAGAATGGCATGGGTCTGCGGAATTTGCATAGCGCAACTCCTCCCACCCTCGTGGGTATAAAAGGAGCTGCGCGGCAATCTTGCATTATGTTTACCTGCTGAGGAGCTGAGGCTGAGTGCCTGGCCGTACCAACGGTACAGCGGTTGTGGCATGGGGACGTAACGTCTCCGTTCCCTTCCTCCAGGGAATGAGGGTTACATATGTAACCGAGACGTTCCCTTTACGTCAGTTACTGACGGAATGTCGGTTCCCAATTCAATCTCACCACAGCGGCTGTCTTCCAGCGCTGACCTGAGCTCCCTGCTGTGAGTCTTTAGCACGAACGAGGGGCTAGGCTCAACGCCAATACCAAGGTACACTGGGAAGCATATCCCACGTGGAGAAATGCAACACAATGCCTGCCTGCAGGGAGGACTTAAGAATACACATATGACCCGAGTACGGGCTGCATATGGAGCACTCTGTGGTATCCAGCTGCAGGTGGAATGTTTCAACCACAGGAGTGGCAAGGTGTCTTGCCAAGGGAAGACACATGCTCGAAGAGACTTACCGTGGAAATGCCAGAAAACAACCAAAACTACCAGCAGGTCCCCTCCCCTCTTGATGGAAGCCAGGGCAATCAAGATCGCCACTTTCATTGAAAGGAACTTTAACTCAATGGACTGCAAGGGATTTATCCTCCTCGCTCCTCTAAGGAACCTGCGGATCAGGTCGTGCCATTTTTGAGTCCACCAGGTCGTGGTGAGCCCGTATTGCGGCTGCATAGACCTTCAGGGTGGAGGGAGACAGCCTTCGCTCCAACCCTTCTTGGAGGAAAGAGAGCACGATCCCGATCTGGCATTTCCTGGGGTCTTCTCGGCGAGAAGAGCACCAGGTGACGAAGAGGTTCCACTTCAAAGCATAGGCATGTCTCGTGGACAAGGCCCTAGCGGAAGTGATGGTGAACCTGCCGCGTCCCGTCCAGGGCCCACACGTGTAGGTTCCATAGATCGGGACGTGAGTGCCAGAGGGTGCCCCGTCTCTGAGAAAGGAGGTCCTTCCTCAGAGGGATCGACCAGGGAGGGGCTGTCGCAAGGAGTACAAGTTTGGAGAACCAGGTCTGGCTGGGTCAATATGGGGCAACCAAAAGGACCTGCTCCTTGTCCTCCCTGATCTTGCACAGGACCTGTGCGAGAAGGCGCACTGGGGGAAACGCATACTTGCGTAGGCCCCAAGGCCAAATGTGACCCTTTCACCGAGCCACCGTCGAGAACAGTAAAGGCGGAGGAGGCTGCCGAGCGATCGCGAAAAGTCAAGGGAGACTTCCACGATTTCAACACCTCCTCATGCCCTTCCGGGAAGAAGGGCCCTGGGGGTTGACGGGGGCTTTCAGCACGGGCCACCCCCCAGATACCAATCATTCAGCCTCGAGCGCTCGGCAGAGGGTTCCACTCAAGCCCGGTGCTCTCAGCTGCCCGGGCAAGCATGGCTATGAGCTCGGGATCAGACTCGGGCAATGCTGGGACTCCCGAGGGAGGCAGCACAGCCGAATCCTCATCTCCGGAGGAATCCAGCCCACCCTGTGATGCGATCGACATGGTGTCATCCGCCGGCGCCCCGAATGAGACGCTGGGCCCAGGACGGGAAACACCAGCGCCTTCATCCGGCAACACCGCGGGTTGCAGTGTTCTAGAGGGGGGTGTGGCCCAAGGAATATTCGTCGGGTTGATCCACACCGTCACCCTCAGATCACCCTGACCACCAACCAAAGTATCGCCTCTCGTGGAGGGAATAGATAGGGGTGTAGTAGAGGGGACCCTCCCTCCTAGACGGAGATCATGGAGTCTCGATTGCAACACTGCGATGGTCATGTTCCCGCAGTGGGAACATGACTCATCGATGAACGCACGCTCGGCGTGCACGAGGCCCAAGCACGCCAAACAGCGGTCATGCCCGTTAGACGGACTAACCAGCTGACCGCACCCAGAAACACACGGGCGAGACATCTTGAAAAGCTACGTGCCACTTGTAGCTCTTTTAGAGAGGAGAAAGCTCTGCAGATATGCCGAAGCGACCAGGGAGAACACATGCTGTGCTAGATCACTGCACAGATCAGACAGAAATGCAGAACTCGCTGGAACACGCCGTAACACAGACACTCTGGAGAGACGCTCGTCTTGAAGAGTAGAAAGCTCAGGAAGGTAAGTGAACACTGAAGCAGAAACATAATTCGAGATTGCCGCGCAGCTCCATTTATACCCTCGAGGGTGGGCGGAGTTGCGCTATGCAAATTCCGCAGACCCAAATTCCGGCTCGTTTTGTAGATCTCGAAGGCGATTGGCTTCTAAGTGAAACCCCCATTCTGTCAGTAACTGACATAACTCGTAGTGTACTGACTGAAAGGGAACCGAGCTAATATGGTCATACTTTCTGGTTCTAGTAAGAACAGTTGTTTATTAATTGTGCAGGGCAACCATCCAGTAGAGCATTACAATAATCTAGTCTTGAGGTCATAAACACATGAACTAACTTTACTGCATTTGTTATTGAGAGATTATGTTGTAAATTAATTATATTTTTAAGATGGAAGAATGCGGTTTTACAGATGCTGGAAACGTGGCTTTCAAATGAAAAATTGGTATCAAAGAGCACATGCAGGTTCCAAACTGACAACGAAGACTTGACAAAACATCCATCAAGTGTTAGACAGTATTCTAGGTTATTAAGTTTTTGGTCCAATTATTAGAATCTCTGTTTTCAGAATTAAGTACTAGGAAATTACTAGTCATCCAATTTTTTTTATATCAGCTATGTATTCCTAGCCTGGATGCCAGCCGAACTTAGCCCCGCCCACAACATTTGAGGTCTGGAAGTTTGGTCTGGCTTGATCCGTTGTGGAGCAACTATGCTCGAACCAGAGCTGTTCAGACCTATAAAATTGTCAGGGTGGGCTTTATAAGATAATGGACAGATGATCAACAGTAATGTAATCATTCACGCCACCAAAGAGTGCTTGGGTTGAATTCATTCTAATCCTAAATGGAGAACTTGGTCATATATGCATTCACCTGTACTACTTCTCTCAAAAATATTGATTGTGTTGGTAAGTGCTCCATGTATCCTTAAATTCTTTTTACAACACCGGCAAAGATCGTTTACACTCATCTTCTTCTACTTCTTCCAGCGAGCATGCAGTTGAGTTCTGTTGACAACTATGCGTTGTTTAACATACGTCGATGCTCTGATTGGTTGTAGGTCTATCCAATTGAGTGCAGAGGCATTTTCTTTCCTGGTTCGGTTGAAACACGCCCCATAATCACAGCCCAATGGAGCAGTATCAGACTCATATTTTAACTAGAATCTGAGTATGACGACGTCAGGCTAATGCATTCCATTAATTTTGTGAATTGTTAAGTTTCGTTGGGGCACAAAGAAATATAGAGCTGAGTATCATCAGCATCATCAACATTGAAAATTAGTGCAGTGCTTCCTAATGATGTCTCCCAAGGGTAGCATGTACAGGGTGAAAAGCACACACACACACATACATACATACATACATATAAAAAAAATTAAGATCGCAACAACGATCCAATCAATTCCCAGTGTACAAAATCAAGTCTAGCCCTATTTTTTCTTGCTTGAGAACCCATTTCACTCAAATATACATATACACAATAGAGAAGAAAAAACTATTACAACTTCCATTTTATGCCGACATTGTTGATTTTTTTTGTTGTTTTTTTACTTGACACAGCTTTTTTTTTAGTGTAGAACAATGAAAATTGTTAAAATATGAACTACTGGCCAGAAAAAGTCCTTTTTGTTGAACCCTGTCCAATTTAATCATTTAAAAGATGTACTGCTAGCCAGTGCAGCCTGCTATTACTGTCAAACCTAAGATGTACTGTACGTACAGGACTGGTTCACTGACTTTGTAAACCCACCTACCTAACCACCATTAACTACAAAGGTACAGAGATTGAAACATGTTTTATCCAGGTCAATTATGAGCACGAGAGCAACCCACAGTTACATAACAGCTAAAAACAAAGCAGCTTGTCACATTTTCCTGCCTCGTTTGAGAGAGTTCCTCACACTAATGAGCTCTACAGATGTGTCAAAGCCAGCGGTGGGGAGCGTCATCTCTGTGGTAAATAATGGCCAATTACCCAGCTCAATTAAGCTTGCTCGTGTTCAGGGCCACATCTGTACAACTGTGTTTCAGTTTAGTGGTTCAACACTGGAGCTCTGCTGCTCGAAACCTGGGGAGATAAACATGGGTCATATGTATGTGAAATGAAAGAGGACATAACAGAGAGCGACTGACAGATAAAAAGGAGGGGAAAAAAACAGACAAACTTTATGCCGGCTTGTATTCTCATCCCAGGTGTGCAAGAAAATAGAGCAGCCTGCTGAAAATAGGTCACTATCTTTTTTTCTTCTTGTGCTGACACTGGTTTGTTATAAATGTTTTTATGGACATAGAAAAGACTTGGTGCCTCTAAAATCATGATCAAATATCTTAGCTATATTTGAAGATTAATACATACAATATGAACTTGAAATCAATAAAAACTTTAGGTTTATTTAATTTTATGCTCCAGTTTGGTGTGAGCTTTTAACATTTAACAAAACATTGCAATTTCAGTAATTTTGCTTCTTCTATAGCTGCCATGCAGTTAAAACACAAAGCATCTATGGTGCATCTCTTGCAGAGTGTGATGCTTTTGATAAAAGGTGCCATACTTACTCCCAGAGGATTTGATCCATGGTTAAATTGAGCTGCACCAGATATCTGCAGAAGATTTCTCTTTTCATTCAAAAAGAGAACAAGAAAATAGACCTATAAGAACTTAGACATGTTCTTTTCCTTAATGTAATGGTTATGTGTTTGTGTTACGTGCCTTATTCATTTCAACAGTACAGTCTAATTAAGTCATGCTGCTTGAAATATTATTCATTGCATTAGAATTAGTGGTCAGCTGATATGCATTTTTAAATGGCTAGATATATATATTCAATATGTTGTAGTCAATATTTGTTTTTTCTTTGAGTTTTTTTTTAATCAAACCAGTAGCTGTAGTTTGCCTTTTTTGCCAAATATTTTTTGTCAGATAATTACCTTAACCAAGTTTAGTGTTTTGTTTTTCCTTCATATTTAAAATGTATACAATATTTTCCTCATATATTTCCTCATATATTCCCCCAAAATGTATACCCTTCCCCCATTCTCCATTAGATATATCAAACAAATACATTATCATACCATTACAAATTTGTAATATCTGTATATTTTTAGTTTTTTCGTGTTTACTTAAAATGGATTTATTCACACTTTCAAACGGAATGTCAGTTGACCACTACAATCCTTTTTAATTAATTTTAGAATATTTAGAATATACGTAAAGTTGACATTTTGTGCTGTCATAATGTATAAACAACTTAGTGAGGTAATTTTACTGTCCATATAAGAAAATTATGAGCCCATGTGATTTACTTCTTGTGCTTCTAAATGAAGGGACCAACCCTCTTGTCAGTTTCTCTTGACTGATTGCCTGCAGTCCCGCTGCAAAAGATGGACACATCATGTGACTATCAGCACACAGGTAGAGTGTGTTTTATATGTGCGTGCCTGCAGTCCATTAGGCATGTCATAACACATCCATAGACGCACAGCTGTTAAGGAAATGTTGTATGAAAGCAGGATATTTTATGACCTTAATGCATATTAATGTGTACACTACACTGACCTTTAAATGACCACCACCTAGTTTCACAGCTGTTCCAAATGCAATAAAAATATGATGAAATTGAATTATTCCACAAGAGTAACATTAAATATTAGACCATGCACATAAATTAGATTTGAAAATGAACTGTCAGCTATAGGTAATTTAAAGGGTTAGGGTTATTTTGTTGTTACAAACATTTTACAACATGTTACAACATTTTGTCAATACAAAACCAATACATCATCAATAGAACGTGATAGAGCTCGTAATAAAACGAGAATCAACATTGGCTTAGATTTTAGAAGATTGCCGAACTGAGGGATGTGAAATGTTGTAAAAGTGAAGCGTAGTTTTAATTACTCAACAGGTTATTGAATGGATGAATTGCCATATGTACTGTAGCTCTAACAGAGTTCATTGGAAATAATTTTGTGTCTGTTATAAGTATAGCTACGTTATTGTCTTCAGCTATTCAGCTTGAGATCCTTTCCATCTAAACTGGTTCCCTTTCAGTCGGTCACGTTCAACGTATGTCAGAACTGACCCAAAAGAGGGCCAGGTTGGCAGTGCACGACACCCCAGGGCCTTGCCACTCCTTTCCTCCCATCCTTCGCCAGGGGGCAGCACTGTGCAGCTTGAGGACGCCACCAGGCCTTCTCTGCCCCACCCTGGAATACTCAGACAACACTCCAGGCCGCCTCCGGGCCTCCCGAGTCAGGTCTGTGTGTTCCACCTCGCTGCCCCACCCCCGGTATGTCTGTGGTGCCATTGGTCCCGCTTGTTCGGTCTCTGGGGGCCTGGCTAGAGCTCCTAGAGCTCCCCAGGCCGTCTCACTGGCTCATCCATACCATCAGACTTGGCTACGCGATTCAGTTAGCTCGCCGGCCTGTCAAGTACAAAGGCATCCTCTTCACCTCCTTGTGGAGCAGCGATGCCCATGTCTTGCGGTCAGAGATCGATGTCCTACTGGCGAAGGACGCGGTCGAGCCAGTTCCTCCAGCCGATATGAGGTTGGGTTTCTACAGCCCCTACTTCATTGTACCCAAGAAAGGGGGTGGGTTACGGCCAATCTTGGACCTGCGTGTCATGAATCAGGCCCTGCATGAGCTCCCGTTTAAGATGTTAACGCAGAAATGCATTTCAAATGCATCCGTCCCCAAGGTTGGTTTGCAGCGATTGACCTGAAGGACGAAAGTCCTCCCATTCAGGCTGTCCCTGTCGCACTGGTGCTCAGTCACCTCAGCCTGTTGGGACTTCGGCTCAACCGGGAGAAGAGCAAACTCTGCCCCACGCAGAGGATCACTTATCTCGTTATGGAGGTGGATTCGGTCAACCAGACTGCCCGCCTCACAGAGGTGCGAGTCCGGTCAGTGTTGAACTGCTTGAATACGTTCAATGGGGGGCCACGTACAACGGGCATGCAGTTTTCGGGTCTGTGGACAGGGCCCCAACTGCATTGGCATATCAATTGCCTAGAGTTGCTATCAGTACGTCTTGCACTGCGTCGCCGTACGGACAGCACTGCGGCCGTTGCGTACATCAACTGTTAGGGTGGTCTACGTTCCCGTCGCATGCTCCAACTCCCCGCCATCTCCTCCTTTGGAGTCAGAAGCGTATGAGGTGACTGACCTTCTCTGCTTAGAGCCCTGACTTCCCGCTCCAACATATGGGCGGTCCAGGGAGCTCAAGCAGGGCGCTGGAAGGGCCAGTGTTGGTAGGATCCCCAATTCGTCGGTCAGTTCCAACGTACGTCGAACGTGACCGACTGAAAGGGAACGTCTCGGTTACGTATGTAATCCTCGTTCTCTGAAGGAGGGAACGGAGACGTACGTCCCGTTGCCACAGGTGCTGAACCTCTGCTGAACAACCGAGTCGCCAGTTCGGCTCCTCAGTGGAAAAGCAAAGATGCGGTGCTTCCACTTCCTTATTTATACCCGCGCTGCGGGGAGGATCGTGAAGTGTGTGAAAACAATGTTCTTTTGCAAAATACATGCAGTTTTGTTTAGTTTTTTACCACTAGAGGGCCAAAAGTTATTAGTGATTATTAGTGAATAACAACTTAAATGTCAGTTGTTTTGAAGGTTAAAATCGTCTCGGTTACGTATGGTAACCCTCGTTCCCTGAAGGAGGGAACGGAGACGTATGTCGGACGTCACAGACGAATTGGGATCACTTCTGGGAGCCCCTATCAGCTTCGAGATATAGAGAACGGGCCAATGGCCATTGGCGTGCGAGATTTGCATCTCGCGCTCCGCCCCGCGCTGCGGGTATAAACAGGAGGCGAATGCAGCGCACTATTGTTTTTCACTGAGGAGCCGAACTAGTGACTCGGCCATGCAGTGATGGTACAGCAACTGTGGCGACGGGACGTATGTCTCCGTTCCCTCCTTCGGGGAACGAGGGTTACCATACGTAACCGAGACGTTCCCTTTCAGTCGGTCACGTTCGACGTACGTCGGACGTCACCGGCGAATTGGGATCCCTTTGGAAAACGCCACAGTTACTACCACTTCCAGCGCCCAGCGAGAGCCCCTCAGACCCCGTCTGTTCCGGGCGGGGAATTCACGCAGGGAAATCACACTGCTGTTCTGCAAGACCCACTTCAGCAGACTATTGGATAACGCTGGGAAAGCGTGCCCAGAGGGACGCTGCGTAAGCCACATCATGCCCGAAGGGAGTTACCATGTGGAGAATACACGTATGGACTGGCCGTGGGAAGTCCCAGGGGTGGCCCCGGCCAAACAGGCGGGGGAACAACACCTAACTGAGACGGCAGAGAGCTCTGCCGAGGGAAAGACACGGGCTCGCCGTAGGGAGCCGTACCGTGGAAGAATACACATATGGGACCGCCGTGGGGGTCACAACATATGGAACCCAGCCTAACACAAGTTCCACCAATGCATACGAGTGTTAGACCTGGCGTCGGGTTGCTCCGCCACATCCGACTGCCGCGGGTTGCGGAGGACTCAACAGGGTTCGCCGTTCTGGGGAACTCGACTGGAGCATATAAGCGCACGTATCCGTTTCATAGGGAAGGGAGTGGCGCAGCAAGCCGACACTTAGAACGGGCACTTCGGTGTTACTGACTATGGGAAGCGAGCACACAGGAAGATACCGGCTCTACACGGAGGCTATAAAATCTAGAGAACGTGTTAGGTGTCGCCCAGCCCGCAGCTCTACAAATATCTGTCAGCGAGGCGCCACGATCCAACGCCCAGTAACAAGCTACACGTCCTGTAGGAAGGAAAGCACAGAACCGACCGAACATCTCCGGGGGTGCCATATGCCCCAGGAGCCTCTGAAAATGTTTCAGTGGTACCGCTGTCCTGCATTTGAACGAATTCAAGCAGTTCAACACCGACTGGACACGCTCCTCTGTGAGACGCGCTGTCAGATTGACCAAGTCCAGCTCCATACCGAGAAAAGAGATCCTCTGCACGGGGCAGAGTTTGCTCTTTCCCCAGTTGCCCCGAAGTCCCAACAGGCTGAGGTGACTGATCACCGTGTCTCTGTATTCACACAACAGGGACAGTCCTGAAGGGAAGGACCTTCAGGTCGATAGCTGCAAACCAATCTTGGGGACGGATGTACTCGAAAGTGCGCTTCTGCGTCAACATCTGAACGGGCGGTTTGTGAAGGGCCCGGTTCAGGACTCACAGGTCCAAGATTGGTCATAACCCACTGCTTTTCTTGGGCACAATGAAGTAGGAGTTATAGAACCCCAACTTCATGTCGGCTGGAGGGACCGGCTCCAATCGCGTCCTTCATGGGTGGAATGACGTCTTGAAAAAGACGCAGTGTCACATCCGCGCTGCTCTTTTAGAAGAAATCTCTTTTAAATGTGCTGAAGCACCCAGGAACGACCGCGGCAAAACACAGGAGAGTAGTGCAGCCTGTGTATGCACTCACCGTTGGGAACGCCCTCACCAAACCAACAGTGCTGTAAAAACAGCAGTTTATCACTGTATCAGTGAGCTCGCGGCCGCCGCTGATCGTGCCTTCTCTCCCAGCACTCAAAGAAGCATCTTCTCTCGTCTCTCTCTGCTGAAGCAGGAACAGTCTCCTTCGTCAACACCGTGTTCGGCTCCGAAGTGAATGACAATAGTGTGCTGCATTCGCCTCCTGTTTATACCCGCAGCGCGGGGCGGAGCGCGAGATGCAAATCTTGCACGCCAATGGCCATTGGCCATTGGCCCGTTCTCTATATCTCGAAGCTGATAGGGGCTCCCAGAAGTGATCCCAATTCGTCGGTGACGTCCGACGTACGTCGAACGTGACCGACTGAAAGGGAACTGTCTATGCATAGGGGTGTAACGGTATACGCAAAACTGAAGGTTTGGTACGTACCTCGGTTTTGAATGTCACGGTTTGGTACAGAAGGCGAGAGAAAACTAAATTTTTTATTAAACTGGTTTACTGAACAAATTGTGTCTGTCCCTAAATGAATTAAATTACACTCACCTAAAGGATTATTAGGAACACCTGTTCAATTTCTCATTAATGCAATTATCTAATCAACCAATCACATGGCAGTTGCTTCAATGCATTTAGGGGTGTGGTCCTGGTCAAGACAATCTCCTGAACTCCAAACTGAATGTCAGAATGGGAAAGAAAGGTGATTTAAGCAATTTTGAGCGTGGCATGGTTGTTGGTGCCAGACGGGCCGGTCTGAGTATTTCACAATCTGCTCAGTTACTGGGATTTTCACGCAAAACCATTTCTAGAGTTTACAAAGAATGGTGTGAAAAGGGAAAAACATCCAGTATGCGGCAGTCCTGTGGGCGAAAATGCCTTGTTGATGCTAGAGGTCAGAGGAGAATGGGCCGACTGATTCAAGCTGATAGAAGAGCAACTTTGACTGAAATAACCACTCGTTACAACCGAGGTATGCAGCAAAGCATTTGTGAAGCCACAACACGCACAACCTTGAGGCGGATGGGCTACAACAGCAGAAGACCCCACCGGGTACCACTCATCTCCACTACAAATAGGAAAAAGAGGCTACAATTTGCACAAGCTCACCAAAATTGGACAGTTGAAGACTGGAAAAATGTTGCCTGGTCTGATGAGTCTCGATTTCTGTTGAGACATTCAGATGGTAGAGTCAGAATTTGGCGTAAACAGAATGAGAACATGGATCCATCATGCCTTGTTACCACTGTGCAGGCTGGTGGTGGTGGTGTAATGGTGTGGGGGATGTTTTCTTGGCACACTTTAGGCCCCTTAGTGCCAATTGGGCATCGTTTAAATGCCACGGCCTAACTGAGCATTGTTTCTGACCATGTCCATCCCTTTATGACCACCATGTACCCATCCTCTGATGGCTACTTCCAGCAGGATAATGCACCATGTCACAAAGCTCGAATCATTTCAAATTGGTTTCTTGAACATGACAATGAGTTCACTGTACTAAAATGGCCCCCACAGTCACCAGATCTCAACCCAATAGAGCATCTTTGGGATGTGGTGGAACGGGAGCTTCGTGCCCTGGATGTGGATCCCACAAATCTCCATCAACTGCAAGATGCTATCCTATCAATATGGGCCAACATTTCTAAAGAATGCTTTCAGCACCTTGTTGAATCAATGCCACGTAGAATTAAGGCAGTTCTGAAGGCGAAAGGGGGTCAAACACAGTATTAGTATGGTGTTCCTAATAATCCTTTAGGTGAGTGTATAACTAAACGTTTCTTAAAGATAATGCTGTATACTATATAGGGAGCCCTTACTTGCACATTACTATAATATTAAACGTTAACAACAAAGCCCAAACTATTAGCCTAAATTCAGTTGCTATTTATTTTTTTAGATATAATAATCAACACTCAAATAACACATTGTATGCAAACATGTTAACTTCACATAAGCCAGTTTTTGTAGTAACTTCTAAATCTAATTATAAAATTATGTTTTTACTCCAATTCGTTGTTGAAATATAATCATTTATACATTTTCATGACAGATTTATTTAAGCATACAATAAATAATCAAGACATCACTAACAGGTTAAGTAGAATATAATGAATATATAGGCTAATATAGTGCATATATTTAGCAAAAGAGTTTATTTCTCT
The DNA here is from genome assembly GCA_039654625.1 of Rhinogobio ventralis. NCBI lineage: Eukaryota > Metazoa > Chordata > Actinopteri > Cypriniformes > Gobionidae > Rhinogobio > Rhinogobio ventralis. The sequence goes on along the minus strand of CM077204.1, from coordinate 18,279,846 downwards.
AGTGAACTAACCAGCTGTGGACACTGAATGACTTGCTTGAGGTAAATGCTGTTTTATTGATGTCTTTCTGCCGTTAAAACACTGATTGAGCGATTACACAACATATGATACGTTTCAGTAAGTTGTAATGTATCCTCAACATACCTTCAGATGCTGATTCACGTTTATTCTTTGATTAGAAAGAGATGATCGTGTTCATCCGCGTGCCGCACTGCCTCTGTCTATACAGTGATCTGTCACATCACATTAAAGAGCATCAATATGGCATATCATTTGAATCTCGTGATAAAATGCACAGAATACTTAATATGTTCGTGTGGGAACTTGGATTGAAGTATGTTCCGCATGTAAAACCAGCCTACTGTTAACTGTTAAAGATTGCATTTGGTGTTCGGTACACGTGCACCGTACCGGAAGTCCTGTACCGAAACGGTTCGGTATGAATACGTGTTCCGTTACAGCCCTAATGCATAGTAATTGCATGGAAAAGTGACAAACACACTGTTAAAGGGTTAGTTCACCCAAAAATGAAAATTATGTCATTAATTACTCTCATGTCATTCATCTTCAGAACATAAATTAAGATATTTTTTATGAAATCCGAGAGCTCTCTGACCCCTTCATAGGCAGCAATGTCATTGCAACTTTCAAGGTCCAGAAAGATAAAGGCATTGTTAAAATAGTCCATGTGACTCCAGTGGTTCAACCATAATGTTATGAAGCGAATACTTTTTGTATGCAAAAAACAAAAATAACGACTTTATTCAACTATCTTTTCACGTCTGTGTTATTCTCCTCCACTGTTGATGTACCATGCTGACGCAGGAGCTAGCCAATGCACCGTTCTGTCGTAGAATTCGGAAGAGTAGGAGATTGACACAGACAAGAAGAGATTGTTGAATAATTTTATTTTTGTTATTTTTTTGCACACGATAGAACATGAGGGTGAGTAATTAATGACAGAATTTTCATTTTGGGGTTAACTAACCCTTTAATTCATAATTTCTACTTTTGTGTTCCTCAGAAAAAAGAAAATCATGTAGTTTTGGAAAATGATGACAATTTTCACTTTTGGATGAAATGTTCCTTTAACAGTGGTTGGAATACAAAAATCAAAGAATGTTCCTTATTTTTCTTCCAGAGCATCTCCTTGAACTCGTTGATGCAGAGTCTTTAATCCCTAAATTGATTTCTGAGTTCCATCTCAGCTCTACAGAGGTTATTAAGAGATGGTAGCTCATTATTATATACTAAAATGAGAAATGAATTATAAATGCTTGACTGCATTAGCATGAGCTCTGATGCAGATATATAGTATCTGTAACAGTCCGTTTTTACTGAAGCAGGAATGTGTACTATGATTTTAGAAGGAATTTATAATATTAGCATTGCACCTTTTGATGTCGTCTACTTAAAAATAAGTTGAAAGTGCCACTACCATTTAAAAAAAAAACATGGCTGTATCCAAGTCTCATTAAGCTCCAGTGCTGATATGCTAGACGACCAACCTGTAAAAACACACACAATGTGTCAGAGAGGTCTGATTGGAGTCTAGGCAGACGGAAAAAGCAAAGCCTGTACTCCAGACTCCCCAGGGTTTAAATTAACAATGCTCCCATCTGTTCGGCCACTTTGAGCATGTCTCTAATGACAGGCCTTACTTAGCCCAAGACTAACCCACATCCAACAACACTACACTGGCAAACTGGATCTATCTTTACACATAACCTTGAGAAACTAGGACTACACAGAAGAGTTTTTCTGGCCCACTTGGTTTTGTCTCATCTATGATAAGATGCTACTTCCCATGAGAGCATCATATTGTAGTGTAGAAAGACTGTTTTTGTTCTCTGAAATGGAAAGGAAAGATCAACAGCTTACTTTATTGGGTCAAATGTATGCAGCTGTGCATTTAAAGAGGATAACAGAAACTGCTTGTGTCCTTGTGAATGTGCTGTTTTTTTATAAAAGCCGGAAAAGATCAAAGACTTAAGTCTAATGCCGCCCTTCCCCTTACACCAACCTGAGCACATTTTTTTACTCGTCTCTTAAAAACGCTTAACATCATCTTTAATAATTTGGCATTAGACATGCAGATATGCAGATTGCATCTCTAGCACACCACATCAGCAGAAACACAGAGTCGCTGCATGTTTAATGAGATTTGCAGGGGAAAGTGATCCTGTGGTGCAAAGTCTCATCTAGCAGGAATGGAAGTGTGTGTGTGGATTCAGAAGGCACTTTTGGTTTTTCTTCTCTGCCCTGTGGCCTTTTCTGCTGTCTGTTCTGTCTGTTCCAGAGTGGCAGTCGTGTCTGGACTGCGGGGAGAGAGACCCACTTGACTCCTCAGCGTGAGTTTAGATCTTGCTTACGATGAGCTCTCTGTCGCCTTTGATCCTGAGATGGAACGCTCATCTGAGTGCCACACTGAAACGTCTCAGAGCAAGTCATCACTCTCTCTTTATCTTTTTTTTGTTGTCTCTAAGGATCCGTCCTCTGTGACAATGTAAGGTTAATGCACGCTGTTAAGCCACAGACTCTGTTTTTACCTTAAAGGAATAGTTTTCCTGAAAATTCAAGTCAAGTCAAGTCAAGTCACCTTCATTCATATAGCGCTTTTCACAACACAGATTGCTTCAAAGCAGCTTTACAGTGATAATAGGAAATCAATTTTGTTTTAGAAGAAAAGCTAAAGTAAGTTTTTGATTAATTAATTTCTGTTGTAAAAACTGATTAGTTATTTAATTTGGCGCCACTTAAACAACACCATCCTCAACTAAAATAGAAAAACCCCAATGCATTCCGGACCCCATCCGTACGGCAACAGCACTTGGTGGCCTGAGGGGCTGCGTTGTGGACATATCTAGGCGCAGGTCCACCATCTGATTTGGATCCGGCAGACTACAGTAAACCTCGGGATAAACAGAGAGACTAATATTAGCGTAGATGCCATTCTTTTTATGATGTAATGAGTACATCAGGTGTTATGGGAAGTGTTCCCGGTTCCGGCAGACCTAGTTAATGCAGCCTAACAATCATTTAACTGATTTAAATAATAGAAATTGATAATGTTCTCTGTGTATGCCATAGTAAAGAGATGTGTTTTAGTCTAGATTTAAACTGACAGAGTGTGTCTGCTTCCCGAACAATGCTAGAAAAGTTTAGGTGCTAAATAGGAAAAGGATTGACCGCCAGCAGTTGATTTTGATATTCTAGGTATTATCAACTGGCCAGAATTTTGAGTATAATGGAATATAATGCGTTAAGAGCTCCTTCAAGTACTGGGGAGCTAAGCCATTTAGTGCTTTCTAAGTAATAAGCAAGATTTTAAAATTTATACGATGTTTAATAGGGAGCCAGTGCAGTATAGAGCTGAGTATCGTCAGCATACCAATGAAAACTAAGTACGGTCAGATAAGTATGATCTAAACCATGCCAATGCAATTCCACTAATGCCAACATAATTTTTGAGTCTATTCAAAAGAACGCTGTGGTCGATAGTATCAAATGCAGCACTAAGATTGAGTATCACTAATAGCGAGATACAACCACGATCAGATGATAAGAGGAAATCATTTGTAACTCTAATGAGAGCAGTCTCAGTACTATGATATGGTCTAAATCCTGACTGGAAATCCTCACAGATATCATTTCATTCTAAAAAGGAGCATTGTTGTCAAGAGACTGCCTTTTCTGGTATTTCTGACAGAAAGGGTAGATTTGAAATTGGCCTGTAATTGACTAATTCTGTAGGATCAAGTTGCTGTTTTTTAATAAGTGGTTTATTAATAGCCAGCTTAAAAGTTTTCGGTACATATCCTAATGACAAAGATGAATTAATGATATTAAGAAGAGGATCTATGACCTCTGGCAGCATCTCTTTTAATAGCTTAGTCGGTATAGGGTTGAACATGCATGTTGTTGATTTAGATGATTTAATGAGTTTAGCCAATTCTTCCTCTCCTATAGCAGTGAATGAATGGAATTTTTACTCAGTGACACTACACGCTCCATTTTTCTGGCTGCTGTTTTAAGGGCCCGAGTGTGCTCGTTGTACCACGGCGTTGGACTATTTTATTTAATCTTCTTTAAGTGCAGAGGAGCAACTGTGCCTAAAGTGCTGGAAAAGAGAGAGTCAGTAGTTTTTTTTGCAACATTGAGTTCCTCTAGGCTATCTGGGATGCTGAGGAGATGGAACTGATGAGGAAGTTTATTTACAAAGCAATCTTTTGTGATAGTGGTGATTGAATTGTGGTGATTTGAAACTAGACTTCTGAGTAATACTGAAGATATTATTATAAATTACAGCAACACCTCCCCCTTTTCCATTTCAACGCGGCTCGTGTTTATAACAATAATCTTGGGGGGGTGGACTCATTTAAAGTAATGTAATTGTCAGGTTTTAGCCAGGTTTCTGTCAAACACAGCACAACTAGGTTATGATCTGTAATCATATCATTAACAATAAGCGCTTTTCAGGGAAGGGATCATATATTTAGCAGCTTTATCATTTGTTCATCTGTATTATATTTGTTTTTTATCTGTTGAACATCAATAACATTTTTACTCTTAAATGGGTTTGAGAGTTTTTTGTATTTACTAATTCGGGGAATAGACACAGTCTCTATGTGAAAGAAAGACTGTGAAAGAGTCTCTAGGTGAATGTCCAATCTAGGTGAAAGAGTCTCTATGTGCTGGGATTTATCTGACTTCTGTGACGTGAGACAGCTAGCAGACGGTCAGTTAAGCCAGTCCATCTGCTTCCTGACCTGGGCCCCAGTTAGTCAAGGTTCCAAATGTGCCAAATTACTATAGAGAAGAGCGGCACCATCCTAGGAGGGATGAATACCATCTCTTTTTAACAGGTCAAGTCTGCCCCAAAAGCTTTTCCAATTGTCTATGAACCCTATGTTATTCTGTGGACACCACTTAGACAACCAGCTATTGAGTGATGATAGTCTGCTAAGTATCTCATCACTCCGCCGAACGGGGAGGGGGCCAGAACAAAAAGTTTTAGAACCTGTTTGATGTTCTAATCGGAATGGAAGAGTGTTTTGATCCGCGAGTATGCCGTCTTACAGTCACCCAGTTGCGTGGCTGCTCAAGCTCTACTGCCGGAACCGAACAATGTACAGAGTTCACTAAACTAGTCGCATCCAAAGCAGTGTCTAAAGCTCTTGCATTTTTACTATTCTCAATTAAAGTTTGGATGCGTGTCTCTAATTCTGAAATCTTCTCCGTCAGCCTGACTATCTCCCTGCATTTATCACCCTGTTGTGACAACCAGATGGGTCATTTTATATTTCTAATTTAATGTGCAAATAAATATTGAGTAGTTTGCATTTGTACGCTGCATTAAAAATATGCGCTTTCACATTTTATTATATTATTTATATTAAAATTATTTATGTGCAGCAACAAATTATCTGTTAATGTCTCAAAAATAAGTGTTTAAAGATCTCACAAAAATAGATTTTTGCCCCTTGCAGCCCTGATGATCAATCTCATTTTGCAGCTCAGAGAGCAGACGCACAACCCTGCATACCTGGGTCCAAAAGCATCAAACCTGCGATACATTTATTGGAGAATTTGGCAGAAACCTACCGCCTCGAGAGAAGAGCGTCTGTGCTTACATTGCTTGATACAGTAACGTAATTACACTTTGAGCAGCCGGAGTGCAGCAGAAGGCCTGAGGTATGGAGCCCTGGAATGATGTTCATTTGAGTCAAATAATACCAAAAGTCAGGTTTAAGAGGCCATCAGTGCGATGTAGCAGTTAAAAAGACTGTTCGGTAAACTCTAGTCGGCAATCAAAGCTATTGATACATAGTGTGGTTCTAGCACAGATTAATTTTTTTTTTATATTGATACATAAAGTGTGGTTCTAGCAAAAATTCATTTGTACACTATATTGCCAACATTTTTGGGACACCTGCCTTTACATGCACATGACTTTAATGACATCCCTTTCTTAATTTGTAGGGTTTAATGTGGAGTTGGCCCACACTTTGCAGCTATAACAGCTTCAACTTTTCTGGGAAGGCTTTCCACAAGGTTTAGGAGTGTGTTTATGGGAATTTTTGACCATTCTTCTAGAAGTGCATTTGTGAGGTCAGGCACTGATGTTGGACGAGAAGGTCTCCACTCTAATTCATACCAAAGGTGTTCTATCGGGTTAAGGTCAGTCAAGTTCCTCCACACCAAACTCACTCATCCATGTCTTTATAGACCTTGCTTTGTGTACTGGTGTGCAGTCTTATTAGAACCGGAAGGGGCCATTCCCAAACTGTTCCCACAAAGTTGGGAGCATGAAATTGTCCAAATGTCTTGCTATGCTGAAGCATTAAGAGTTCCTTTCACTGGAACTAAAGGGCCAAGCCCAACCCCTAAAAAACAACCCCACACCATAACCCCCCCTCCACCAAACGTTACACTTGGCACAGTGCAGTCAGGCAAGTATCGGATTACCAGACAGAGAAGCATGATTCGTCACTCCAGAGAACACGTCTCCACTGCTCTAGAGTCCAGTGGCGGCGTGCTTTACACCACTGCATCCAACGCTTTGCATTGCACTTGGTGATGTAAGGCTTGGATGCAGCTGCTCGGCATGGAAACCCATTTCATGAAGCTCTTTATGCACTGTTCTTGAGCTAATCTGAAGGCCTCACGAAGTTTGGAGGTCTGTAGCTGTTGACTCTGCAGAAAGTTGGCGACTTCTGCGCACTGTGCGCCTCAGCATGCGCTGACCCCGCTCTGTGATTTTACGTTTTACGTTTACAGAGTTACTGTTCATGCTTGAATTCACTGAGCTCCTGAGGGCGACCTATTCTTTCACAAATGTTTGTAGAAGCAGTCTGCATGCCTACGTGCTTGATTTTATACACCTGTGGCCATGGAAGTGATTGGAACTGAATTCAATGATTTGAAGAGGTGTCCCAATACTTTTGGCAATATAGTGTATGTTTGCATAGTCAAAGTTTATTTACATAGTTTATTTATAGCACCATTTATACAGCTGCAGTGACCAACGTTCTTTACAACACATAAAAATATAAAATAAATCAATCAAAATACCATAAAAAGGAAAATGAGACAGACATAAAAAGGAAATAATCAACAATGAAAGGCATAATTTAAAGGCATAATCATAAAAAAGCATCTAATAATAAGACTGTATGAAAGCCCGAGAGAAATTACATCCAGAATCCGCATAGCTGGTCTACATTAAGAATGAGAAGCCAACTGGCGTATTCGTAATATTTTGCAATATATAGCGAACATTAAACATTGTGAGAAGTAGTGAGTTTTTAATAAAGACTCACTGGACAATAATGTCCATTTATTAACTTATTGACAACATCTAAAGCATAAGCAACTTTGGAGATGCACAAATTCTTTGAGATTTATACAGTATTGGGTTTATAGTAGATTGATATTATTGTATATTATTTTATTATACAAAATATTACAAATGTATTTATTAATATCAAATATTAAATATTTTATTACATTTATTTTAGTGAATGACTTTTAATTATTTAATTTTTTTGTTTGCCATGAGGCAGTTACAGCTAAAATATCTATATAATAAAATGTATAGTTATAGTAGATTTTTTTCCTTTTTAAAGCTGTGCACATGAAATACTTTCATGTTTAGATGCTGTCAGCAAATCCATATTTTATGTTTTCGTGTATATTCATACAAAAATGTACATGTTAAAATTACACACAAATAACTATGAATTCTAATGAGGTCAGGCTGTCGTTTTTTTCTCAACATGCTCCATAAGATTGTAATGGCTCGTTTTCACCAAGCGGTGAAGTATGGTTCAGTACAGTACGATTTGGGACTGTAAACCCTGATCCGGCTTGCCACCAACAGTACCCTTATAATAGGCGTGGTGTAGCGATCGATGTCATAAGAAAGTGATACAGTAAACAACAATGGACGACATACAGCAGATTTTGTTCTTGCTTCTCGGCATGTGGCTGTTTGTAACAAGAAGAAGAAGACACGCTTTGTTTGAGCTAAGGCTGTAGGCTGCAAGAAAAAAACCTTTAGTACTGGATTACTGTGCTAGGTACCCCAATGGAAGGGTGCCAAAAAGTGGTATGGTACGGTTTTGGAATTAGGGTACCATACACAACTTCTGACAATGTAAATGGCAAAAATTGCGTACTGAACCGTACCACTCGGTGGAAACAAGCCATAAAAGGCCCCCAAGATAACCAAAGTAATCTAAAACAATTTAATTATATTTACCGTAGGAGTATTTTTACTCTAGTATAGACTTAGCAACCATTGATCCAAGTTCCAGTCTGTAGTTATATGAATTTGGATTTAGCATTCACCACTAAGAATTTTATTTCCCTATGTCTGTGTGATATCAATTTCCTTTTAAGTCCCTTTTTGAAGGAGCGCTGACTGTTTGGATATATTCTGAAGCACCATCATGCCCTCTGTGAACAAGTCTTTCTCCGCGTATATTCAGGTCAGTCAATGAACTGTGAAAATTGACTGTGAGGGAAGTAAATATGCACTGAGAAACAAACAGCACTTGACACACACTTTAGAAGGCCTGTCGCCACAGAGGCGAATTTACTAAAACTTGAAAACCACTGCGAGCGAGAACAGTGATTTCAGCGAACCCACTGCCAATCAATATAAATGACAACTAACGAAAGACTGTGTGTCAACAGCTTCTGCTCAATCCAGACAAATAGATCAACTCCACAGCAAGGCCATTCAAGGCAGGGCGTTTATTTGAAAAGAAGTATGCAATGAATTATAACACTATATTAAAAACCATGTCCAATCAGAAAGCCATTCAGGTAGGTTAAAGATTGATTATAACTCTCAAAAGTGGAAAAAAAGCCATAAAAGCTAGTTATAAAAGTTTCAAAGGTGGCTTTCAAAATTCCATTAGTGTCTAGCAAGAGGTAATTGAGATAATTAGCATCATAATTTCTAACTAAATGCTTTTTAATCTAGGTCATTTACTTCATATTATGAGAGATAGAGACTTGGGGAACGTAGCTGTCTTTTCAACCCTTAGTGGAATAGGAAGTCATTCAGGTAAAAAATAGTTTTAATGGAGGCCAGTTAAGTAATTCTGCAAGTTTTTTGAAAAAAATTGAGCCTATTGAGAGAAGACTGCATGGCATTTATGTCCACTCAAGACAGATAATCAGAAAGCTCTACAGCGCCACTGGGTTTTACAGCTTTATTGAAAATGACAGCTGCACGTTCTTCTGAGAGAAAAACAGAGGAGAGGAGGGAACAAACTGTAGCGCAGTTATCATAGTGCTGGAAAGCAGGCTGTAAATGGATTTTTATTTCACTTTTGTGTGCACTTTTTGTGTTTTTACAGTCATTGTGTTCAGGATTTTTTTGTTTTTTCCATTTTGAAAACCAGTTGAATAATCATCACCCCAACCCTCTCCAAAAAAATGGTATGGAAGCTGTCATTGTGCGGTACTATTTTTGGACCGTTTTTTTTCTGAGAGTACACAACTGTACAAACTATTAATCGGACTGTATGTTTATCCTACAATGCTTTGTTTGCATCAAATTACATATGTTGTCCACCCTGACCAAGTTCCATTAACCATCTAATCCCTATAATGAGACCAGTATGATATTTTATATTTATGGACTACCGCGATCAGTCATACTTTACTTTTAGCAACTGCGCCACAAATCTGGATTTATAACAAAATTTAGATACCATCATTTGATCTTCATTTGATAATTACTGCAGCTGTGACCAATAAAAATGTACACAAACATCTCTTTTTAATGAAATTTTCTTTACAGCCTGCTTTCTGTTGCCATTAATTCTACAACATTAATTACAAAGTACTATTTCAGCACATTTAGCAGCTAGTTAAACTGGATTATTGAATGGTTACTGAATAATATGCAGGTTTTTGCTTTGAAATACTGCATGCAAAAGTGGAATTAATCCACACCATTGAACTGCCTGAAACATTGGTTTGGAGCACCGACACTGCTGCTGTCCAATGTGAATTCATGTGGTTGGTTACCATTTTAGACAGCTGAGTGAAAAGATATGGCTGTTATTGATCTTTCTGAACAATATCTCTGCTGTTAGTATTTCTAGAGGGCAGTAAGTGCACTAGCACTTTCTTCCAAATTGAGGAGAGTTTGATTTTTCCAGCTAAAAACTGTGTGATTTCTTATGGTTCAAATCCATGTATAACCCTATGATGTAGATTTTTCAGTTTTGTCTGTTGCACTACTGGAAAAGAAAGCTCTGAAATTTAAGTAGGCCAGTGGTAGTGGAAAAACATGTTTAAAAGAAAATGCAACAGTGTTGTCAATAATGTGTTGAAGTACCTGCTGAAGAAAGCTATTTTAACAGATTTAGCACTAAGTTTGACTCCTTCATTGGTATGTATAGAACAGCATGCTGAGTAACCCAGATACTACCAGAAAGACTCCATAATCTATCCAGTAGCCAAGATGAATAATTATGCTGAAGCAAGAAGCTATTTTGCCTTGTAACAATTGACACAATACAAACCTTGAGTGTGAAATCTACAGTAATTTGGCCTTTTCAAAGTTTTCAAAGGCATTCCTTCCTTGTGTTTTTCTATCAACCTCAGCCTTTGTATCACCCAAGACTTTGTCAAATTAATCGGATACTCTTCTGGGTTGTTCACTGTAACATTTATATAATGACTCAGCCAGATTACACAATGTTCTCAAACACCATTAAATCTGTGTTGCCTCCAGGTCATTATTATAATATGGCTGTACCGGAGTCCTGCGAGAGCAGGGACAAAGATCCACTGCGCTCAATTACAGGAATGTGGGAGACAGGATGGATCTGCTTTTCTTGTTATTACCATCTCATTAAAATGATGGGAATATTAGATCATAGACTGACGTTGCCGCTGACGTATAAGGCTGAGACACATCACTCCTCAATGTAAGAAACATGAAATGAATAGCTTGACACTTCACATCACACATCAATACAAATGCTGTGATGAAGGGGAATGAGTGACCCAGTCGAGAGATGAGGTTGAGGGGGTCAAGAGACGTGTCTGGAAAAGAAAAAGGAGAAAATGCACCTGCTTCTCAAGAGTAAATACAACCGAGATGGCATTTGATGCCACTGGTTATGTCATTTGACACTAATGGTATCACGGTATAAAAGAAAAAAGAGACTAGACTGTAATGCATGGGTATAGACTGTAGAGACTAGACTGAATCATATTTGGTTACAGAATTTATATGAATATTTCCACCAACACCAGATTTAATATAAGTATTGAATGTATTATACTGTGGGCATTGTGTGTCTTTTCTTTTATAAATTAACAGTTGTGATAGACATGGTCAACAATGCACTGCCTTGAACCGCAGACAGTGTGGGCAGAGGCACTGAGAGCTGAGATTTTCCAAAACACCAGGCAGTAATGCAGAGAAAATATCAGCTGAGTCAGCAAAAAGTGGCAGTAAGAATAAGTTTGCAGAACTTTACACTGTTTCACTTTATTTTGATGGTCTCTTTAACACATTCTGTTGACTATGAGTAATGTTGCACCTACATGTCTCTCTAGTAGGATTAGGGTTAGAATAAGTTGACATGTAGTTGCAAAGTTAGGCTACTTATAGTCAGTAGAATGTTCAAAAGGGACCATCAATATAAAGTGTTACCCTTTACACTACCCTCATTCAGGCAAAATGTTCATGTTCACTGGTAGTTGTTAGGATGTGGACAAAACATCTGAAAAGAAGTATCGGTCTGGCTGTGTGTGTCCGGTACTGTTGCAAAACTGTTGTAAAACTGTTGTAATATCTTTTGTCATGTATTTTAACCCCTTGAGGCTTGACATGAAGGAATACATTTATACATTTTTTATAAAATCTAAAAAAAGAGAGTTAGCATATGTGTTGTATGTTTTGTATCATATCTGATACATCAGGCTTTTATGGCTTGTATAGTATGATATAATGAGAGTCCAAACTGAGCAAATATTTGCAATTTGACTGTAATTTATATGACCAAAAAGTAAGATGAAGTTCTGATACTTGTAATGTAAATCAATGAGATCTTTTTAATAGTATAGCACACTACATACTAAAAGTACTAAAAAATACTGGTAACACTTTATGGTATGAATCATTAGTTAAGTATTAGTAAATAGTCAATTCATCATTTATAAAACATAAATAGACAGTAGTAAGCAGTTTATAAATACAGCTGTAAATGCCTTGTTCTTGATTTATAAGCATATCTATAATGTGTTTAAAAATTGTATTTTCATACTTTATTAATGAACAATTTATCATTTCTAAATTAAGTATTACATTTACAAACCTGTTATTTAGGAGTTCTCAGTTGTTCATAAGATCATTTAGAAAGTGTAAGTAAATGATTAATAAACTATTTACATATATATTTATACATCTTATTATTTAGACATATAGTAATAGTTACTCAGTGTGTTAATAAATGCTTTATTAACATATATTCCTACTGTAATTCATGATTAATTCAGGTAGTTATAAAACATTTAGAACTTTTTGTGAGCTTGTCTAAATTGAGGACTGTTTATACCTCGTAAAGCTTTTACAAATGAGATTTATAGGCTCAGTTATCTTCTTCTAAACACTGGAAACAAACACAACACAGAGTGATGACATATAAATATTTATTTCAAAATTAAACTGTACAACTGTACACTTGATATAACATGAAAAATAAACCTCTATATAAAACAATATACGGTTTGTAAATAATGTAATACATTTTTAAAAATAATAAATTGATCATTAATAAAGTATAAAAATAATTGCTTATATGCTAAATTTATATGCTTATAAATCAAGAATAAAGCATTTACAGCTGTATTTATAAACTGCTTACTAATGTCTATTAATGTATGGACAATGCTTTATAAATGATGAATTAACTATTCACTAATGCTTAACTAATAATTCATAGCGTGAGTTATTATAAAGTGTTACCAAAATACTTAATATCAGTCACTCAATATCTCACAATGATCTGTCTTATTAAGGGGCTGTTTATGTAACATGTCCACTGAAGGCAAGTTGAAGGTGAACTCGTGCACTTTATTAACATAAACGTGAACAAAATACACAATAAACAAAGACTTGGCTTGACTTTACTTGAACCATTAACTAAACTTGAACAGAAACATAAGCTCACCAACAGCGGTTACACAAACAAAGCTAGACAAAAGACAATGGTAACATGAGGTCTACACCGATCAGGCATAACATTATGACCTAATATTGTGTTGGTCCCCCTTTTGCTGCCAAAACAGCCCTGACCCGTCGAGGCATGGACTCCACTAGACCCCTGAAGGTGTGCTGTGGTATCTGGTACCAAGATGTTAACAGCAGTAAGATACTCTGTATCAGGGAAACAGGTATATTTAGCTCAAATGAATGAATGAATTAATTCATATGGAATTTTGAAAGAGTCTATTTTACGACCGAGCAAATGACTCGTCCAGCGTTCATTTGAACGGGCCGTAACTATCAACTCTGCAGCGGATATTAATATCCACACAATAGTGAAACACTATTTAACAGCCAGGTAACTTAGATTAGCAGTTTAAGACATTAAATTCATAAGCACAAAACACAAGAGCACTTATCTTTAGAAATAAACAAAACTTTATTGATTACTCTAACACGTAAAACTAATATCTAACACAAACCCACGCACACACACATTCACACGCTTTGCAGAAAGGAAGAAAGTGAGGAAATAATAAGTTTTAAGAGAGTGAAATGATGAAATCCCAAGTTTCTAGCAATAAATGCATTCATAACACATGTGACCTGAATGAACCACCGAGCATTAATTTAACCCTCCTATCGTTTCTTAGGCGGGTTATTCAATTTGATATCAATTGCACCAGTTCAGTTTAGAATCTGGAGGTTACTTGCGTTTGTGTCTAGTGTCGTCTTTGAATGGGGAATTCCATTTTCTTTGGTCCTGGCTGCAGGGGTTCCCCGGTTCTTTGAAGGTCTTGTCGTGTCTTTTGATCGACGTCTTGGGAAGCCAATCACGTGGCGTGCTGGCGGCTGGGTAAAAGTCTTGTGGGCGGTGTTCGAAGTTGAAGCGTGCTCTGCTGTAGATTCGCGAAACTTTGCGAGACTCAACGGAAAGAAAATAAACTTAAGTAAAAGAAAGGAAAGTGAGAGGAGAGTTTAGATGGCTTGAATTAAATTAACCCATTTCTCAGATCTTGGTCTACCTCGATTGTCTGATCGTCTATTTCTCCTTTAGACTGACTTGAACATTATTGAACTGATTTTCTTCTTCAACTGCCTTCAACTGAATCCTTTGTTCGTGTTCTGAGATTAAAACTCAAATTTGTTTGCCCATCCTCCTGGTTGGATTGACCAATTGGGAATCATCTTTGGTTCAGAGGTGACTGTGTTTACACCCTCCCCATAAATTAGGTTATCTGTGGTCATTTACGTTCCTGCTCTAAGCAGTGAGTAAATTTAAACATGATTTCTTATTATAAGATCACGACATTCTAGACAGATTTCATTCAAACCATCTTTTGAATTATGATCATTCAATCACACTGATATCAAGAAAGGCACATTTTCAATCAGTCATTCAATAGTTACATGAATTTCACGAATTATGAGTGAGTCTAAGCATAGTGGTCACATATATTGGTTAAATACATGATATAGAATTATGCAGTAGAAGGATGTTTGATTATAAGTCCAATGATCAATGATTTGATGCAGTTTATGTGTAACACGGTTTCTGTGAGTTTTTCCTTTGTTTCACCCACTAGTGCTGGGATCCTGAGGAATTTTTATGGGAGTCACAGACAAGGACATTAGGGATTAGTTTCTAGATAGGTGAAGGGCAGAAAACCGCAGGTGGACCAATGATAAGTCCTGTCCTTCCTGGGCTTGGTACCACAGGTGGACTTCTTGGCCTCTAAGAGGTGTCTGGCATCTTTCTCTGATGTCGTTGGACAGTTTGTTTGTGTTAGTCCACCAAGATCCAATCAAAATGTAGCAAACCTTTGTCCACTGTTATGGGCAGATAGGGGCCCGGCCATAAACTGGCCCTGGAATGTTGAGTTGGGTTTTGTGTGGAATTATGTTTGAACGAATCATCTGGAAGATTCATTTGTGTCTGCTCCCACAATTCCTACACAGCAGATCCTTTAAGTCCTGTAAGTTGCGAAGTGGGGCCTCCATGGATCGGACTTGTTTGTTCAGCACATCCCACAGATGCTCGATTGGATTGAGATCTGGGGAATTTGGAGGCCAAGTCAACACCTCAAACTCGTTGTTGTGCTCCTCAAACCATTCCTGATTCATTTTTGCTTTGTGGCAGGGTGCATTATCCTGCTGAAAGAGGCCACAGCCAACAGGGAATACCGTTTCCATGAAAGGGTGTACATGGTCTGCAACAATGCTTAGGTAGGTGGTACGTGTCAAAGTAACATCCACATGGATGGCAGGACCCAAGGTTTCCCAGCAGAACATTGCCCAAAGCATCACACTGCCTCCGCCGGCTTGCCTTCTTCCCTTCTTCCCATAGTGCATCCTGGTGCCATGTGTTCCCCAGGTAAGCGAGGCACACGCATCCGGCCATCCACGTGATGTAAAATTTTTTTTAGATTTATCAGACCAGGCCACCTTCTTCCATTGCTCCATGGTCCAGTTCTGATGCTCCCGTGCCCACTGTTGGCGCTTTCGGTAGTGGACAGGGGTCAGAATGGGCACCCTGACTGGTTTGCGGCTTACGCAACAAACTGTGATGCACTGTGTATTCTGACACCTTTTTATCAGAACCAGCATTAACTTCTTGAACAATTTGAGCTACAGTAGCTCGTCTGTTGTCTATACTATTTAAATACCAATGAAGTGGTATGACACAATATGATATCGCGACTAAATAAAAAGATCTTTTACTGTTGTAAAAATGCATATTTGCGAGCATTAGTGGAACTGAAGTTGTGAGAATCAGCAGAACCAACATTAACTTCTTGAGCAATTTGAGTTACAGTAGCTTATCTGTTTGATCGGACCACACGGGCCAGCCTTCACTCCCCACATGCATCAATGAGCCTTGGCCGCCCATGACCCTGTTGCTGGTTCACCACTGTTCCTTCATTAGACCACTTTTGATAGATATTGACCACTACAGACCACCCCACAAGAGCTGCAGTTTTGGAGATGCTCTGAAGCAGTCTTCTAGCCATCACAATTTGGCCCTTGTCAGACTCGCTCAAATCCTAACGTTTGCCCATTTTTCCTGCTTCTAACACATCAACTTTGAGGGCAAAATGTTAACTTGCTGCCTAAAATATCCCACCCCCTAACAGGTGCCGTGATGAAGAGATAATCAGTGTTATTCATTTCACCTGTCAGTGGTCATAATGTTATGCCTGATCGGTGTACACAAAACACAAAAACAAAACATAACAGAGAAACACATAACCTGAACATGACACATGAACAAGGGAAGCACATGACATGATCACATGAGGGCAAGGAATTATATTAGGCTTGTTTGACTTAATGCAGCGTGGTGCAGACCGATCGGCGGCTGACTTTAAGAAGTGCATGTCGGTTAGAAATTTTGTCCGACTTGAGACAGCACTGATGCCACGTCACTGTGACGTTTGGCATCAAAGTACCGCGAGAGTGATTCGAGAGCAGACGACTGACTCAGCCGGCGCAGCTTCTCAAGAGCGGCTGTACAAGCTCTGATGACGACGTAGCTGTTACACAATTGGCCGGATCTGTGTTTTTACAACAGTAAAAGCTCTTTTCATGTAGTTGCAATATCATATTGTGTCATACCACCTCATTGGTATTGAAATAGTATAGGCTTATGTTGAACTTTATTCTTGTACAAACAGATGCTGTATTAAGCAGTACATAAAGTATTAAATGAAAATGTTTCTGAAACTCCTGTGTATTTGACAAATATTGCATTTATTTAACTTCAGCTGTGATAAAGTATGCAAACAAAGTGCAAAGCAAAAGTGTCCGACTTCACGTCTCCGTTTTCATGTCCTCCCCCTCTGCAAATGGAAACTCTCGCCCATTGGTTACATCCAGTCGCAGCCAATGTCAAATGCACCTATTACAAACTAGGAAAAATGCCTAAGAAAACTACAAAATAAAAGACATGAAGACCAGAACATAAAAACAAACCAAAAACAAATGTGAAAGTTTACACTACACCATTTTTAACAAAACGGAAAATGTTTTTTTTTTTTTGTGTTTTGGCCATTGATTAACATAACAACAGCGTTTTGGGACTTTTGAAAATAATACTGTTTTGAAAACAACACAAAAATGCAAATTTGTGAAAACAGTGAAATTATGAGCATGCGTATGACATAATAAGTCTATAGGTGTGTAGCATTTCTTTACAAAATGACATTGCCAACTGGCCAGGCATGCGTAATACAGCGTTTTATCATTTTGACAATGATGTCATCTGTACATGAAAAACGCAAAAGAAAATGTTCATTTTTTAGTACATTGTTGTTGTGTAAATGTACCCTAAGACAATTTTTAAATGCTTAGTTTTATGACCAAAGCTGTGTAGTTTTCATTGTGTGGGCAAAAAATAATGCAATTCAGTACAATGATGACTGAGAAATTTTAGAGGCCTTAGAAATTCATTTAAAAAATATATGATACTGTATTCTTCATAGGGTTAAAGATTCTCAGGAATCGTTAAGCAGTTATTGACTAGTTGGCCATTATAATTCTTTCAATAATTTGTATTTCAGCTAAGTTTAGAGGCAATCAATGTGCTTTCTTATTCTTTCGACAATTTCAAAATTAAAGTCATAAAATATCTTTAGCTGTGTTTAACACATTTTACCATATTTCAATGCATTTTAATCCCAATGTCAGTATTGAAAAATGACGAAAAAGTCTGTGGATTCTGTCCAGACTGGCTTATCAGTAATCTATAACGCAGTTGTGAATATATTTATTGGTCTGATTAGGAAACTCTTTTAAATATGAACAAACTAATATACCATAAATTATATGACCATATATTTCTTCTATATACCCCCAAGAAACAATGCTTTAGAAGGACCGTAATGCAATATTAGAAGCCACATTGTACAATGCAGGCAATGCATGTCAGAGCATTCTGTAATCAAGGTCGCTACCCATCTTCTAGACCTGATTTCCTGTCTCAGTATTCACTGCCTCTCCTGACACATTGGCAGTGCATTTCACTTGGCAGATCTCCGCAACTCAAAAGGGCACCTCAGCATCCACAAGCAGAATAGCCGATTCTTCTGCTGCGACTCAGTATTCAGTGTGCGTATCTGAGGCTAAATGATCTCTTCCTCTCTCTCTCTCCTCTTCTGTCAAGAGCTCTGGAAGAGTGAGGCAGTCACACCTGCTTCCCCTCAGAGCTCACAAGGACAGTATGCTGAGGTCCATTGTTTCCACAGGACACGTACTATTAGCATTTTTTAATTGCCATTTATGCTTGCTTTAAAGGAATTCTCCTAAAATGGAAATCGTCATTATTTACATAATTCCAAAACTGTAGGATTTTCTTTCTTCTGTGGATCACAAAAGTGACAAAAAGCACCATAAAAGAACTCTATACTACTCATGCACAAAGTCTTTGTGTTAAGTATATATTGTATAATTTTCGACATTTCTCCTCACAGGTTTGGAATGACATGAGAGTGAGCAACTATCCATTTAATCTCTTCTCTTAATTAGATGTGTAATCCAAAGTTTGGGTGCTTTGTTATCAGAGAGACAGTGCTTCCAATACTTCCCCCCCCCCAATACCTAATACAGTGCTTCCAATACTTCCCCCCTTATTGTGGTTTATCTGGGACTGGATGAGCTCCATCTGATGCTCATTAATTTAGAGCCCCTAATGGAGGCCGAGATCTCTGATAGATAGATCAGTCTTCTCACTCCCACGATTTCATGATCAATTCTCTGAAGGCTGCCTAGCAACCGAACACTGCTTCCTGTCTACTGAGAAATAGCCACCAGCTTGAATGAATGCAGTGTTGTTTATGCATATATTTTATAAATTAATCTAAAATTTCTGTCGTGCCACAGACTGATTATATATATAAATCATACAAGACTCATTATTTATATTAGTGGCATGATTCTTGTGGCCTATTGGGAAAAATGTAATGAATAAAAAACTGTGAAATTTAGTTCCTAGGCTAAGCTGGATGAAGCTTTGACCTGCCAACAGCTTAATTATGACCAGGAAATAATTGATTAGATCTGCTATCATTTCATTTAGAAGAGAGTTTCACAGATGACAGCGTAAAGTACATGATGTCCTTCACTTTTTATTGAATGTTATGTTTTGTTTTAACAATAATGTCCTTGTAAAACATTGCTCTTGTAAAAACAATGCCTGGTTCACGTTACAGAAACCCTGATTTTAAGAGCCTTTTCTCCTAATGGAGCTCCTAAAAAAACTCAAGGGGAACTTGCTCATATAATCTAAATGACCAAACACTAAGCATGAATAAGCAATAAGCAGTTCTTCCAACATCCCATGATGTGACTATGCAACTGCAGAAACTTGCCGCAAACAAACCTGGGTTCATCATAGTGTTCATCACTTTGATTTCTCTAATGCATTTAATACTATACAGCCTACACTACTTAGAAGTAAGATGGAAAATGCTGGAGTACATCAGAGTATAGTCAATTGGTTAATTGATAGGGTGGGTTGCACCAATAAGCATTAATCTTAAATCTAGATTAAATCACAATTTATCTAATAATTCTGTTACACCAAACTTTAAACCTTGATTAAAAATAAGCAGATTTACATTTAAACAATAATTTTGATTCTAGATTTCATTTATATTTAAGATTAACATTAATCCTGTTCCTCCATAACTTTGAACTCTCAACTCTCAAAAATCTCAATTAGGGATTAACTTTAAATTTACAGGTGAGGAGGTTTAAATACAATAAAGTGCACCTACAATTAAAATATGTGGCTGATTGAACAAAGATAGAAACAGTGGGTGTGTTGTCAGGTTTCAGAGAGGTGTTTATTACCAATAAAAATGAAAAATAAAGCGCATTGAGCTGGCAGAGTGTGAGGGTTGTGACGGCCCTTAAGATTACGCCTGCTATCGAGTCCGGGATGTGGATCCATCACTTATCTCTATGTTGTAAAAAGAAAAGAAGAGAGGAATATATTTAGCATTTAACGGCAGCGGTTATGATGAAGTCACATTGGCTATAGTCACTCCGACAAATCATGCTAGTTGTTTTTTGTTATCTCGGTTGTTTTGTCATACGTTAAGCTGCCATAGTCTATTACTCCATTACTAATACTAACTATATTTCCAGGCTTATGCAAAAAAAAAAATTTTTCAGTTCTAATCCCAGATTCTAATTGTTTAAAATTAAGTGGTGCAACACAACTCAATTTAAAATAAAGCCCAGATTAACAAATCCTAGATTAGCTTTAAACTCTGTTTAATTTAATCCTTATTGGTGCAAATCACCCTATCTCTCTGATAGACCACAGTATGTGAGAATGCATGACTGTGTGTCTCAAGTAGTGAAGTGCAGTACTGTCCCTTAAGGCAGTGTTTCCCAACCCTGTTCCTGGAGGCACACAAACATTCGTTTGTGCTCGTTAGTAGACTTCAAGACGGGGAGATAAAGGGGTTAGATGAGGGAGACATCCAAAATGTGCACTGTTGGTGTGCCTCCAGGAACAGGGATGGGAAACACTGCCTTAAGGAACGGTTTTGCTCCAGTTTTGCTTTGTCAGACTTCCTGTATAACTCAGAAACCTATCACCTCCAAAAAAAAATTTAACGACTCAGCCGTTGTTGGCTGTATAACAGACCATGATGAGGGTGAATATAGGGAGCTATTAAAGAGTTGTGTGGACTGGTGTGAGATAAATGGTCTTAATGCTAGTAAGACTAATGCAATTGTGGTTGATTTTAGTAGATATCCTCAGCAAGTTGTACCAGTAAACACATGAGGGTCAGAAATTTAGATTGTAATGGGTAGTATAATGGGAAGTATGTGGGTGTATACTTGAATAACAAACTCGACTGGTCTGACAATATGATACAAGTCTATAAGTCTATAATTTTTGGCCAAATTCGTATTCATCTGTTAAGATCCTTTGGGGAATGTCAGGTTCTACTTAAGACTGTCTATGATTCTGTATGATTCTGTAGTATCATCTGTGATTTTGAATGCTGCCTCTTGTTGGGGAGGGGGATTGTTGGAAAATGAGAACTAATTAAACAAGCTAAAAAAAGAAGGCAGGTTATGTTGTGGGGAGTGTGTTACCCACCATAGGGCAGGATAGAACGAATGATAAATCGGTCTCTATAATGAATCATGATTGTCATCCCCTTCATGAAACAGTTCAAGCCTTAGTGAGTACATTCAGCTGACACAAGGAGCGATTTAGAAAGTAATTTTACTAACTGCTATTAGACTGTACAATCAGAGCTATACAAGATGATGGATTATATTATAGAATCACTATAATATAATATAACATTGTATATATGGTTGGAAAATGATTAGTGTTTTCTTGAATGTCTTCTATATTTTATTATTATTATTATTAATATTGTGTGGTATGTGCTGTGATGTGTAAATTTCCTCTCAGGGATTAATAAAGTTTATCAAAAAATTCATAATAACAAGTCTTACTCCTATTTTTAATAACTTACTTTACCATACAGTCATTTCTTTCTACATAGAAAAAGACAATGTGTATAAACAGATAACCCTGAACTACTAATCCTCTAAAATCAATACATTCTGCTGCGGCTGCTCCTTATTAAAATCAGTAGAAGAAGGGTGAGATCTGTTTAAGCTTGTGTCAGTAACAGAAATATGCAGAGTAAGCTCTTTCTGCCTTCATCTCTGTCCTACTGGGAGGCTTTACTCTGTCCATCACAGAGCAGAGGGAGAGAGTGAAGGAGAGAAGGATGGATTAAAACAGCTTTGTCTTTGGCTAAGTGGATTAGCAGCAGGTAAAGCTCTCGCTGCATTTCCGCCGTTATGATGTTAGCACACGTCCTGTCCCAGCCATCTGCCATTTATCAGTGATTTATGAGCCAGAGCTGGCATCACTTTCAGCAGCACGTCCACACGCAATTGTTTTTCGGTCATGTGGGGTCTTTCCGCTAACTTCTGTTGTTTTTATTCTGAGCTAATGATATTTTCTATCCCCCAACTAACCCCCTAAATCTTTTCCTACAGACATCTTTTTGCAGTTTTAGATTTTTGTTGAAATATTATTTAGAGTGTTTATTGGAAAAGTTGGATGGTCCCCACAAATGTAGGGAATGTATTAGGACATTTGGTCTCCAAATGTCCACAGGTTAATGATATTATTGATGCACTACTTCTTACCTCTTACTCTGACTATAGAAAACATTATTTTCAAAGGTCAGTGGAAATGTTGTGTATATTTTAATACATCCAACCTAATTCTAAATCATTTAAACTGAATTTGCAGTGAATTCATAGTACAAAATTTATCATTTAGAGGCATTTAGTAAAAGCTAAAATCCCCTATATTTGTGGGGACCAGCCAACAGTTCCACACAGTGTGTGTGTCTGTAAGTGTATGTGTAATTACATACAGACAATTATTCAGCATTCAGCAGTCAAATATATTTGGTATAATGACATTTTACTGTATAATCGACCAACTTCCTACATATCTAGTTACATAGCTCTGCACTCTAAAAAAATCTGTAAAAATAGGGCACAATGTACTGTATTCATTTAACCGAATATTCCGTATTTATTTTTTTACAGGTGTTTTACCTGTATTAAGAATGTTAAACTTCATTGCGTTCTATGTTAGGGTTAATGGAAATGTCAGTAAAATTACTGGATAAGCTGTACAAGCTGCCAGTACTTTTTAAAAGTAACGTATTTCAATATTGCGTTACTCCCTAAAAAAGTTACTTAATTACTTTTTATGAAAAGTAATGATTCATTACTTGAAAAATGAAAAATCACGTCTGTACAGTGGAGGGCGCAGCTCAAACAGCTGTGTTGCCATCCTGGATTGCAGAAGAATAGGATTCAGGAGAAGAAAGTTCAACACTGTTGCTTCAGCAATAAAAAAAATGAAACACAAATGTGATATATCTAAAGTTTTTGCCTATTAGTATGGTTGAATTGGATCATCAAAGGTCAGCAGCAAATACATTGGTTAATAAAGTGATTAAATAAAATACATACATTTTGTGCAAGTGAGATGAGTAAATGCATGCTCATATTTAGCCTAGAACATAACGAATGCTTCTGCATCTTACTGCTGATTTAATAACTCAGATGTTTGGTTGCAAATTTAAAAGTAATGCATTACTTTACTCGTTACTTGAAAAAAGTAATATGATTGCATAACTCACGTGTAATGCGTTACCCCAAACACTGGGTATTACACAATTTTTCTCAAATAATCTTTTCCAAGTATTCCTGTATTGAGCAGGATAATGTACAGCCATTATCAAAAATTAAACCTCTTTAGGGTGATACAAGACCTGATCAACCTGTCTAGGTTTATTTTGTGAGAATGACTGCACATTTTCCCATACATATATAATAAAATGACACAAATTGTTTGGGTATATTGTGTTAATGTACTCTATTTATCCCAAGGCAAGCTATATTAGTACAATTTTGTGATGTTCAGAATAATCTGAAAAGTGGAAGGAACAAGATTTAAGACTTGGCTCACGAATATTAATTAGGTTCATTCATTAGTTCTACCTGATTTGCTTAAAAGGCAGATGTTGGTAAATAAGTACTAGCCATATTTATAGCCATGATTACTGTTTATCATGTATGTATTTCCCATATAGTAGGAGACTGGCATATAGTTACTTCTGTTCAAACTAGTATGCAAACAATTTTATTCTCATATGGATCTTCCATTGAACAAGCAGTTAGTTAAAGATTAAAACAAATCCATATATTTATGATTTGGGTTGTAATTTATGATTTCAAGGGCCTGTGATGATGAGCAGGCACAGACAGACTCTGTCAGCATGAAGGGGATTGTGTGTCCTGAAGCGTAACAGTGTCTGTCCTGCCATATGTGGACATTATGCCCATGTGCTCTCCTTTCTTCATGCGTTAGGCCGTGCATATTTGTATGTATGCATGAGATCACCCACACTAAGCCACCCAATCGAGCATGTCTCCCATGGGGTTTCACAGCGCCTTTGCCACGTAAATCAAAGGCGTGGAAGCAACTCACCAGTTCAAAGCGCAGCAGCAATATGGATTGTTCTGGATGGATCTGAGAATGGCTCACTCAGCCATTAAACAGGGAGAGGCTCAGTACAGGGAATCGAGAGGGCAGAGGCGGGCTTTGATGTCACTAGACTTCACGTTTAGAAGTGAAATGCCAGGATAACACATCCCAAACTAATGGAAGTACATCCTGGTGTGCATAATACAAACCTAAACCTGGGTCAGAGGAGTTGTGGGAAGCAGGAAAATGTATGTGATGTGAATTTAATTGCGCTCAATAGTGTTACTGTGCTTTAAGTGTAATATATCAAAGTAACCAGAAGGATACACAACTGTTGTAGGCAGATGAAATGTATATTTATATTTTCATCTGTATTTTATCTATATTTTTCATGAATTTGTGATTGATCATTTTGGAATTAATCAATACTCTTGATGTTTAAAAACACTCTTTACTGATAAGTGTGTTATTGCTATGTGTTCAGATAACCTTTAATATAATTTAATATTGAAAATTAGTATAGAAGTATATGGTCTGTTTCTCTTTAGTTTTCCAGAATATCTGCATTGGTACTGTATTTTTATTAAGTCTGGGCATTGACACAAATTTTCTATTTATAAACTTGCAATTTGATTCCGATATAGATTCATTTAGATTAGATATTGACTCATTTGGATATATACTTTTAAAATGCTATAAAAAGGGAACCCAGTCAGCTGGTACAATTCTATAATATTAAAGGTTAACTGATTTGTATACAATTGCATATAATGCAGTTTAATAATAATTACATAATAATTGTAACAATAACCTTTTAATAAGAGTAAAAATCTGAATATGTAATATAGTGCATCTTTTTGGAAAAATGCTCCTCTCTAGAGTTCTTTTTTTAACTGACTATTGAGTTTATGGTCATTGAATGGCTTTCCTGATGTAAATGTACTTTTTTGCGGTTGAAACACTGACTGAGTGATTACATGAGAGATGATTGATTTCAGTAACTTGTGCTGTATCTTTCAACATACCTCTTGATGTTCATTCATGTTTATGTCGTGCTGTAACTAGTAGTAAAGAGGAAGAGAAGAGGAACAGCGATCTGTCACACCACATTAAGGAGCGTATTGTTTGAATTCCGTAAGTAAAATTGACAGAATTATAAGACTTTTTGGTTTTATATCAAAAGTAACCTGCTCTGTCTTACCTGTCGGCACGTTGTCTGTGTCCTCTTTGCTTTGTAATATATCTTTCACTGCGTGAGAAAATGGACGTGTGGCGTGAGAACAGTGTCAACTGCACGAGTTTGAATGAGTGAGAGTTGGTGGCCCTGCATATGACAGCATTATTTTGTAGTTATGTTAAACTTTCCCACATTCTACGTGTTCGACTTTTTAAAATCAATATTGGTATTAGTCATAAAAAAATTGACATTTTAAAACCGCAGTGAAAAGATGATTTGAAATTCTTTGTTTGTGTTCCACAGAAGCAGGTTTGGAATGACATGAAGGTCAAGTGCATATTGTTGATACTTCAGATATTTCAGGAAACCACACAAAGGCAACCTCCACCTGCCATGAGGACCCATTAATTGGTTTTTCTCTCTCTTTCTGTTTCATTCATTCAGGTCCAGTGTAAGAGACAGGTAGGACAGCAATAGTGTTCGTAACGCTAACAGGTCAGGCTTTGTGTTTTTGCTGTATTCAGTCCTTGGATGGGATTCATGCTCAACAATGGGTCACAAGACTTCTGAAATCAGAGGTACTGATAGCCAGCAGGAGCAGAAGGATGGAGAGAGAGAGTGTTTGCACCTTGGCTTTTCTCCATTATCCCCAACAAGCTCTTATCTGGGCCTTGCCTGTCAGGAAATCAATTAGAATATGTGGAGGAATGAAGAGAGGAATAGAGGTACAGTATACACACACACATGGAAATCAGTGTTGGAGAAAAATTAAATAAATTTTTTTTTTGAATGTTTTTTAAGTTTAGTCATGAAACTGTCTAAAATGGTGCAAGCTGGTACACATTCTGAACACTAGCTTTATGGTCAGTTATGTAAATTGTTTTGTATTGATGCTGTTTAGTGTAAATAAGTCTATTCAAATGCAGGGAAGCAAAATTACATTTTTGTGTATATATATAACCGTCAGCATTTGATGTACACTCTTGAATGCATGATTTTCCTTTGTTGTCCTAGATCTCCTAGATTAAGTTTATGAGCTGTATAATTTTTGGACAAAATATAGGCCTACACTTTTTCAAAAGGACTTGATTTATTTAAGATATTTATCATTGTAGTTTATCACATCCAGCTTACTTGGCCTCAAGGTTTCCACATGAAGTTATCAACCTTGGAAAGAAAATGATGGGATGCGATAATGTACTGTTATCAGACACATCTGTTTAACCTGCAGGTTTTTTCCGCCCTGTGACTTTGAAAGAGCAAGACAGCTATCAGTGAGAACTAATAGAGAACTCTGTCGCTCTGCCTCATGCCTCAGGCTGCTTATATTTCTAGATTTAAAGGGATAGTCTACCAAATAATTCATTTACTCACCCTCATGTCATTCCAAGCCTGTATGAATTTCTTTTTTTCCGTGGAACATAAAGAAAGCCATTTAGCAGAATGTCCATGCTGCTCTTTTTCCATGCAATGAAAGTATTTTGGGACCAGGGACAGCCATGGTCACCATTTATTTTTATTGTAAGGAATTTATAAATTTTTTAACAAACTATCCCTTTAAAAGCAGCTTGTCAACTCAATCGTCATCTTCTCATTTCTCCAGTTTCATAAATTATTCCACCTATCTTTCCTTGCATTCTTCCTCAAGGTGACCGTTTGATGCAGATTGAAGCATGGTGCTTGTAAAACAGATTGCATTTATGATAATGAGGCTACTTGAGGGTAACATCAAACCATATTTTCATTCCATCACCTTCAAGGCTGCCACCCCCAATCAATTTGAAACTGATTGTGAATCAATTTCCTAATGATGGGAAATCAATATTTAATCTGTGAATGCAAGGTAAGATCTTGGTCATGGTAGATGTTTTTCCATGATCCTGTACTTCCAAGCAGACGGTTTTATCTTTCACTTTCAAGTATAAAGCTCAAGCTTCTGAGAGAGTTTTAAGGAATTCACACTATCATCTATCTTTCTCTAAAAAAAAAGGAAAAAAAAGCAAATAAATAAATAAGAATCACCGAGAAGGGAAAATCTCTGGGCTCATAGCTGCCGACTCTATCTTTTTTCTCCTCTGAGAATGGAATATTTCCACTAACAGCTGCACTGTGCGCAATTTTCATTCTGTCATTTCTGGCCTTCCAGATATCCCAGCTAAGCTTCTGCTGAGGTGACCCATCACTCTCCGCAGTTGAGCCAAGCTCTGAAAAAATACACTGCTTTACTGCTCGCCATGTGTGACGGGCTCTCTTGTGCATGTGTGAGAGAGTGTGAGTGTGTGCCCAGCCTTGGTTTCCTTCCTCCGCTTTTCCTTTGCAGGAGACCTTTGGTGTGAAAGGCAATCCTATTACCCCCAGCCCCGCGATTAGGAGGACTGGCTTGCTCACAAAGAATGAACCGAGAGAAAGCGAGCCTCCGGTGGTTTTGGTTTAACCCAGGGCCAAACATTTTGGTGAGGTTTTCCACCCATCATTTCAGGGAAATTGGATCTTCGACTGAGAGGTATGTGTTTAAGAGATGGAATAAGGTGTGAAATTTCACCACGTCCCCCTGCTGCATCATCAGCAACACTAGTGAGAAGATCTGTGATAGGAGGCAGCAGCTCAGAAATTAGACTAAACTATACCTGTTCTATCTTCATGCAGCATATATTCTCTGGCTTTGTAGGTATCTTACAACAGTTCCCACATGAGTGATTTATAGATTATCATGACAGAATATGCTAATCAATGACTTGAAGATAGTTAACTTCACATCAGCTACATAAATTCATCAACTAACCATTCAGAAACGTTCTGTTGCATTCTACATGTTGTTACTTCTTCGTGAGTCTCTCCATCAATGGCCAACTCTGATTCGAACATAATAGGCTGAATAGTTTCTGACATTTTCAGTGCGTGTCTGCGTGAGCAAATCGGAGCTGCTAACACTCTTGAAGCGCCACCCTCTTCTAGAAAGGGGGCCGGGAGCAGCAGCTCATTTGCATTTTAAGGGACAAACACAAAACCGGCGTGTTTTTGCTCACCCTCAAAAAGTGACAATTTTAACATGCTATTAAAAATATTCTGTTGGGTATTTTGAGCTAAAGCTTCACATACACACTCTGAAGACATCAAAAACTTATTTTACATCTTGTAAAAAGGGGCATTATATACCTCTTTAATTCATTTTATCATGTATTTTCATAACATTGAACTCTGGATCTGAGAAAAATGTAAATATAAATAAAATCTATACTTAAATGCACTTACACTCCAACATACTCCAACAATATTTATTTTATTTACAACTTTTAAAAAAATCTTTTTTTACAGTGTTCTTTGGAATAAAAACCAACCCCTCTGACATGAAAGTTGAAGAAGCTCCCAACTATTCTTGCAAGAAGACTGTTTATATGAGAAGCATGAGACATGATGCAGAAAATTTGAATGCTGCGCATTATATACCAAACGTGCCGCTGACAACCTTTTGTAGCTCAGAATGTTATATTAAAAAACAATTTTTATATCCTCACTGGCACCTCAAAGGAAATGAATGTCATCCAGTTGAAATTGGTTTCCTTTTCCCTTCAGATAACCTCCGCAAAACTGCTCCCAGTTTGCTGCTCGCTTTTATTTTTTCAGTCTTTCAAAGATATATTGCAGTGCCTTGTTTTACACGAATGCCTTTAGATTTGTGTTATCTATAAAAAGAATTAGACCCGCTGAGCAAGATTATTGACAATTATTGTAGTAAATATCAATGAATAATGAAGCAATATCGGTTATATGAAACAATATTTAATAATTAAGTATTAGCAAAATAATATGAATCAACAATTAAATGTAAATGACAAAATAATAATTTGATAATTAAGAATATTTGTTTACTAATGATATTAGTGATCTTTCCCCCTTCCTTTTTTTGTCTCACTACTATATCTAATACAAAGAGGCAAATTGTCCAACTGGCTTTTATTTCCTGCCACAGAGAGTCCAGCGCAGCCAGTGCTCTAAATCAAAGTGTCTCCACCAGGTCCCCCAAAGTGTTGGCCACCGGTGGCGGTGAGAGTGATCCACCTAATGCTAAAGCGAATATAATGGTGTCCTGCCATATAGAGAGAAAGTTAGGGAAGGCGTCCTCCTGAGAAATGCCTGCAGAGAGCCAGGGAGGTGAGCAGCTAATTATGAGTCTGTCCTCCTCTTCCTCTTCCTCTTTCATTTCCTTCCTCACTTCAGAGGTTCATCTGCATGTTTCTGAAGCTCCGCAATTACCACAGCAAAACCCCTGGCTACTACCAGAGGGAAGAGGATTGAACAGGAAAGAAAGAAAGATGAATAATATTAAATTACATGAATAATTTAATATATACTTAGTTTCTTGGATTGCAATTTATCCCCAAAATGCTTTCGGATCCCAGCATTGCATTATATTGCATATGTGACCTTCACTCTGCTATTATAAAGAGGGAAAAATGCTTTTGCCGAAAACTCTTAAAATAAGAGAGCCATCATCAATTATAATGAATGAGGATGTGTCAGTTCCACGCTTAGTCATTTTTCCACACTGACTTTCATTTCCCCAACACTAAAAATCATTCATTTGCTCAAACGCTTTGAGTTTGTATGTCCAAAATGCTTCTTGATTTAATGATTCTCCATTCAAATGACATCCCCTGCATGATGCACATACTTCTTCTATGTCTCTGCATTCTGCAAATAGTACAGGCCATAATTTCACCATGTTGGATAGGCTTGGCTTTTACTCAGACTGGGCAGGACTACAGGTGAAAGGTTTTTTCCTGATGAACATTAACCTTCACAGAGTGAAGTGTACCATCAACTCCCAAACAACTGCAGTCTTAAGTCCTTTGACAGGTGAAATGAAATGTGAAATGTGTGTCAATTAGAGTGATAGGGAGAGCTGTTCTCCATAATGATTTGCAGTTGGCAGTGTTTAAAATGAAGTTGTTTTCATTTTGGTACCTTGTGGCAGCTGACAATAATTCTTGATCTCTCTCATGACTTTAAATGGCCTACTTTTAATGCTTGAGAGACAAGAACATGAGAGAGAAGAACAGCTATCAAAGAGTATGTTTTTCTGTGCTTCATGACATAAAAGTAATCATGTAATGCTCAGACTGGCAGCTGTTGGACTGGAAGTCCAGTCTTTCATTTAAAACATTGTGATTGACTGAATTTTTGTCTAACACTAGAATGTAAATGTCTTAGCATGAAAAAATAGTTTTTCTTAGCATTAAAGGGGTCATGAACTGCATTGTTTTATTGTTTTATAATGTTTCCTGTTGTGCACTTATAATGTTCAGATTTTTACTTCAGATTGTCATAATTTAGAAATAAAAGACATTTTCCTACCCTGATTTTAGCCCTCTGATTTGAACGCTCTGTTTTAAGGGGCGTGTCTGCTGTTTAGACTTCAATGTAAACGCCCACTGCTGTGATTGGCTGACATCGTTACACATGAAATAGCTAAGTATTACATGTGTACATCTCTCAAAACTTTTAGCATGTTTTACTATTACAGCTCTCAAGGTTAGCTAATCGTGTAAAGTGTTGATTATAGCATTATATTTAGATCTATGGCATTATATTCAGATCGTGGCACGATGCGCTTTCTTCAACAGTGCAAACACAATCTAAATAAGAGATTCGTTGATTATTACGGGAGTCCAGAACTCAGTCACTGATCTCAAATTTGCGTTGTTTGATTGACAGCTCCAGTGATTGTAAAGGGAGCTTTCTTTGATTGCTTTTTTTTAATCACAGTTTAAATGACAGATTATTTCCATCATACTAAGCGAAACAATGTGAAGTTTAGTCTGTTTATTCACTGGCTTGATTTACTGACACATAGGCAAAGGACATCTGACTGTACATGAATCATTACATATCAGAAATCACTGATCACAGATCAGGCATTAGAATTTACACGGTTACTTACATGTTGTGGCATTACTGTCGAGTCCATATCGTAAAAGGAACATTCATATTGTTGAAAATAAATAACCATATTCCTAGCATTAGGATCCTTTGGAAGGTAATGTTATTTGTAGTCCATCCTGTATTGCTCTTCTCTCCTCGTCATCTCACTAACATGCCAGTGGGAGGGGCCAAAGTTGCAATGATGAAGGAGGCATTGATTTTCATCTGCAGAGGCGGTCTTTCACCTGTCATAGATAAGCACATTCCACAACGAGTCGTTATCTGGGCTTGGTTACAATAAAAGCTGCTTTTGGACTAACAAAGTTTGCAGTTCTGAAACTTACAGGATATTCTTATAGTATGATGACCTCTTATACAGTCACCTAAAGGATTATTAGAAAAACCATACTAATACTGTGTTTGACCCCCTTTCGCCTTCAGAACTGCCTTAATTCTATGTGGCATTGATTCAACAAGGTGCTGAAAGCATTCTTTAGAAATGTTGGCCCAATTGATAGGATAGCATCTTGCAGTTGATGGAGATTTGTGGGATGCACATCCAGGGCACGAAGCTCCCGTTCCACCACATCCCAAAGATGCTCTATTGGGTTGAGATCTGGTGACTGTGGGGGCCATTTTAGTACAGTGAACTCATTGTCATGTTCAAGAAACCAATATTAAATGATTCAAGCTTTGTGACATGGTGCATTATCCTGCTGGAAGTAGCCATAAGAGGATGGGTACATGGTGGTCATAAAGGGATGGACATGGTCAGAAACAATGCTCAGGTAGGCCGTGGCATTTAAACGATGCCCAATTGGCACTAAGGGGCCTAAAGTGTGCCAAGGAAACATCCCCCACACCATTACACCACCACCACCAGGCAGGCTGCACAGTGGTAACAAGGCATGATGGATCCATGTTCTCATTCTGTTTACGCCAAATTCTGACTCTACCATCTGAATGTCTCAACAGAAATCGAGACTCATCAGACCAGGCAACATTTTTCCAGTCTTCAACTGTCCAATTTTGGTGAGCTCGTGCAAATTGTAGCCTCTTTTTCCTATTTGTAGTGGAGATGAGTGGTACCCGGTGGGGTCTTCTGCTGTTGTAGCCCATCCGCCTCAAGGTTGTGCGTGTTGTGGCTTCACAAATGCTTTGCTGCATACCTCGGTTGTAACGAGTGGTTATTTCAGTCAAAGTTGCTCTTCTATCAGCTTGAATCAGTCGGCCCATTCTCCTCTGACCTCTAGCATCAACAAGGCATTTTCGCCCACAGGACTGCCGCATACTGGATGTTTTTCCCTTTTTACACCATTCTTTGTAAACTCTAGAAATGGTTGTGCGTGAAAATCCCAGTAACTGAGCAGATTGCGAAATACTCAGACCGGCCCGTCTGGCACCACCAACCATGCCACGCTCAAAATTGCTTAAATCACCTTTCTTTCCCATTCTGACATTCAGTTTGGAGTTCAGGAGATTGTCTTGACCAGGACCACACCCCTAAATGCATTGAAGCAACTGCCATGTGATTGGTTGATTAGATAATTGCATGAAAGAGAAATTGAACAGGTGTTCCTAATAATCCTTTAGGTGAGTGTATGTCAAAAGCTCAATAGAATAGAATAGAATAGAAAATAGCTGTCTGGGTGCATTAGGCCCCAATCAGACAGAACGGGGGTTTTTTTGCAGTGAGAATATGCCTTTTTTAAAATTGTTTTCTATTGGCAGTGAGCTTTTTGCACGATGTTTATGTGCCTCGCGTTTTAGCCACCTGCTGCGCCTCGCATTTTTGTAGGAGTACACTGAGCGCCTGAAGCTGAAAAAACCCGACGTCATTTGCGGTTTTTTCCATTGTCCAATCGAATGAATGGAGAGGCGAGCCTTCCGTTGTGGTGACGGTTACCTTTATTAGACTGACAGGACAGCTGATTCGGGGGTTGCCTAGCAACATAAAAAACAACGCACTGCTCTTTTCTAAATTAAAAAAACATCAACCAAAAAAGACGCGCTGCGTTTTAAACCTGAAAAACACGTTCTGTCCGATCAGGGCCTTAATAGGCATTAATAATTGCCTCACAGGGAATCTGCTACTTAGTTATGCACAATATATTGAATAAGAAAATATATTATGTACACTACATTTCAAAAGTTTGGGGCTGGTAGTTTTTATGTTGTTGTTTTTGAGGGAAGTCTCTTATGCTCACCAAGGTTGCATTTATTTGATCATAATACAGTAAAACTGTAATATTGTAAAATATTATTACAATTAAAAATAACTGTTTTCTATTTGAGTATATTTTACAATGTAATATATTTCAAAGATGAATTTTTAGCAGATGCCAATGCGAATGCTAAGCGGACCAGGACCAAATGTTTGTTTTTTTTGCTTCTGGACCAAATGAACCAAGCAAACCAAACTACAAGTGTGAACACACCCTAAAACTAACATATTCATACTAACAGCCAAAAAACTAAACATCAGTTCTGGTTTCAGGGGGCTTTAAATGCTATAAGTATGAATTAAGAAAGATGGATTTTCATTTTGAGATCTGCTTAATATCACAATTAAATATCCCATTAGCCAATAGAATAAATTGTATATAATACTAACAATAATAATAAAATATTAATATTGGTCAATAATGATTTTTTTGAGGGGAAAAAAAGCTGATACATTCTGTTGGGTTCCAAAAGAGTGTAGACTTTGGGTTAAAGGCTTTGCTGAGCCAAGAATTGTGTGTTTGACTGCTGAGGTGTCAGTTCTGAAACAGTGGGTGAATAAGCAAAATTTCCCTCCACAGCCAGAGCTCTTGTGTTTAAACAGATGCTGTCACATGATCTATCAGAAATCATTCTAATATGTTGCTCAAAAAAACATTTCTTTTTTAATATCATGTTTAATATCATGTATGTTGAAAACAGTTGTGCTACTCAAAGTTGGCATGAAACGGAAGTTGCAATAGGCTTTTATTTCCTATTGTGATGTGTATCGGAGTGAAATGGCTTCTGGAATGAGAAAAATGTAGGGCGAGACTTGATTTGTTCCTTCAGGAATTGAATGGATCGTAGGAAGTTGCTATCTTTATGGAGGCAGATCTGAATGCTAGTTTGCAGTCAACTGTGGAGTATATTTAGTCCCACCCTCCGTCGAGACACACATCATGAAGAGAACAGACGTTGTTTTGAGGGGTAGGGGAGGTTAATGTTTTTGATTAAAGATTACGAGGGCATATGAATTTTTTCATGTGGATAAACCATTTAAAATAAGCACTACAGCATTCTGTAAAAAATGGTCAATTTAGATTTGATGGTGATTTATTTTGTGTGGAAACTACTGAATAAAAGTATTTATTTAAAAATATATATTTCATTTAATATTAAAATGTTTATAGTGTTGTACTTGCTGATTTCAGAAAAAATAAAAAAGTATATCAGAACTGTGTTACAGCCAACATTTTGACCTGTCAGGTCTGAACATCTGAAAGAATTTCATGTGCCTGATAAGGACCTAACTGGTGGAAATGTTGCACATGTTTTTTTAGCTGTACTAGCTTCCCTGTAATATCATTCTCAGAACAAAAACAAGAGACATTTGGAAATCCATGTGAAGTGAAGTGTCATATTCAGTGTGGGAGAAGATGACACTTCAATGCATCTACCTGACCATGTACATGTAGGCAGATCCATTAGGGTTTCAGAGCCATCATCACTGTTTTCCATGTTCTCCAAAGCCAGGCTTGTTCGAATGGCCCTCTATCCTCTCAAACATGTTGTTTTGCTTTTATTAAAACTAATATTTCCTTCTCTTTTGCTCTTCCTGTGCCTCATACTTTCTGTTCTTTTCTCTCTCAGTCCCTAGTGGACTGCACAACACCTCGCTATTACATTTCCAACGTTGTCTATCTAGTCCTGTACCGTGGGGTGGGTAATGGCCGGTCATGGCTGACAGCTCATTGGGTTACTAGGGTTATGTGCTGTGCTGTTCAGTATTCTCATCATGGTGCATTTCCTCCTCCATCACCTCCAGCTCGTTTTAATACACCTCCATAATGCCTGTCTCACCAACTCCCACAGCGTCGTGACATCTGCACATCATGCCATTAGATACATGGCCCTGCTCCTAATGCATGAAAAGAGCTGAATTACAGGAGGTTTATGTCCACAATATTAGTCACCTGTCAACTCAGTGCTTATTTGTTTTGTATCTATAAAAATCACAGCGGACATCTACCAATCTTGTCGCATGAAGATATTACCCTCTGATAAATGCATACAACCCATTATGGAAGCTTATTTCCACCATTTTTAAAAATTCAAAAAGGTAATTGTGATTTTTTTTTTTAAAGGGGTCCTATTATGCTTTTCCACTTTTTCAACTTTAGCTATTTTGTAATGTTGCTGTTTGAGTATAAAAAGATCTACAAGGTTACAAAGCTCAAAGTCCACTCAAAAGGGAGATATTTTATTTAACAGAATCCACTTTTCAAGAACAAACGGCCCGTTTGGACTACAACGTGATTTTTCTGGATCTTTTCTGGATTATGATCTTTAGTCATAATATTACTAATTTAAATAATCACCGCCCACGGAATACGCAAAAAGGGGGCATAGGCCTGGCTGAGCTACATTCGAAAAGATGAAGAGTGTTGCTGCTATGTTTAAGAGACGCTGTTTTTTCCCATCCTGGTTCCAAAACACATTTGTTTGACCTTCTTAATGTTAAGGTTGAGTGGTTAAAGGCACAATATGTAAGATTTTTGGATTAAAATATCCAAAAACCACTATTTCGTTGACTTGTGTACTTACATTATCCCAAATGTTTCCAAGAATATTTAAATCCAGAGAAATAAACAATTTTAACCAGGACACGGATCGTGTCCGTGCGTTGCATATCAATGACATCATACCTGCATTACCCTTGATTTCTGTTTTATTTTGTAGAAACCATGGAAACACCAACGACTCTTTAATATATTATGTGTTTTATTAGACAGATGAGCAACTGTTTGGATACATTCATCGACAGAAAACGAATCATTCTTATATAGCTCAACACAGTCTTATTGTTTAAATCTCGTTTTCTTGATTTACTGCGAGTACCATGTTTTACCATGCCTAATATCGATCTAGCTTTCTGCAGTGTGCAACAAGTGTCTCATAGTAGCCGCTGAGCAAACGCACAGGCTAGCATTATAACAACTTTCAACGCACTCAAATGTATCTAATATGATAAAACAGCGCTGCGTTACCCCACATAGGTATGACTGGAAGAAGCAGAAGTGGTCGTCTGCAGCATAATAAAAGCTCCACTGCTCTCAAGCCGTGTGTCGCGCTTGTCTCTCATTAGCAATTGCTCCAGTGGCCTCGTTCCGCTCCAACGGCTTTTAGCCCCACCCTTCTTCATTCTACAGTAACGTTATTAAATATTTAATACATTAACTCATCCATGAATATGATTTCTGTCCAAGTCCCATCGGATTCTTTTCCACAAGCTGTAGAAGTGAAGACAACAACTCCCATGATTCTGCGAAATCATCAAGCTACGCCTTTGTTTTGAATAACCGAAGCACTATACAACAAGATAATGTTTAAATGTTAATTAAATTCAAATATATTTATTATTGATTTTATTGTCATCTCACACATGGATCTGCATTCAATTAGCATCAAAAAACAATATAATCCTTATTTTCAGTTAATAAAGATTACTTATTAAACGAAGAGATTGAAAAAATGATTGCACAACCATCAAATAGGTGGCGATGTGCACTAAGTAGGTTACTTAAATCGCCATTAAAACAAAAGAAGAAGAAGGAAGTAGAATGGCACGCTTTTTCTTAGCGTCTGTTTCCATGGTGAATCATCGATTCTTTGCTCTGTTGAGAATGTCTTATGTGTTATCCGGGAAAATACTCTGAGTTGTCTGAACTTACTCACGGACGCGTTTTTGGAACCAGCATTCCTTCGAGTAAGCAAGGTTTGGGTTAATCAACCGAGAGTTCAGGGTATATGTGATGGTAAGTTAACCTTGCTTTCTGGAATACCCCCCAGAACTCGCTGCTGGAGGGGCGGGACATTTCCCGAACAAGCTCTAAGCGCCAATCACAACACACTGGGCCAGCTAACCAATCACAGCACATTTCGTATTTTGGAAGGAGGGGCTTCATCGAAAGAGGAACTTTAAGGCGCGTTCGAGCCAGACTGGGGAGAGAGGAGCTGTAAAAATGTAAAATATGTGACAAAAAAAAACATATTTTAGTACACTCCAAAAACAAAATCAAGACATTGTAAAGTGCTTTAATCTCACATTTCTGACATTTCTGAGTTTATCACTTGCTCTAACTTTTCTTGCCATTTTAAGAAGAAAAGTTTGAATTGTAAGGTATAAACTTCTTAATTACCCTTTTTGTTCCGTGGAGGTAAAAAAGTTTTTTTCTGAGAAAAAAGTCAGAATAGCGAGATGTAAACTCACAGTTGCAAGTTTATAACATTTTGAGAAAAATAGTTCCAATTGTCAGATATGAACTCTCAATTGTGAGAAAAAAAGACTAAAATGAAAAGTTGCATTTCCCTTTTTTTGTATTCCATGGCGGAAACAAGCTTCCATAACCGAGAAATTGACTCCAAATGGAAGCAAATCTCCTAATGAAATGTGGTTTCGAACACCTTTGTGGCCAACTCTAATAGGAGACCTTGTTAAATTACAGGTGAATTCTATTTGCAGGTCAAAATATTGAGGGACACATCTCTGGTGAATTTTCGAGGTGTCTTCTGCCCTAGTGGGTGCATAATAGAGGCTGATGGGTGCTTCTAACCACTAGCACACAAGCCTTCAGAGAGCTGCTAATGCCCTGCAATATTGACCCAACATACATCATAGTTCCCATCACGCTTTCCTACCAGATGCAAAGTGCTGCCGCCTGTTTTCCAGACACTAAGTGAGAATTGTTCACAAATTGAAAAGAAGCTCTTTGAGGAAAATAAATAAATAAATCACGCACACGTAACCCGCTAGCTGCTAATTGTTGGGAAATTAAATGCATCTTGTAACCAGCGGTGGGAAGGGTTGAGGAATCGATGTATTGATCGCACGTCTAGCTTACTGTTTCTAATCCTGCAAATCTTGTGTTGCTGCTAGAAGTGCCGTATTGAATATTTGAAGGAACCAGACGTGCTGCTTAAGTGTAATTTATGAAATGCAGTGGATGTGTGTGTTGAGTTTCATTCCAGCAAGTGCTCACAGATTTCGGGAGCTATTAAATATATTTATTTAGCTGCAGTGGCTGACAGGATCAACACAGGGGAACTCCAAAACCATCTCATGTTCTTAAGGTATTAATTTAAGCAAAACTAACAAATGTCCTACTCAGAGAAGAGTGTACAAAGAGAATTTATTTAGCACACTATATTACAGTGTAATGACACACCAACGTGGCAAATGTGATGAACCCAAGTGCAGGAGTTTATTAAACACAACTGAAAATAACTGAAAAAAAAAAAAAAACAGGTAAGTCGCTGGAGGTGCTTACACAGAAGAACATTGGCTTGACAATCTAACGATCGCTACTGAAATCCACAGGACAGTATTTCAGGTAATCAAAGCCAGTGACAGATAACTCCAGAACAGTCTTTTCAATAAACAGGGAACATAAACTCAATCCATATTTCAAACTTGAAACTTCCATGAACAGAAATACAAGTATTTCCAGAGAAACTCAAACTCCATTCGCACAGGTAACTTTCACATCCAACTCGGAACAAGCAGGTTAACAGTCTATTCAGATAATGACAGTTCATAGAAGAATCACTCAAAAAAAATCCTTAAATAAATAAAACGCAAAAAAAATTACTGAAGCTCGAGA
This sequence comes from Rhinogobio ventralis, assembly GCA_039654625.1. Taxonomy (NCBI): domain Eukaryota; kingdom Metazoa; phylum Chordata; class Actinopteri; order Cypriniformes; family Gobionidae; genus Rhinogobio; species Rhinogobio ventralis. The sequence goes on along the minus strand of CM077204.1, from coordinate 18,240,586 downwards.
AATTGCGTCATTATCGTATTTATGATCTTGTGAGTTTATCAAACTGAGCATCTGTGACCCTGCATACATTTCTATTCTATCCCTTTAACCCGATTTTGCTTTTCTGTTTGCAATCAGATCATTTGAAGTCAATAAACTATGTTAGATGATATGCAAACTCGGCTGGATAAAGCAAACTAGCGTTTCTCTAGTAAAGTTTAGATGGACGAAGATTTCAATCAAGGTAAAGACGTTTGCAGTGACGTACAGGAGTCATACAGTAAGCACGCATGAGTCCGTTTTAATGCAGCGCAAACAAACAGTGTCGCACATTGTATTTATGCACACATAGACACATTTTAGTACACTCATGTTGTTTCCACACACATTCAGCATAATGTTTTTATCTGTCATGTGTATGTTGCTGTGTTTTGTAAATCTGAATGGATCCGTGTACTTTAGTATATGCAGTTAGGTCAAGGTGGTTGGTTTAGATTTTTTTTGGCATCTCCATGTGGTCCTGTTCAGTATCGCAACTTGACATGTCTAAAATGTAAACAAGCTCTAAAATGCTCTAAACAAGCTCTGTGCTGTTGCACTGTACACATACTGTACACTTCTTGTTCTGCAATTGTTATTTGTGTGTGAGTTTATGTGTATATATTTATGAATTATATGGACTCCTTATATCATTTGGTTATTTGGTGTCCTTTTGGAGTCTCCAAGTGTCCTTTTTTGGAAAGACACCTACATTTACCATGAAAAAATCTTGCAGAAAAAAACAGTTTTCAAAGAGGAATTGTGCGCACATTCAACAAACTTTTTGCAGGTGCTTGATCAAATGAAGCATTTAACTCAAAGTAAACAAGAATCTGCACACTTTTTGTGTTTGTTGTTTGCCTGACAAAGACCCTTTTGGGTCGAAACATTGTTTCCTTTTTAATAAATCCTTGGGAGCAGCAGTGGCAGTGTGCAGATTCTTGTTTACTTTGAGAAAATACAGTTTTGCCAGAATCATCCTTCAATCTGATAGTTTACTTTGCTGGATATAGCAAATGATGAAAAAATGAATAAGTAAATGATATATGCTTAATTTCACAATAAGTATGAAAAAAACAACAACATTTTTCATCTATTGACAGCCCTAAGCCGCTTTACCACCACAGGAACTTTCCCCAGGGACTTTGGGGTGGTAGTCGGTGTGTTTCGACCGCAGGTCTAAATTTTGCTAAAGGGCGTTTGTATTAGTCTTCACATGTGTGCTTTGTAAACACGGGAGCGGTACTTCTGCCTACGTCTACCGTGACCTTTTTGACGTGATTACGCAATCATTGGCACGTAGCAGAGCAGCACAAGATGAGCAATTTAGGTTAAAAAAAGTATATTCATTTGAATTTTTTTTTTTTAAATGACCAATCGTTTCACTCGATAAGAGCCTATTCCTCGTCTGGGACTGCGCAGAGCCTCTATAGCTCTTCAAAGCACTTTGAAACTGCATTGATTTGGACCTTCAACATTTTGGTTGCCATGGAAGTTTGTGATGGGGAGAAAAATCCTGGAATGTTTTCCTCAAAAAACTTAATTTCTTTTCGACTGAAGAAAGAAAGACATGAACATCTTGGATGAGATGGGGGTGAGTAAAATATCAGGAAATGTTCATTTTGAAGTGAACTAATCCTTTAAGAAAACTCTGAAAAAAACAGTTTGTTGCCACTAAGCCAAGAGCTTTAATGTGGCCACATCAGAAATATTCTCTTCCTGGCTGTTAGGTCCCACTTGCTGCTCTGTATAATGTTTGAAAGGATTCCAATGTTAGAAATTTTTGGCTGTTTTTTAAGTTTATTTCCACCAAAGTCCCTGATCTTTTTAATCCGACCTTCACAGTTTATGTGGCCCATTTCAGATGTTTTGTGAACCTGTCACAGTGTAATACAGGCTTTGCCAAGAGGCTGTTATTGATGGATAGGGCAGCAGCAACTGTATTGGTCCCAAGAAGGTCTAAAATACCTGGAGAAAGCTATCCGATAGCATTCACATTCATCTCAAAGGCAGCTGCTTGGCTGTTGCCCAAAACCCTGATCCCTTGATTGGATCTAAACCTGTAAACATTGTGACGCATTCCACATGGTAAGAGGTTAGCCAGTGGTAACAAAGGTCATTTACATATAGATCCTAAAAGTACAGTAGCAAAAAAACAGTAGAAAAAAAAACAGACCTCCTATTTTTATTTCTTTATTAACAACATAACATTTAATCTTATTGGGCCAGTTTACTGCCCTAAAAATATTCAGTTTTAAGGATGGTATAATTAAAAATTTTTTTTTTTAAGCACATCTTATGTTGTAATTGTTTTTAATAATTTTTTTGTTATTTTACGGATTAATTTTTTTCAGTGTATATATTTAAAACTCTTTAGAATGTAGTTTTACATGGTTAGTCCATGTAAGGTATATTTATTTATTTTATTTCAAATAATTGAAAAATTATATAATTATATGAGACAAAAAGTACAGTATTGAGTCCTGTGGATTTCTACCACAAGCATAAAACTCTGTTTAGCAGAACAGGACATGCCCACTCGTTCACAATTACCAGAGTACTGACTCGCTTCACCTGCACCTCATCTACTCACCTTTATAGTCACCGTTCACCATCCACTCTTTGTCTTGTCTTGTCGCAGTCAACACTGCTCTACATCTCCTTACCTATCAACCTACCTCGTATCGTATCATATCGTATCGTATCGTATTGTACTGTATCGTATCGTGTCATCAGTCCGTCTTCCTGGTTCCCGATCTCCTGTCTTCGTGTTCAATTGTCACCTGCACAGATATTCCACTTGAGTCTTCACCAGCTAAGTTACCACCTTCATTCAGCAAGTCACCTTTTGCTTCCCATCGCCTGGTTCCTGCTGTTCCACCATCACTCTGCTAAAATAAACTCTGTTTACACTTACCTGCCTGTCTGTTTCCTTCTGTGTTGTGACAGAAGACCAGACCACAATGCAGAGTCCGGCTGAAGCCAGCGACGAACGTCCTCCAGATCCTATGGTCGAACTCGTGCAAGCAGTTCGACAACATCTCCCCTCTGCACCTACTGCTTCTTTTCCACCTGCCTCTGCCTTTCCCATGGCCCAACCAGCGACATACACCAGTGAGGCCGAGGATTGCAGTGGGTTCCTTCTACAATGTTCGCTCTACTTTGAGATGCAACCACAGCTTTTCTCCACCGAACAGGCATGTGTCGCCTTCATGCTTTCCCTGCTGTCAAGACGAGCCCTTCAATGGGCACAATCCATCTGGCAATCCGACGGGCCGGTCACAAGCTCATTGGCCACCTTTACCAGTCACTTCAAGGAAGTCTTCGGCCAAACCGCCTCAGTATTATCCGTCCATGATCAACTGTTCAACCTTTGCCAACGTAACTCTTCGACCAGCGCTTATTCCCTACAGTTCCGCACCTTAGCGGCATCTAGTGGCTGGAATGAGATGGCTCTGCTAACTGCCTTTCGTCAGGGTTTGAATCCTGAAGTGAGCCACCAGATGTTCATCTACTGACCCCTTACCAAGAATTGCAAAGCGGATTCCCTGTCCAGCCTCCTGAACCTGTTCTTCCTCCAGCCATGGTGGTTAGCCCTATTCAGTGGTCCTCCAGGCCCCCCTCACCGAACCTGCTCCACCAGGAGGTCCTGAGGGACGGTTATACGTACCATCCGCCTGCCGTCTGTCCCTAATGGACTCAGCACATACCTCTCCAGGCTTTGGACTCCCAGGCAGCCAGCAAACCCTCTCACTCCTACAAGATCGCTACTGGTGGCCCAACATGACCCAGGATACTGGGCTTACTCCATTCTAGTGTATCCTCTGCTACCAACCTCCTCTTCTCCCCTGGTCCAGAGAACTGTCGGACGTTCCAGCCGTCAATCACTGGTTCGAGGAGAGCGAGAGGGTATGGGACTCAGCGCACATGCATCTCCAGCGGGCAGTGTGGAGACACCAACACCAAGCAGATGTCCAAAGAGCAATAGTCAGGCAAAAATTAGGGTCACACTTTAGATTTAAGGTACACATATTCACTAAGGCGTTTTCCCTATAAAAAAAAAAAAAACCTCCCTAATCACTGCTTGTTGTTGTAGTGGTTATGTTTAATTATAGGGTAGGGCTAAGGGATCTAGAATATGGTCATGTACAATAAGGCATTAATATGTGCTTTTATAAGTACTAATAAGCAGCCATGCTAATAATATGCATGTTAATAAGCAACTAGTTAATAGTGAAAATGTGTACCTAATCTAAATTGTTACCAAAATTAGTTCTCCGCTGCATTACACAATTACACAGTATTCAAAGTCAATCTGAACAGTTTCAATGAAGCTTTCAAAAACAAAAAGAAACAGTTCAATAGATAATGGCTCCAGCAAAAAAGTGGCTTAACCTGCTTTTATTGTTCGAAATGTACACTTAAAAAAAGTCAATAAACGAGAACGTTATGCTCAGCTAGTTTTTTTAACTGTGCTTTTCACAAGAAAAGGGTCATCTGGGTTTTGCTGAATTCCACACATGCTGTAAACTGATTTTCCTCAGAATTAATGAATTCAGCCTAGAGAAAAAAAAAACATCTTTAGCTTTTGATAAGATTAGATAAGAATCATACTACAAACACATAAAAAGCATTATATGGACTTGTTTTGCCATGACAGACAGATGTTTTCTCTGCAGGGGTCTTTCAGTTGATCTCCACAAATGAAATTGTGGAGCGCTGCCATCACGGTTTGAATAAAGGTCCATTCCAGTTTCGATCAGGGCATCTTCCTTTGATTCCGATCATGCGGAGATGTGTCGTCAGAGGGACTTGCTCCCAGCATGAAATATTCAGTCAACCCTCTTTTGAGAATCAAAAAGAAACATAAGCAGCGTATGCTAATAAGTTTCTCATGAGTACTCATTTAATAATTGATATTTTACAAAGTGCGGTTTGGTTTTAATTCTACAGCAGTCTCCTGCTAAGTGAGCTCCCTTTCATTTGCAAAACCACCGTTTGTGGTCTGACTGATGGGTGGGTTTGGGATCCTTTTTCCTGTTCCTGTCTTTGTCTCCAACAGGCAAAGAGGGACAGAGGGGGGAGCAAAGCCTTGAGGTAGTATTAAATAATGAAGAGACCTGCCACAGTTTCAACAAATGATTGAAAGCAGCTCATAGTAAGTGATCAGCATCGGAGAATAAGTGTGCATGTATGTTTGTGTGTGTACATGTTTTTGTGTGATGTGCTGCTTTCTGTCTGCCTGACTCATTTAGACACATTGTGATATTCATTTCTCTGACGGGTTGTGACATTGTGCAGCTTTAACAAAGACATCCAAACTAATGCAATATAATATACTCACATAAAACCATATGAATTTCAGCCAGTTGTTGCCTTCTGAAGTACATCTTAAAAGAATTCACTGGTTATTCACTCACCGTCCATCATCTTAACGTATATAACGATGGTTTATAGTGACCCATCTGGTTCCAAAGTTCCAAAAATAGCACAAAAAAAAGCATCATAAAAGTAGTCTATGTGATTCGAGCTCCATATTCTAAGTCATAACAAAATATCTCATTATTCGCTGATATTTGTCCCCTCCAGTTAGCTTCTAACTTAAATCCTTGTAACCAAATCATGAGTTGAACTCGAGAACCATTCGATTCTTGAATTAGACCTTTAGATCTATTAGATCCAGCACCTGCCTGCCTGCCTCTCCGTGCCAACCTTTACGGGTGTCTCTCAGCTCTGCTCCACTTCCTCTAAGCCAAGACTCCTAGCAGGTGTCCCCACAGAATGGAGATCTGTCCGAGCCACCACGGAGGTCCAACTCGTCTCGTCTTTGGCTGTTGTGAGAGACAGAGAGGTCACACATTTCCACGCACATTCACTGAGCTCTTTTTCGTTAGTTGTGCAGAAAGAGTGACAGAAGTTTGCTGAATGTGTGACATATTAACTCAGTGATCCAGTTAACAAATTAAAAGTTTGCAGTTTATCAGTGAAAAACATATGAACTACTTTTATGGTGATTTATGTTCTTTTATTGAGGGGAAAAGTGAAGCATAAGTTAACAACATATGGGTTTGGAATTGTTCAACTTTTCAAACAAATGTACAGGGGGCCAGCTAGTAAGAGCTGTGTGAGTAAACTTCCCTCCTCTGGCACGCTAGAGACTGTGGTCTTTAGCGTCCTTGTTAGTGTGACCACCTTCGATGTCAGAATCCTGCTCGGATTAGAACCGGAGGGGTTACATTAGTGCCGTGACATGGACGGGAGTGAGGTCAGCGGGACGAGTGTAACGGAGGCCAGCTATTAAGAGCTGTGCGAGTAAATCTCACTTCCCTGCTGTGCTAGAGGCTGTGGTCTTTAGCGTTCTTTTTAGTGTGCCCACCTCCGATGTCAGAAACACTGGTTCGAATCCCACTCAGAGTAGAACTGGAGGGGTTACAATGGTGCCGTGACCCAGATGGGAGTGAGGTTTAGGGGGGTGAGTGTAAAGAAGGCCAGCTAGTAAGAGCTGTGCGAGTAAACCTCACTTCCCTGGTGTGCTGGAGGCTGAGGTCTTAAGCGTTCTTGTTAGTGTGCCCACCTCCCATGTCAGAAACACTGGTTCGAATCCCGCTTGGAGTAGAACCGGAAGGTTACATTAGTGCCGTGACCCAGGTGGCAGTGAGGTTTAGGGGGAGTGAGTGTAATGGAGGCCAGCTGGTAAGAGCTGTGTGATTAAACCTAACTTCCCTGGCGTGCTAGAGGCTGTGGTCTTTAGCGTTCTTTTTAGTGTGCCCACCTCCCATGTCAGAAACACCGGTTCAAATCCCGCTCAGAGTAGAACTGGAGGGGTTACAATGGTGCCGTGACCCAGATGGGAGTGAGGTTTAGAGGGGTGAGTGTAAAGAAGGCCAGCTAGTAAGAGCTGTGCGAGTAAACCTCAATTCCCTGGTGTGCTGGAGGCTGAGGTCTTAAGCGTTCTTGTTAGTGTGCCCACCTCCCATGTCAGAAACACTGGTTCGAATCCCGCTTGGAGTAGAACCGGAAGGTTACATTAGTGCCGTGACCCAGGTGGCAGTGAGGTTTAGGGGGAGTGAGTGTAATGGAGGCCAGCTGGTAAGAGCTGTGTGATTAAACCTAACTTCCCTGGCGTGCTAGAGGCTGTGGTCTTTAGCGTTCTTTTTAGTGTGCCCACCTCCCATGTCAGAAACACCGGTTCAAATCCCGCTCAGAGTAGAACTGGAGGGGTTACAATGGTGCCGTGACCCAGATGGGAGTGAGGTTTAGAGGGGTGAGTGTAAAGAAGGCCAGCTAGTAAGAGCTGTGCGAGTAAACCTCACTTCCCTGGTGTGCTGGAGGCTGAGGTCTTAAGCGTTCTTGTTAGTGTGCCCACCTCCCATGTCAGAAACACTGGTTCGAATCCCGCTTGGAGTAGAACCGGAAGGTTACATTAGTGCCGTGACCCAGGTGGCAGTGAGGTTTAGGGGGAGTGAGTGTAATGGAGGCCAGCTGGTAAGAGCTGTGTGATTAAACCTAACTTCTCTGGCATGCTAGAGGCTGTGGTCTTTAGCGTTCTTTTTAGTGTGCCCACCTCCCATGTCAGAAACGCTGGTTCAAATCCCGCTCAGAGTAGAACTGGAGGGGTTACAATGGTGCCGTGACCCAGATGGGAGTGAGGTTTAGGGGGGTGAGTGTAAAGAAGGCCAGCTAGTAAGAGCTGTGCGAGTAAACCTCACTTCCCTGGTGTGCTGGAGGCTGAGGTCTTAAGCGTTCTTGTTAGTGTGCCCACCTCCCATGTCAGAAACACTGGTTCTAATCCCGCTTGGAGTAGAACCGGAAGGTTACATTAGTGCCGTGACCCAGATGGCAGTGAGGTTTAGGGGGAGTGAGTGTAATGGAGGCCAGCTGGTAAGACTAACTTCCCTGGCGTGCTAGAGGCTGTGGTCTTTAGCGTCCTTGTTAGTGCACTCACCTCCCATGTCGGAAACGCCGGTTTGAATCCCACTCTGAGCGGTGCGAGTAATACCGGAGCGGTTACAATGGTGCCGTGACCCAGATGGGAGTGAGGTTTAGAGGGGTGAGTGTAAAGAAGGCCAGCTAGTAAGAGCTGTGCGAGTAAACCTCACTTCCCTGGTGTGCTGGAGGCTGAGGTCTTAAGCGTTCTTGTTAGTGTGCCCACCTCCCATGTCAGAAACACTGGTTCGAATCCCGCTTGGAGTAGAACCGGAAGGTTACATTAGTGCCGTGACCCAGGTGGCAGTGAGGTTTAGGGGGAGTGAGTGTAATGGAGGCCAGCTGGTAAGAGCTGTGTGATTAAACCTAACTTCCCTGGCGTGCTAGAGGCTGTGGTCTTTAGCGTTCTTTTTAGTGTGCCCACCTCCCATGTCAGAAACACCGGTTCAAATCCCGCTCAGAGTAGAACTGGAGGGGTTACAATGGTGCCGTGACCCAGATGGGAGTGAGGTTTAGAGGGGTGAGTGTAAAGAAGGCCAGCTAGTAAGAGCTGTGCGAGTAAACCTCACTTCCCTGGTGTGCTGGAGGCTGAGGTCTTAAGCGTTCTTGTTAGTGTGCCCACCTCCCATGTCAGAAACACTGGTTCGAATCCCGCTTGGAGTAGAACCGGAAGGTTACATTAGTGCCGTGACCCAGGTGGCAGTGAGGTTTAGGGGGAGTGAGTGTAATGGAGGCCAGCTGGTAAGAGCTGTGTGATTAAACCTAACTTCTCTGGCATGCTAGAGGCTGTGGTCTTTAGCGTTCTTTTTAGTGTGCCCACCTCCCATGTCAGAAACGCTGGTTCAAATCCCGCTCAGAGTAGAACTGGAGGGGTTACAATGGTGCCGTGACCCAGATGGGAGTGAGGTTTAGGGGGGTGAGTGTAAAGAAGGCCAGCTAGTAAGAGCTGTGCGAGTAAACCTCACTTCCCTGGTGTGCTGGAGGCTGAGGTCTTAAGCGTTCTTGTTAGTGTGCCCACCTCCCATGTCAGAAACACTGGTTCTAATCCCGCTTGGAGTAGAACCGGAAGGTTACATTAGTGCCGTGACCCAGATGGCAGTGAGGTTTAGGGGGAGTGAGTGTAATGGAGGCCAGCTGGTAAGACTAACTTCCCTGGCGTGCTAGAGGCTGTGGTCTTTAGCGTCCTTGTTAGTGCACTCACCTCCCATGTCGGAAACGCCGGTTTGAATCCCACTCTGAGCGGTGCGAGTAATACCGGAGCGGTTACATTGGTGCCGTGACCTAGATGGGAGTGAGGCTTAGGGGGGTGAGTGTAACGGAGGCCAGCTAGTAAGAGCTGAGAGAGTAAACCTCCCTCCTATGTCGCTATAGGGGCTGTGGTCTTTAGCGTCCTTGTTAGAGCGCCCACCTCCCATGCCAGTGACGCTGGTTCAAATACCGCTCAGATCGTTGCAAGTAGAACCAGTTACACAAATATGTTTTTTTTTTTATTAATAGGGAAGCATAAGATCCCATCTTCCTGAGTAGACTTCATTCATTTGATTATTCTCATTTACCATACCACTCTGTTTGTTACCTGCTCTTATCCACTTAGGTAAGTGCATGCAGGGTGGAGAGCCAATACAAGGTAAGTGCTTCTCTCTGGGTTTGGTCATTATTGTTCAGTTGGTCCTTTAGCTGCCTGTCATATGGGCCTATTGATGGACAGAGGGTGAGGCTGCTGTTCTTGACAGTTATTGATGATACAGTCACTAACTGAGCAGCTCTCATTCTGAATGTACCACTGCAGAAAGAGCCATGAATGAACATTAGAGGCAGATCAAAGGAAATGCAGTTTTCCCCAATGGCACCATTCAACAAAGGTTTTTCTAATGCACTGTCCAAATTAATCTGCTATTTCTGCTCTGCATTTAAAACCGAGGATGGCAACCTTCATGCAACATCATCTCATGTGTCTATATTTTATGAGTAGAGCTCACTTGGCTGCTCAGTATTGCAAAGTATTATTTTTAATTATGTCAATGATGGAATCTATTTCCACTAATTTCACTGAAATTGTATTTACAATACAAAAGATCTGCTGAACAACTGAATTGATTATTTACATAATAAGATATAAGGTTAAATGTGCGTATACGATAGATAAGATAGATAGATAGATAGATAGATAGAGAAGTATTTTTCATATATACAAGAACTAATTCTATTTCCATTGTTCCGTAACAAATATTTCAGTAAAACAAGCTAAATAAATCTATCAATAAATAACATTATAATTCAGATACTTTTGTGTAGATTGGCCATGAGCAAAATCAAATGTCACTGTTAGCTAAGCATTTCATTTATTTGTTTAAATTTCCATCTCAGGCAATTGATGGAGTGTGACGGAGTGGAAATACACAGCATAATTTGTGCTTTTTCTCCTGACAGCCAAATAAAATTGGCATAACGTGTTCTGTACAAGAGGTTCAATTTGCCACAAAACTGCATTATGCAGGTTCAACATGAGGAAAACTGACATCCCAAAATAAACAAGTGGAATTTCATTAAAATCATTCACTTAAGACAATTAACATACAATGCATTTTTAAATATGATCGGCCCTAATGCTGTAGTCCGTACTTATGTTCACTGCTCACTGTAAACATTAGGATCCAAATATAGAACTCAAATGAGTAGTACATTCACAATGTATGTTTTATTTTGGGGTCTGTGAATTTGTCAGTTGTGCATTTTCACTTCTCATTCACTGCCAAAGACATATTGAAATATCAGTAAAATTCAGATCCAGTATACAGTATGTAACAAAAAAAAGAGCTCTAGAGTTTACTGTTTGCCAAACTAAACCTCTTGGAAAGACTGCCAAGAGGTTTAGTTTGGCAAACAGTAAACTCTAGAGCTCTTTTTTTTGTATATTATGTCTTGTATATTATGTTGACCTTCAGTGCTTTACTGGTTAAATATTTAACATAACACTGCTGAAACTTTAATTCACTTTTAAAACTGCTTTGGAAAGAAATGTATTTCATAATTCAAACAAGTCATCTGCCTCTTTGAAGTATTAAGGTGGCAAAATGAAATGCAAAACATACATTTGCATTTGCACTTGTCGAGGCAACAATGTGATACCTTGCAAAGAGCTTGTAGAGTAACTAAATTTGGATTCCTTCAGCACAAACACTAGGAAAATATAAAACTGAAGAGCTTGTTTTCACTACTTTGTATCCTCTGGGAGGAGATGACAAACACAGCAGAAAACTAGAGACAGTTCTGCTTGGCAAAAATGTAGCATATTTAAATGAAAAAGAAAATAGAAATGTAGCTCTCAGTAAACTACTAGTTTAGTAGTTGTAAGTTTTCTTTAAGTCAACTTAACATCTTACTTATAGTTTACTATTTAGCACAGATGGTGTGAGTCCTGGCCTGAAGACATCTACATGCCAATATTCAGTTATAGTCATGTACACCTCTGGGCAACAGGAAATGGCATGTGATTAACTCCTCACTCAGATTTAACCAGAACAACATCATATTTGGTCAGTCTAATCTTAAGGCCTTAGCAATGTTAAATTGCAAAGATCGTCTCGGTTATGTATGTAACCCTCGTTCCCTGAGGAGGGAATGGAGACGTAACGTCAGTGACTGACGAATGGGGGTTTCGCCTAGAAGCCTATCATCTTTGAGATCTAGATAACGGCCAGTGGTATTGCCAATGCCATGGGCATGCGGAATTTGCATAGCGTAACTCCGCCCCACAGTGTGGGTATATAAGGAAGTATGCTGGCAACATCGCATTATGTTTACCTGCTGAGGAGCCAAGACTGAACTCCCGGCCGTTCCAGCGGTACAGCGGAAGTGGCAGAGGGACGTAACAGAGACGTTCCCTTTTCGTTCAGTCACTCCGAATAACGTCAGTGACTGACGAATGGGGTTCCCAATGTAATCATGCCACTCGGCTGTCATCCAGTGCCCTGCGTAAGCATGAGCTCCCTGTCGTAAGTCCCACTAAACACAGGAATACCAAGGTACACTGGGAAGCATATTCCAGGTGGAAGTATGTGCCAAGTGCCTGCCTGTAGGGAGGACTTAAGGATACACATATGACCCGCAAGGGGCTGCATATGGAAGAACTCTGGGGTAACCAGCCGAAAGTGGAAGAATTTTACCCCCAGGGGAGGCAAGGGCTTGCCGAGGGAAATACACATGCTCGGAGAGGCTTACAGTGGAAATACACATGTGGGGATCGCCCATGAGGGTAACCATGCACACGGTGGCAAATAGCCTAACACGAGGGCCTGACCGAGTGGGCAGACGCACTGATGTCGGCATTGACAGTGCTGGAGGAACTCAGGGCTTCAGAGAAACTCACCTGAGGAAATATTGCACATATCCAGTCCATGGAGTGGAATGGTGAGCAAGCGTAGACACCTGAGCCTAGTCTATTACCGGCCACTAGTAGAGGCGAGTACAAGAGAGGACACTGGCTCCACTCAGAGATTATAGAATCTGGCGAATGTGTTGGGTGTCGCCCAGCCTGCAGCTCTGCAGATGTTAGTGAGGCGCCATGCGCTAAAGCCCCTGTGTCTGGTAAGCCAAAACAATGGCGTCCACTATCCAGTGAGACAACCATTGCTTGGAGAGAGCCTTTCCCTTCAGATTCCCACCATAACAGACAAAGAGCTGGTCAGAGGTCCTGAAACACTGCGTTCTGTCTACGTAAGCACGGAGGGCGTGTACTGGACAGAGCAGTGCCAAGGCTGGGTCTGCCTTCTCCAAAGGCAGCGCTTGCAGGTTCATCACCTGGTCCCTTAACGGAGTGGTGGGAACCTTGGGCACATATCCAGGCCGGGATCTCAGGATCACGTGAGAGTTGGCTGGGCCGAATTCCAGGCACGCTTCGTCAACCGAAAATGCCTGCAGGTCCCCTACCCTCTTGATGGAGGCCAAAGCAATCAGGAGCGCTGTCTTCATCTACAGGAACTTAAGCTCGACTGACCGCAATGGCTCAAAGGGAGCCCTCTGCAGAGCATCTAAAACTACTGAGAGGTCTCAAGAGGGTACGAGGGGAGCGCGAGGAGGATTCAGTCTCTTCGCTCCCCTCAGGAACCTGATGACCAGGTCGTGCTGACTTACCTTTTTGTTCTCCACAAGGTTGTGGTAGGCTGATATAGTGGCCACATAGACCTTCAGGGTGGAAGGAGACAGCCTTCATATGAGTGAAGCGGTCTTATATGAAGCAATCCGAGCTGCGTTACCGCGGCTGCAGATGCCATATGCCCCAGGAGCCTCTGAAATAAATTCAGTGGAACCGCACTCTTGCTCTCGATTTGATGGAGGCAAGTCAGCAGTGACTGCGCGCTCACTCATAAGCTGCGCGCACATGGCGACCGAGTCAATTTCCATACCGAGAAAAGAGATCCTCTGCACTGGGCAGAGTTTGCTCTTCTCCCAGTTGACCCGAAGGCTGGGGAGTGGACAGGGGCGCCTTCCTGCGACCACCTCCACGGCGCGGCCCGGAGAAGGCGGCTGCTGCTGGGGCCGGACAGGAGGGGTGGAAGCCGCAGGAGGGCGCCCTCGGCGGCAAGCAGACTGAGGCGACTGAGCTGGCGGCTGAGTGAGGCAGCAGCTGGCCGCCGGGGCAGTACATGTTTAATGGTTTCAGTCTGCTTCTGGGCGGCCGAGAACTGGTGGGGCAAAGTTCTCGGCCATGCCGCTGAAGAGGCCAGCCTGGGATATGTGAGCGTTGAGGAACCGGGTTCGCTCAGCCTCTCTCATATCGACCAGGTTGAGCCACGTCTCTCCTGGACCACAGCTGTGGACATCACCTGACCGCACGGTCTCATCGCATGAGCGCACGGTCACCTTCGTCGCCCGGAGGGCGAGGTCGGTGGTGACACGCAGCTCATTCAAAACCCTGGGACAGCTCTACCCTAGTGCATGCCGCGAGCATCCTGCCCCGCAGCTCTGTAGTCCCTCGCCACCAAAGTAGACGAGAACCTACAGGCCTTGGAGGGGTGCTTAGGATCACCGCGCCACATTGAAGCACTCTGTGCAAGAGGGGGGTGTGGGCCGAGGAATAATCAAGTCAAGTCAAGTCAACTTTATTTATATAGCGCTTTTTACAATGCAGATTGTTTCAAAGCAGCTTCACAGTGTTAAACAGGAAAATAATGCAACCGAATTTGATTTGGCTGTACAGCCGCTCTGGAGAAAATGGCGATGCCATCCAGCTCATTCCAATTATCATATATATTCAAGTAATGTAGTTGATATAGTTAATTTAGTTTAGTAATTACATTTATTTGGATATTTATTTGAAAATTTAGTGTCCCCAACTGAGCAAGCCAAGCCAAAGGCGACAGTGGCAAGGAACCAAAACCCCACCAGGCGGCACAAAGGAGAAAAATAAACCTCGGGAGAAACCAGGCCCAGCCGGGGTGCCAGCTCTCCTCTGGCCAATTAACAAACAGTGTATGATTATTATTTTGGCAGCCTTATAGGTCAGAAGTAATATTACATCGGAATGGCGTGTCGATTAAACAATTATTAAATAGGAATATTCGAAATATCGGAGTCATCACGCCGGAGATGGATCCATTGAGGATGCCATGTCGATGAGCAATTTCAGAGGGTAGACTAATTGACACGGTCTCTGCAGACACTTCAGGGATGCATTGGTAATGTCTGGGCGCTGGTCCACCATCTGATCTGGATACGGCCCGGATCCGGCTGACTGCAGTAAACCTCGGGATAAACAGAGAGACTAACATTAGCGTAGATACCATTCTTCTTATGATGTAACGAGTACATCAGGTGTTATGGGAAGTGTTCCCGGTTCCAGCTGACCTAGTTAATGCAGCCTAACAATCATTTAATTGATTTGAATAAAATATAAATTAAAAATGTTTTATGTGTATGCCATAGTAAAGAGATGTGTTTTTAGTCTAGATTTAAACTGACAGAGTGTGTCTGCTTCCTGAACAATGCTAGGAAGGCTGTTCCAGAGTTTAGGTGCTAAATAGGAAAAGGATCGACCGCATGCAGTTGGTTTTGATATTCTAGGTATTATCAACTGGCCAGAGTTTTGAGACCGCAGTAGACGTGATGGAGTATAATGCGTTAAGAGCTCGCTCAAGTACTGGGGAGCTAAACCATTTAGTGCTTTGTAAGTAATTAGCAAGATTTTAAAATGTATGCAATGTTTAATAGGGAGCCAGTGCAGTGTTGAAAGAACCGGGCTAATATAGTCATACTTCATGGTTCTAGTAAGAACTCGAGCTGCTGCGTTTTGGACCAGCTGCAGTTTATTTATTAAGCTAGCAGGGCAACCACCCAGTAGAGCATTACAATAATCTAGCCTTGAGGTCATGAACGCAGGAACTAACTGTTCAGCATTTTGCATTGAAAGCATATGCCGTCGGAGTTATGCCACACCGCAGCCCTCAGGTCACCCTGGCCACCAGCCAAGCATCCCATCATATGGAGGGAATCATTGGGGTGTGGCAGAGGTGACTCTACCTCCATACGGGGGTCATTGAGTCTCGACCGTGATTGCAACTGAGCGTCAACAGGGGGGACCCCAGTGTACCCTTGGCTGCGGCCCCATCGAGGGCAAAGAAGGCGGAGGAGGCCACCGAACGGTCGCGGGAAGACAACGGGGACTTCCAGGACCGCGTGACCTCCTCATGTATCTCGGGAGAGAAAGTAATTGGGGGCGGGGCCTGACAGCTGTCAGGACGCGCCACACCCAAAGACCAATCATCCCCGAGATGACATGGCTGTCAACTCCGGGTCGGACTAAGGCAATGCTGGCACGCCCGAAGGCGGCATCATAGCCGAATCTTCATCCACAGAGGACTCCAGCCCACCTTGAGATGCGGCGATCGACGTCTCTGCGCCATCTGGAGCTGCGAACGAAACACGCGGGGCATCCGCAGGTCCCGCTGTCTCAGTCCGAACACTCCCGGGTAGCGGTGTGCAAGAGGGGGGTGTGGCCCGAGGAATCATCGTCAGGGTCTATTCCACACCGTAACCCTCAGGTCACCCTGGCCACCAGCCAAAGTACCATCTCTCTCGGAGACAGTAGATCGGGGTGTGGCAGAGGGGACTCTCTTTCCTTTATGGAGGAGGAAAGTGAAGGAAGGAAACTCTCCCGCAGTGAGAACATGACTCATCCACAAACGCTGCTTGAGCGTGCTGAAGCCCAAACACGTCAAGCAGTGATTGTGCCCATCAGATGGCAACAGAGATCGACCGCACCCAGAAGTGCACGGGCGAAACGTCTTTAAAAAGACGTGCCATGCGCAAGCTCTTTTTGTGAGAGAAAGCTCTGCAGAGTGCTGAAGCGCCCAGGGAAACACACACACAGCTGTTGCATATCACTGCACAGATCAGCAGGCAGGCAATGTGAGATCGCTGGAACGCGCCGTCACACCAACACGGACTGGAGAGCTGCTCGTCTCGAAGAAGCTTGACGATATACTCAGAAGGCTTAAGGAGTGAAGAGATGCTCTTGGCTCCGAAGCAGAAACATAATGCAATGTTGCCAGTGTACTTCCTTATATACCCATGCTGTTGGGCGGAGTTACGCTATGCAAATTCCGCATGCCCATGGCATTGCCACTGCCACTGGGCATTTTCTAGATCTCAAAGATGATAGGCTTCTAGGCGAAACCCCCATTCGTCAATCACTGACGTTACTCGGAGTGACTGAACGAAAGGGAACTTGAGTTTTCGTTGAGTGGCGTGTCTGTGGCGGTCCGACAATGTTCAATGTTTCGCCATGAAAGAGGAAGCTGTTGTAAGTCAGGCATACAATGTCCAACCTGCCCCAAACTTCTCATGTTTGATAAGAGTCCTGGCCTGAAGACATCTACATGTACATTGTATATAAATAATATGTAAATAGTTTTTATGTTGATTAGTCTCCCTAGGTGTGTCTTGTTAACTTGATAAGATTGTTTGCCCCTGTGTATTCAAACCCCTGAGTTTCCTGTGTTCTTTGTCAGGTCTTGTCCTACATGGATGTACATTTGGTGATACTTATTCTGTTATCGGTTCCCTGGTTCCCTGATCTCGGTGGTTTTGTTATGTTCATTTTGTTATTAAACTATTTTGCATTTGGATCCAGATCTCCCTTTGCTTTTAAGTTCACCCTGCGTTACAAGTACCTGTGCGCCCCACACTTTGTGAGCAACTGCTTTAAAGTGTCTTTGGGCAATAGTTCCATACTTTAATTTTAACACATCTCCATGGCCATGCTAGCATAATCCTGGTCAGTTTAAGGGAGGAAACATGGATTTAGTCGCTTGGAATTCTGTACACGTTGTGTGTAGGTGGAGGGGCCAAAAAACACATTATGCCGGTGTTGTGAAATTGTGCTGACTCCTATTTTGTGACGTTCATTTCTTCAACCTCTCTCAGACACAAAAGAATGGCTTTTTGGAGAGATGATGTTTTCCCGAGACTAAGCAGCCCTGTGCCAAACAATAAGATGAATATGGCTGATAAACATACAATAAGTAAAAGCATTTACCTGTCAATGTCTGTTTTTGTGCTAACCCATTTAAATTGTGCTGAATACGAAAGCGGAATGCAATCAGTTTGAATAATCTTGCTGTGTGGTACACCATTCATCTCCATCAGGAGGGCAATAAAGCGTATTTTCCATTAACTCTAATTAGGTCTTGGTATTTTCCAGAGCTTATGCCATCTTTAGCTTGCATAAAATATTGTTGAGTTAACTTCAGCATGTGCTGGATTCTACTTTCTTTTTCTAGAGACACTCAGATAATTGAGGTCACTAATTCACACTGCATATCACAGATGAGCATCATAGTCCTTGTATTTGTTTTTGTGCTTGACTGTCATATTACAAAGCTGGCTGATGTGGCTGAGGTTGCCATTCAGAACTGATTTGAAACTGCCTTTTAAATTAGAATTAATTTCCTGAATTTGAACTGATAGCGGGATGTAGATTTGAATTTATTTAAATTCTTTATGCAAATATTTAAATTTATAAAAAGCTTTATTAAAAGTATTTTAAAATTAAATGCAATTTCATTTGTGGTATAGCAAAGATACAATTTGTTTTGATGGTTCAGATTGACAGTTTTTATTTTAGTCAAGATTTATTTTTTTAGTTGGGAATGGCATAGTC
This sequence comes from Rhinogobio ventralis, assembly GCA_039654625.1. Classification (NCBI taxonomy): domain Eukaryota; kingdom Metazoa; phylum Chordata; class Actinopteri; order Cypriniformes; family Gobionidae; genus Rhinogobio; species Rhinogobio ventralis. The sequence continues at coordinate 18,222,483 of CM077204.1, read as the reverse complement.
AGTCAAAGTGACTGATTTAATTAACTAATTTATGGTTTGACGCAAAATTTGGACCAATGAGATTCCTGTGTGACTGTGTTGAATTTTTTTTGATATTTAGTAAATTCCACTTCTCATCATTTTAACTTGACTTCCAAATTCCAGTTCAACTTATGAACTGGAAAAGGGCTAATTCTTAAATTAAGATTTTTTTCCCCCAAACCATGAATGATGCAAAATTAGGTCCACTTTAGAATTCTACTAACTACAAGTAACGTTGCAACTACATGTCAACTAACTCTCTTTAGAGTATTGGTAGACTGTAGTAAATTGTTAATAGACTGTTATGGTTAGGTATTAAGGTTCGGGTTAGCAGAATAAGTTGACGTGTAGACATTGCAAAGTTACTTATATTGTATAACCAGTAAAATGTCTGTTGGTGGACTATCAAAATAAAGTGTCAGCAAATATAAAGCAGACGGTCTAGTAATACTTTAATGAGAGTTAGTTGACATGTAGTTGCAAAGTTACTTATAATTAGTAGAATGTCTAAAGTGGACCATCGAAATAAAGTGTTACCTAAAAGGGTCACTGAACTATATGAGGTTCCAAAGCAGTGTCTTTGTATGAATACACGCACAATAACAACTTGCAATATGGAGACAGAGAGCAGCTTGGATCGCATGTTGTATGTCAGGCATTAGTGTTTTCTTGGCCTTTATGTCTTTTTTGAGTGGCTCTAAGATTCTGTTTAGTTAGCTTTGCTTCTTTATATGGGGCCTCTGGGACACAGCGCCTCTGATTCGCTGCTTTCATGGCATTGGACTGCCTTTAAGGACTCAGTGCAGGCTTGCACTGCTGATTTAAAGAGCCTTGACTTTAAAAAAAAAAGTGCTCTGCTCAGCCCTTCTTTCTCTGTGTGTTGTTGCCAACATCCAGGGTTTTCATCACATCTCACCATTATGGCAAAATATGACAGGTATATAGAGGCAAGCTTTTTAAGAGAATACAGATTAGCATAGTAGATCACCTACAAATTCAGCTCTCAGCTTGGGAAGTAAACAGTGATTCTCCTTGCAACACACAAGATAATTGAATTTATTGATAGCAAACAGGCACAGTTGGTAAACATGATACTTATTGTGAGTGAAAATATTGAGGCAGACAGGTAATGATAGTCTGAACATGATAGATATGCTGTTTGACAGTCTGAGAGAAACCTCTGCATGACTGTTAGAGATAATCTGCTGTGACACAGAGGGTCGTAGAAACTATGTTCCAAGAAATATATCCAAAGTGAAATCCTAATTTTTTCTCTGTCTGGGATGTTTTCCTCCTCGGAAATCCCTGTCATATTTATCCATTTGAAACTGTCATGCTTGGTAATAGCAAAGATAATCTTACATAAAGCCAGGTTGCGTGTCTGCCCACTGCCTCTCGAGACGATTTACCACCACCCGCTCACAATGAATAAATAAACAGAGAAAGGAGATAGAAGCTTAGATTTCATTCTTTGTGGGTCTTAATTGTGCAATTGTGCAGAGGTGACAAGCCTGAAAAAAAGAAAACTGCTGAAAATTGCATTTGAATTGATGGGTCTGTGAGTGTAATGTGACATTAATTATATAGCAACATTGTTCAACATCAGTTTCTGCTTAAAACCTGAGAGCGACCCTAACCTTTAACCAACGTCAAATGCAGATGGTTGCCTAGTAATTAATATGAGCCAGATTGGTTTTATTTGGATTGGTAAATATTATGAAATATGATGTATCCGCCAATATTTTTTTTTGAATATGGATGCATGGATGGATGGATTGATTGATCAAAAATGGGTTTTCTCAGCATTGCCATAGAAGAACCATTTTTGGTTCCCCCAAAGAACCTTTCAGTGAACAGTTCTTAAAAGAACCCTTTTTTTTCCTAGTGGGAATTTTTTTTAATAATCTACAGAACCTTTTTTAAACTATAAATAACTTTTTGTTCAATGGAAAGGTTCCACGGATGTTAAATGTCATTATATTATATGGACAAACACAGTTGAAACATTTCTTCAAAATACTTATTCACATTTATAATGTACAGACCAAAAATATTGATGACATTTTTGTCCAATCAAATGCTATATTGAATGACAATGTCCATTTCACAAATACCACCTTCCTCCCACTAGCAATAGAAAGCAGCAAATCATGGTTCATGGCTGTGACGTAACTTACAGTTATTTACCATTTATATATTTTTATGTGCCCGGAACTCCTGTTTCAATATGAAACACAGCAACTGAGGAATTAAAACTGGCATTTCTAAGCAATTTCATGGGGTATTTAATCTGTCTAAAGTTTTTGCCTAACACAACCATCACCCTATCCTTTTTTAGATCAGGAATCCATATTCAGCTCCAAATAGCCAATACTTATGTTTCATGTATGACTAAACCTGACATTTGTGTGCTATTAAGGGAAAATGTGCATAAAGAGACTGTGAGAAAGGTTTCAGTATCGACTTCACTAGCATCCTAACAGCCTTGGCTTCTCTCGCTCTCAGTTTTTCTCAAAGTCTTTCTCTTTACCTCTGATCAATATTACCAAATTAACATTTCCAACCCCCATTCAAAACCACAAACCCTCTAAATTAGTCATTAGAAACGTGTCTCAGAGGCAGCACAATCTGTGAGTAAAACCTGCACTCATTCAATAGTGGATAAAGCAATTTCACCCTTACATTCACCTCAGACACACACACACACACACACACACACACACAGACACACACACACACACACACACCATATATATATATATATATATATATATATATATATATATATTTTTTTTTTTACTTTTTTTTTATTATTATTATTATTATTAATATAATTACTATGCATTACTTGTCAAAATGGATTTTCTTTCTGATAAGTGAATCTGAAAATATACAAAGTATAGAGGTATAATACAGGGGCGATTCCGTTTTGTAACATAGTAGCTGGCTTATAGCTTGTCTACATTGGTCACTGTCTAACAACCATGTTTCAAAAAGCTGTTTGACCACCTTTAGATGGTATGATGGTTTAGATGGCCAGCAAATGACCACCTTAGACCAGCTAGAAACTTACCATCTTAAACTAGATTCTCCATAGAGTAAGTGTTAATATTTTCATGTTGCTTAGACTTCACTTTCATGTGTAAGAATGCCCCTGTGTAACTTCTCTCCATTATGTTATGGGCACATCATGGACACAACAAGACAAAACAAGAACTAGAACTTTGACACACTGGTACACTCATACTAAAGACACGCACATACATTTGCTCACACACATTTCTTACTTGTTACTATGGGCCAGATTTACTAACAGCTTGCATCAGCGCAAACCCTGTTTTGGCGTTAAAAACTACTGTCAGGATTTTCTAAAGACACACAGTGAAAAATTAGCTCTAAAAAGGCATGGGTAGTTATTGCATCTGACCAGCTGACCTTATTGCATTTGCATTTAGGAGTTTTCTTTTCAGGCGCAAATATTTAAATTAATCATGCAACATGATTTACTAAGGTTTGTGCTGTCAATTAACTGGGATTTGCGCCATTTTGTAATGCAAAAAAAACTTGTCTTATTTTTATTCTAATTTGTGCAATCTTGGAAGATTGTGTTCGTCATTATGGAAATGATCCGGCTGCATCTGTGTTCTTAAATTTGCACGTCAACATTAGATCGCACACAGAACTTTCCACTCCCATCTGCACTTTTTTAGGTTTTAGGCTCTCACGCTAATTTGCCCTGTTTAGTAAATCTGGCCCTGTATTTCTTAATACGCCAAATATAGTGAGGTTTGACCTCTGAATGGATGCCCAGGACATCCTGGATGTTATTGCTTGATCGTGTTGACCAATCTTCCTTAATAAAGTTAAGATTGTTATGGTATTATACCGTTTTCTTTGTCTTCTTGATCCTTCTCCCGAGATATCTCACGCTGCTGCCACACATCTCAGGGCTTGAGGCGCCGGCATTTTCAACTGATAGCATCGAGGCTTTAGAAAGTCTACCTAAAAATGAATATAACAGTAAGTTACAGGTATACATTGAACAAAATGGAATCTTATGCTGTATAATGGACAGTTAAATATTGATTTACATAATCAAATCTTGGAGAGCAAACAGAAGATTCTAGATCAGAGATGACATGCATAGGGGATTTCAGCTTCCAGTGTGCTGCATTAGTGTAATTGCTTTTTAGATACATTGATCTTTGAGAGCATTAGCTTGGTGATCATTTGAATTAGTCCACTGTTTCTCAAGCCTGAAATTCTCTCTTCTAAACATGATCAGCCAAATTTATGATCGCTGAGTTAACATCTAAAAGCGAGACGTTTCAGGTGTGATTGTTCGACTGATTATTTTCATTCATCATGTGTTAGTCAATGTAAGGCTTCATAGGGTCAGTTGACTGCTGACTAATGCACTGACTGCAAGCTAAGAGCCATATGAAAGAGAGATAAGACAGATTTGATTCAGTCTGATGAGGAAATGAATGCTTTGGTGTGAGAGATAATTGTTGGAGAAATAGAAATGACCTATTCTGGTTCCTTTGGTTAAGTTACCATTTTAGAAAAAGGCATTTTTATGATGGAGAATGGAAAAGGAAGGATAACCAAACCAATAAGCGACACATGCTTTCAAATACTAATTTAAGATTTATAAGGGTTATAGTAACATTATTCTGCTTTTTCTGGAGAAAATTGCCTCAAAATATTGAGTTTAAGCTACATTTACTATTTCAGATAGAGAGACTTTAAAGACAGAATGTTATCTACTTTATATTCAAATAAGCTACACCCCTGAGATGGTGAGCGGCATGAATAAGTTGTTTCAGAATGGAAACGCACACACGAAAAAATGATGACAAAGTCAATCTGCTACCTGCAATTGCTTCACCAGCCTAAATGAAAAATGACCTTTACTGACAGATTTTAGTTCAATGACTTCATCCAAGATCCAAAATGTATCTTACATGCTATTTTTCTGGCATGTGACCAAAATTGGCTGTGAAAGATGAATGATTTTCTTCACTGCATGTGAACAAACAAGTGTGTGTTCTTTTAATTGAGAACATAAAACATTTATCTTGTCAGCACCTACAGTGTTTCAACAGATTTGCCCTTTAGCGTGGTCTTTTACTGCCACTAACAAGACAGGGGAAAAAGTTGCTGGATTATAAATGAAAATAGAAAAAAAAGAGTCTAGCTGGTCTCATGCACTCAATAAATTCTCACTTTTGCCCATTTGTTTCAGTGAGTTTTTATTTTTAGAATTGTATAAATCTTATATAAATATATAAATATTGCATACAAATATATATATATATATATATATATATATATATATATATATAAAATACAGGAAATATACACTCACCTAAAGGATTATTAGGAACACCATACTAATACGGTGTTTGACCCCCTTTCGCCTTCAGAACTGCCTTAATTCTACGTGGCATTGATTCAACAAGGTGCTGAAAGCATTCTTTAGAAATGTTGGCCCATATTGATAGGATAGCATCTTGCAGTTGATGGAGATTTGTGGGATGCACATCCAGGGCACGAAGCTCCCGTTCCACCACATCCCAAAGATGCTCTATTGGGTTGAGATCTGGTGACTGTGGGGGCCATTTTAGTACAGTGAACTCATTGTCATGTTCAAGAAACCAATTTGAAATGATTCGAGCTTTGTGACATGGTGCATTATCCTGCTGGAAGTAGCCATCAGAGGATGGGTACATGGTGGTCATAAAGGGATGGACATGGTCAGAAACAATGCTCAGGTAGGCCGTGGCATTTAAACGATGCCCAATTGGCACTAAGGGGCCTAAAGTGTGCCAAGAAAACATCCCCCACACCATTACACCACCACCACCAGCCTGCACAGTGGTAACAAGGCATGATGAATCCATGTTCTCATTCTGTTTACGCCAAATTCTGACTCTACCATCTGAAGAAATCGAGACTCATCAGACCAGGCAACATTTTTCCAGTCTTCAACTGTCCAATTTTGGTGAGCTCGTGCAAATTGTAGCCTCTTTTTCCTATTTGTAGTGGAGATGAGTGGTACCCGGTGGGGTCTTCTGCTGTTGTAGCCCATCCGCCTCAAGGTTGTGCGTGTTGTGGCTTCACAAATGCTTTGCTGCATACCTCGGTTGTAACGAGTGGTTATTTCAGTCAAAGTTGCTCTTCTATCAGCTTGAATCAGTCGGCCCATTCTCCTCTGACCTCTAGCATCAACAAGGCATTTTCGCCCACAGGACTGCCGCATACTGGATGTTTTTCCCTTTTCACACCATTCTTTGTAAACTCTAGAAATGGTTGTGCGTGAAAATCCCAGTAACTGAGCAGATTGTGAAATACTCAGAACAGCCCGTCTGGCACCAACAACCATGCCACGCTCAAAATTGCTTAAATCACCTTTCTTTCCCATTCTGACATTCAGTTTGGAGTTCAGGAGATTGTCTTGACCAGGACCACACCCCTAAATGCATTGAAGCAACTGCCATGTGATTGGTTGATTAGATAATTGCATTAATGAGAAATTGAACAGGTGTTCCTAATAATCCTTTAGGTGAGTGTATATAATACAGGAAATATATACATACAGATATGATATTGTTTTTATACAACCATTCATTAAACAAAAAGTTAATAATGAGTAACTTAAATTTACAGTTACACTTTGTTTTAGGGTTCAATTCTCGCTATTAACTAGTTGCTTATTAGCATTCATATTACTAGGATATTGGCTGTTTATTAGCACTTATAAAGCACATATTAATGCCTTACTCTGCATGATCTTATTCTACATCCCTTAATCCTACCCATACTTAAACGCAACAAAAACTACCTTACCAACTATCAATAAGCAGTAAATTAGGAGTTTATTGAGGCAAAAGTCGTAGTTAAAGGGTTAGTTCACCAAAAAAATGAAACTACTAATTACTAAATAATTAATTAGTCACCCTCATGTCGTTTCAAACCCGTAAGACTTTCGTTCATCTTCTTAACACAAATTAAGATATTTTTGATGAAATCTGATAGGTTTCTGAACCACACATAATCTGCCACGTCATTGCAACTTTCAAGGCCCAGAAAGGTAGTAAAGACATCGTTAAAATAGTCATGAGGATGAGTAATTAATGACAGAATTTTCATTTTTGGGTGAACTAACCCTTTAATAGTAAATGTGTTCCCCATACTAAAGTGTTAACACATTTACTTTTTGTTTGGTGTTTTGTCTCTGAAAGAATCCAGTGTTGTGAATGAGTCCCTGAATCATTTACTCAACAAATCGGTTGATAAAGACACTCATAAAAGATGGTCATTTGTTTTGTTCTTAAATGAATCAGCATTTTTGAACATTGGTTGAATGAATGTTTCAATGACTATTTAAAAAAAAACAAGCACTGTGTCCGAAACTGCATCCTGTATCCTATTTAGTTTGAAACTTGCTTCACTTTACTGTCATTCACAACTCCTCTCCCTCATGGGATAGTAAATTGTCCATCGGATACGTACTACAGAATCTTGCCAGAAGTAGTAAGTCAAACAGGTACTTTTTGCTTATTGTTTTATGAATACTATGAATTTGGACTTACTACTTGACACACATACTGTTTTTCACCTACTATATAGTAATCGGACGCAATTTTTGTTCTAGAACGCATCAATGTTTTTGAATGAATAGTTGAATTGGTTCAATGACTCACTCATAAAGGCAGCCACTTGTTTTATTCTGGAATGAATGAGCATTTTTGAATGAAACGGTTGAACGAATGTGACTCACTCAGAGACAGTAAATTGATGTAACTTGCAGAAAGAGCTAGGATGGATGTTGAGATGTTAATCGGTTCCTCACACAAAGTTGTATGGACTATTTTGATGATGCTTTAATGGTTTTCCATAATTTTTGAAGTTTGACAGCTCCAGTTAACTTTTTTTTTTTTGTAATTGCATAGTAAATTTTCTTCTTGGGTTTGAAATTCTATGGTTGTGAGTAAATGATGGCAACATTTTCTTTCTTTTTTTGAGGGAAAAATGAAAATACCTGCACAGCCCCATTTTTTTTTCAAATTAAAGTAACTAAAATGTAGGCTACTTGAATAGTTTTTTGTAAAATGTGTGATTAACATGAAGTAGGGCCCAAAAGTGTGTGACCTTTTATCATGAGGGCAGGATTCTAAGAAGAGAACTACCAACCTGGTTTCTGGGATTTAAGACGAGTTGCTTGAAGCAGATACTCAAGTGGTTATTACTATGTCTGCATTATGTACTGAAAAGGTCAATCCACACCGGATTCTCTGGCTGGGCTACTAGACATTTCGTGACAAAGAACAGGCCAGCGTGGACATGCCTCTGAAAAAAAAAGCTCTTTCCAGGGATTTCTCCAGCCTTCCAGAGCATTTTGAATGAAGTTGAAAAGAAACCTCTGTGCATGAAATACTGTACATGTTATGGTTCATAATGCATTGTCACATTAAATAAAATTGAGCATTAATACTGTCTGCTGTTTGAAGAGGCAGTGTAATGAATCTTTAATGATGCTTTCTGAAATGCATGGTTCAAAAGATCATTTAAATGTATCCAGTGCAGAACAGTTAGCTATAACTTTGTTGCATTAAAAGATGACAAACTCCCCGTTAAATTAAATAAGAGGGTATTTTATATACTTTTTATTCAGGTGAAGTGCTTTCATATAAGAAACCAAAAGGGGAAAAGGTCACATTTCCTCTTCATCCTAAACGTAGCGCTTTTTTCTAGCATTATGAATGTGTCAGCGGCATGATCTCAAAATCTATTATAAGACCACATTCTTCCATAATAAGATGCACAAATTACTTCAAAGACACCAATGAAAAACTTTTTAAAATATGTGACCTGTACACCACTTAGTGCTCAAACACTTTCTCAGAGTGAGCCTGTCGAATTTAGCAAGAATTAGTTTTTGAGACTAATTCTAAATGAAAGTCTGCTGATTGACACGGCAGGCTATTGATCTGTTTATACGCGGCCACTTAACGGTCCCGAACTCATCTGAGAACCTATTCAGAGGTAATCAAAAATGCCATGTAGCCCCAACAATCAAAGCTCACCAAATTACTCGCTCCATTTTCTTGATCCACTGAGGCTGGTTACTGTCCTTTTGAGAGTTCTTACAAAAGAAATCAGCGGACAGAGTATTGATCACTGGAGGTGTGGTAAATGGAGGCTCTGACAAGATGGCTCTGAACACACCTCTTCATGTTGATGGCCCGCTCGGGGAAAAGCGGCTTTCTATTAAACGGTACATGGCAAAACAAGAGGCTTGATGAAACCATGGCTAGCATTAATAAAAGCTTGGCTGCACAGACCTTCATGAGAAATATGTTCTGAGACGAAAAGGCAATATATAAGGGTGTGGATTAAAATGAGACAGATGCTAGGTTAATGACGTTCTGAGGTAATGAAAAAGCTGTTTTTGATAAACTGTTAGACCGCATTTGCTTGTATTATATCTGCGCAAAAATCTGCATCTTATGATATATTCAAGTCATGTCGGAAAGATTGTATTTACGAGCACCTTCATAAATTGAAGAAAAAAAAGGTGAAATAAAACATGCCAAGTTTAGATGCACATCTGCATCATTTTGTAAATTAGAGTTAAAAAATCTGGTTACACTTTATTTGAATGTGTCCCCGTTACAGTGTAATTATACATTTAAGTACTGAGTAATAGATGTACTAAGGGTTAGGGTAGGATTAAGGTTTGGTTTAGGGTTAGTTGCATGTAATTATTCCTAATTTATGGTTGTTACTGTAGTAAATACATGTTATATGTGTAACAAGGACAAATTAAAATAAAGTGCTACCGATGTTGGAATTACAAATGCCCAAAATAAAACTTCCCAGTCAGACTTGAAACACCAATAATTACTATAGAGTGCTGCATTGATGACATTGTGATCAAAACTGGCTGCGTCCGAAACCTGGAAAATGCTGCCTTCGGAGGACACATTTCAAGGTAGGAAGGCATCAAGGCACGTCCGAATCTAATGTTAGCTTCACTTCCTGTCTCCTGAGATACCTTCATCTGATCGAGTTTTGATGTGTATCCTTCACTGCCTTTGATATCCCACAATCCTATTCGTTCCATTCGGTGACAGTTGAGCTAGAAAAAAAAGATGGCGGTCATTTCTAACGAGAAATTACTAACGTAGTAATTAAATATTTGTTTAGTTCTCACCAAAGCTCTCTCTATTTTGCTGTAGATCATTAAACTGTTACGCTGCCTTAGAAGTCTGTCCGAAATCAGTTTCGTGAGGTGCCTTCATGAACAAACTTCTTAGTATTCCAGCGAGGCAACAAGTTAGCTGCCTAGGTTTTCGGACATAGCCACTGACGTTTTGTTAATCGTGATTATGTTCATAAAAAAGCACACAATTTTTATGAAGTTTGAAGTCTAAATACAGAATTAAAAAGCTAAACGCCAGCTATACACAAACATGGTCACATGACTTTTAGCTTTAAGCTTTGACTTTAAGCTTTAGACAACTTTTTCAGTATTTATTATGAAAAAAAGTTAGAATAGTTTGCAAGAGCGTGATTATAAACACAATAGGGCTGTAAAAGTGGACATTCACTACCCTCTTCCTCATTATTTTTTTTAAGTTAGACATCAACCTTCTTAGTATTCCTCAATCAATTCATAATAAACAAAAAATCATAAAATTATAAAAGAATGCCTGTTTTCTCATTCTTTTTTTGTAAAAATTGTATAGGGTCGCTAATGACCTGAGGTGTGTATCAGTGTATGTATATTTTTTTCTGCACAGCAATAATTAAATCTTTGATGATGGAATAAGTGTAATTCACCTTTATTCCACAAGGTGGCAATGTCTGATATAAAATGATGAAGTAACCATTCAGACAGAAAACGAAAGAATAGGAAGTATCATCAGCAAATCTTGAAATGGCTCAGCGATTTACTGCAGAGCAAGTACTGAATGCTATTAAATATTACTGTCACCGTCACTTGATGGTGGATCTGGTCAGCGATCAAAATATTGATTTTAAAGATATTGAAAATGATAGTTTTGAGAATATGTTTGGGCTCATATTCACAATCTCAAACATATTCTCAAAACTATAATTTGCTGAATTTACTGGGAAATGAGATCTGACAAGGACAGTGATGATGTTATAAAACATCTGCTCAAACTGAACCCTTCCACGCTCCAAAAGGTAACAAAATATGCTTTATTTTATTCTTCTGTAATTGTTACTCTAATATCAGGAGAGTTTTATATTATTGCGACGGATCCATCCCTGTTAGATATAGATCTGGGTCACTAAAGACCCGAGTATGTAATAATGATTGGCGAAACATTCGAGCATTTAAGAGTTAATATCCCTCTGTAGTCCCATTTAGCACTTGTTAGCAATCAGCTTTTTCAAGACGAAAGCTGAAAAGTGAAAGCTTTAAAAAAATCACAAGGGGATATTACTGATGCATTTTATGTTGTAGAATAAAACATATTTTGAGCTTGTGTTAACCAAATTCAGGCTCAAATTAAACTCAAATTTCAGGCATTTAACCAAAAACCCATTTTAAAAAAAACATTGACTTCAGGATGTTGGCGCCGGAAGTGCTAAAATGCTATCTGGGGTTTGGGCTACAAAAATATGTCATCCCTGCAGCACCCTATGACAACCTGCAATTCAGTTCAGCCAGACAGTTGATCAGACTGTGCTGAAAGTATATAAAAGGACATTAGACTGTAAATGAGAGTAAATGACTGAATTTATTTATTTATTTTGTGAATTATTCCTTTAAAATAAGTCATTTTTTCCCATGAAAACAGTTTGTGTACATTTCTACTGATCATGTCAGTTATTTTTTAAATGATGATCATAGGTTTATGGCACACATCTAGAAGCATAGTGTAGACGAGCACGCTTGTATTCCTCTGTGATGAATGGTGGTCTGGGACACTAGGGTTAGTTTTATCATAAGCGGTAAAGTGATCCTACAAATATCCCATGGCTTGCACTGTTACTGATAAGGTCCTGTATAGTTAGGAAGATGAATGCTGTTTTGTAAAGAGCTGCATGTTTTGTCCATTCTTCCCATCCTCCTTTCCAGATTTCCATTATACTTGTCCTCTGCTAGCTGACTGAACTGTAATTTAGAGCTCAATATATCATCTGCATTTCCCAGGGATGGCTTTGACAGTCTGTAAACCAGCACACCAGGCTTCTTTCAGTCGAGTCTCCCGCTGCCTTTGTGGGCAATTAAAAAATATTGCATGCATGTATTAGTAGCAGGGTAAAAAAAAATTATTCTGATTTGTTTGGTCGCAAAACATACTGTGGGCAATTTATCAGAGTTCAGTGATCAAGTCAGACTTTATTACTAAAACATTTGACATTAAAGGTACAGTAAGCAATTTCAGAGAAACGCTGTTAAAATTTAGCATCAACACCTAAACAATTTATACCTAAACAATATTTGCTAGATGTGTGTTCTGTGTGTGTGTGTTGAAAAAAATATGTTTGTACATAGTCCTGGCTGTGTAAATAGTACAAAAAACAAAGGGGATTGGACTAATCCACGGAGCACCAAAACACGCTTGTAGCCAATAAGCAATAAGAGGTATATCCACTTATGAGGAGGGAGGAGAGAGAGTGTGCAAGTGGGACAGTTAAGACTGTAGAAAGAGATATAGCCAAAGAGGAAAAGGTGAGACTAATAATTGCAAAAAGGAGGATCACGCTCAGGCATTTAAAAACTTGTATATCATCGAACAGAACATATGTCCCTTGTTCCCTTTCAGTCGGTCACGTTCGGCGTACGTTGGAACTGACCGACGAATTGGGGATCATTTTCAGAGACCAATCTACTTTGAGTGTATTAAAACCAGCCAATACACATTGGCATGCGGTCCACACACCGCCCCGCTGATATAAATACAGAAGTGGAATACCGCATCCTCGCTTTCAACTTCGGAGCCGAACGGTTTTCTGTATCAAGCTGTTTCTACAAAGAGTGTTTAGACGAGTCTGGAGGAGGATCACTCTCTTACCTGGGTGCTGGTGTGAAGGCGCGAGTCAGCGAGTGGTCGCTGCAACATACACTTGTTCCTGTGTTGGTTGGCTGGGCGTTTCCGTTTTTTTTTTAGTGCTCACATGCAGGCTTGCAATCGGACTGCTGTGAGCCGCGGCCATCTCCCTGAGTGCTTCAGCACTTCTAAAAGAGCATTTCCTTCTAAAAGAGCAACAAGGTTTGACCCTGCGTCTTTTTCAAGATGTCATTCAAACCGTGTGTTTCTGGATGCGGTTGTTTCCTGTCCTCATTTGACGGCCACGATCTCTCTCGCATATAAACATGTGAGATTGCGTTTGTGGGTGATTCATACTCTCTCAGGAGAGTGTGATCACGTCGGCGTGCAGTTCGTCTCACCTTTCTCGTAAGGGCTTGAGCGTTCAGCACGCCGTGTGCCGTCGAGCAGCCGGCTGACCGCGGGTTGTCACGGCAACCCAGCGCGTCACTCGCCGCTCTAGATGCGCAGTCGAGACTGTGAAACCTCAAACGGGGTTGAGTCCCTTTGCTTATTCCACAATCTAGTTCCTTTTCTGGTGCACCAGAAAAGGGTTACTTTGGCTAATAAGCCTCGGTGACCTGAGGATTACAGTGGGGCTTCCCCGCCGGGTAAGTCTCTGTGGGCCCTCACTCCTCTAGCGCATCGCAAGCATGTTGAAAAGGGTTACTTTGGCTAATAAGCCTCGGTGACCTGAGGATTACAGTGGGGCTTCCCCGCCGGGTAAGTCTCTGTGGGCCCTCACTCCTCTAGCGCATCGCAAGCATGTTGAACATGACCTCATGAGAACATGACCACGTCAGCGCGTTGTTCGTCTTGCCTTTTTCATAGAGGCTTGAGCGTTCAGTGCGCCGTGTGCCGTTGAGTCTGGCGGCCACGCTCACTGTCTCACATGCCTACTGGTAGCTTACAGATGGGATTGCTGGTCCTTTTAAAAAAAAAAAAGGGGGGGGGACCTAGCGTTTCATTTGGGGCTCTGGCAGAGGACAGATGTCAATTGCTGCATCAGAGAGAGGGCTGTTATGCGCTGAAAATGAAGATGAGGCTGAGTTTCTTACTATAATAGTGTGTGCTTATGCTGAATCAGATTCAGAGTTGGCAGCCATGCTTTCCCGGGTGGCTGAAGGGTAGTGCAACGCGTAAATCGCCTTGTCTGCCCCCGTGCCTTTTTCCCCGGATGTGCATTGGGAAAAATTAGCAGTGTGGAACTATTTAATGCCAAAAATATGGAACGCCAAAAGGGCCATAATCTGTATAAGTTTTCCCCTCTCTTACTACCCTCGTTGGTGGGGTGGCAGTGCCACTGGCAGGCCACCTCTGTCCTGCACTCTTAATACACGAGGGTAGTTCCAACCCAGGGGTTGTGCAGGAACTGTGTGCAGCGACGGACCTCGCTCTCTGGGCGACGAAAATCGCCACACGCTCCCTGGGTTGGGCGATGTCCACACTAGTGGTAGGTATGCGTGAGCCCGACAAACTCGGTTTCTCAACGCCCCTATCTGTCAGGCTGGCCTCTTCAGCGACACCATCGAGAACTTCGCCCAGCAGTTCTCAGTGGCCCAGAAGCAGACGAAGGCAATAAAAAAATGAAGAAAAAAAAAACATTCTGCTCTGATGACCAGCTGCTGTCTCCACCCAGTCGTCGGCCGCAGTGCCTCCGCCTGCTCGTCACCGAGGACGTCCCCCTGCGTTCGCCTCCGCCCCTGCTAAGCCCAAGCAGCCGCCTCCACTCGGGCAGCAGGTGGCCGGGCGTAAGGGAGGCGCCCAGCCCGTCAAAGGTCCCGCGAAGTCCGCTCGCAAGCGCAAGTGGCCCTGAGACGTGTAACCCAGGGAGAAGAGGAGCAGTTCTCGGGGAGGCAGCAGTGTGCGGCTTGAGGATGCCACCAGGCCTTCTCACCCACACTCTGCCCCACCCTGGAATACTCAGACAACACTCCGGGCCGCCTCCGGGCCTCCCGAGTCAGGTCTGTGCGTTCCACCTCGCTGCCCCACCCTGGGTACGTCTGTGGTGCCGTTGGTCCCGCTTGTTCGGTCTCTGGGGGCCTGGCTAGAGCTCCCCAGGCCGTCTCGCTGGCTCATCCATACCATCAGACTTGGCTGCGCGATTCAGTTCGCTCGCCGGCCTCCCAAGTACAGGGGCATCCTCTTCACCCCGTGCGGAGGTGTCTAGGAGCACTCCAGCAAGCTCAAGCAGGGCGCTGGAAGGGCCAGCCTTCCTGGCGTGTTTGTAGGGACCCCCAATTCGTTGGTCAGTTCCAACATACGTCAAACGTGACCGACTGAAAGGGAACGTCTCGGTTACGTATGTAACCCTCGTTCCCGTCGCCAGGTGCTGTGCTTCCGCTGAAGGGCCGAGTCTTTTTCGGCTCCTCAGTTGGAAAAGTATATAAAAGTTTTTATATACTCGAAGTAGATTGGTCTCTGAAAATGATCCCCAATTCGTTGGTCAGTTCCGACGTACGTCTCCGTTCCCTCCTTCAGGGTTACATACGTAACCGAGACGATTTCATCTTTGTAACATTAAATACAACATCTACCTTGACTATGGTCTACTTCAGGGTCAAAGACTTTGAAATGAAAAGTGTTTATTCCAGTGAAGGCCTAGAATCTGCATTAATATTGGAAAGCGCTGGAGAGAGGTTAGTGAGCAGAAGGCCTAAAACGGATGCCAAGAGTGCTTTGTCTACCTTGACTATGGTCTACTTCAGGGTCAAAGACTTTGAAATCAAAAGTGTTTATTCCAGTGAAGGCCTAGAATCTGCATTAATATTGGAAAGCACTGGAGAGAGGTTAGTGAGTGGAAGGCCTTAAAATGGATGCCAAGAGTGCTTTGTTTTTGCTCGATACGTGAGTAACATTGTTTTTTTGTTTTTTTTGTTGTTGTTGTTGAATCTCAGATAACTCATCCATAATGACCAACAGTTGTTAGTGTTTGCCTGTGTTGCATAGCGTGTTCTTTATTTTTGGGGCAATGAAGGGAGGGGTGGGTTTGTTTGGGTGTCGATTTTAAATATCAACACTATTTCTCAGAAATTGCTTACTGCACCTTTAAATGTCTAAAAACATGTTACACAGTATTTTTATTTTCACATTCTCTTTCTAGTGCTTTGCATTCTAAGCATCTGTACTATTTATGGCCTGTATATACAGTGTGCTGAATATAGAAGTATTAACCCTTTTTGTATGCCTTATTTGTAACCATATATTATGAAATGTGTACTTGTGAGCTTTATTTATGCATCAATAGTGGATCAAATCTTTAAATTGCGAACTGCTGAAGGGGAAATATGTACTTTTCTAAAAGGGATATGCATTTTCATCATGTGAACACATTTGATAAAATAATTCACTCTAAAAAGTTGTTTACTGTAAAAGAAAAAATAGAAAAAAATGAAATATCAGAAGTCATTTGTGATGTCATAATAGAACTGCTTGTTCAGTTTATTTGCATGTTCAACTATCATACACATTCATAAGTCTCTCTGTACTGTAACACACAAACATATGCTTTATACACATTCACAGAAGTGTTCGTCATAAACACACAGCAAGCTCCATCTCTGACCTCTTCTAATTAGTGCACAAAGATTAAAGTAGCTCATGTGATGGGTACATTTACTTGTAAATAAAAACATGACATTAACAAAATCTCAACACAGAAGTCCATAACCTGACGCACTTTTTAATTGATTTGCATGTATAAACATTAATGTTCAAGCTCATTTTAAAGTGCACCTTGTTGGTGGTCTTAAATAGAGTGTTCCCTAGTGTTTCGTTCACTTTATTGACTGTTATGTGGGATGCAGACATGATTCACAGGACAAATGTTCTGCAGTCAATGTCACCGTGTTTTTACAGAATTATACAGGGAATAGAATTAGCTTTCTGTATTCTTGCCACTTTAACACCTTAATTGAAATAAGAGGGGGAAAACAATGCTGGTAATTACAGCCCAAAGCAGACAAAATAAAATGCTTGAAATATCTTGTCTTTAAAAAAATTTGATATAATGTTAGTTGACAACATCCCATTTAGTAGCGTGAAAGCAGATTTGTTGGGTGACAGCTAATTATGCTACTAATTAGCCATGAAAACAACACTTATAGAGGTGGAAATGATGACACAATATCCCAAAACGTCACATTGTGTGATGGTGATGCCGTGAATATGTAACCTGTTATTTCAGCTGAATTAACGATAATGTTGTGTTAGTTTCTTAGTGCACTTTACAAAACCAGCATGAAAGAGACTTCAAACTGGTGAACTGTGTTAATCAAATATGCCATGTTTCTTAAAACCCAGAGACATTTTTTTGTAAGATAAATATTTAGGATGTTGATTCTGCTGAATATAATACATCATGAAGCAGTTCACTGTACATTTGATTCTATTGACCTCAGTCAGGCTATATCAATTTTCCGAAAATGAAAATGAACAATGTACGATGCAAAAACCTGTACTGTCTTAAGGTCCTATGCCATGTCTAATTAGATACATTTTTTGTCAAAGTCAAAGTTAAAAACCTTATAACTCATTGAGCAGAACATCTGTCCCTTGTTTTCATTTTCGTAACATTAAATACATCTACCTTGACTAAGGTCTACTGCAGGGTCAATGACTTTGAAATGAAAAGTGTTTATTCCAGTGCAAACTCTACATATGTTCAAGCTCAAACGGTTTTATAGTTTATCTTCCTCAATATGACTGAGGCAAAGAATGGAGGGATGTTTCTAAATCTAAATGATGTGATTATTCTAAACAGTCTGTGCTCGATGATGCTGATCAAAAAGTAGTTATGGTGACTTTGGTGTTAGGTATTTGATTGCCTTGAATTGTGATGTGGAGAAATGCTGGAGTTAGACTGTTTGTTATCGCGAGAATTTTGTTCACTATTGCTACAATATACATGTGCAAGCATTCACTAGCATGGCGTAGTAATTGTAAACAGTAGATGTAGCCATGGAGTGATAATATAGTATATTTATATATATTTATAATTTACTTCACACATTTAAATATATACTGTACAATGCACAATGTCCCCTCTGAAATTAAATGAATAGAAATAGGAACTATTTTAAAACAATTAAGATAATGAGCAACAGCCAGGCTGTGGCATCCAATTAGGAGCTTAGCTTAGACAACGACTCCCATACCATTAAAATGAGATTTTCTTTGTAAACAGGTGCAGCATTATGCAAAGCACAAAATAAAATATTTAATTCACTTTCAAGACAAGAAGGAAATGCAGTGTAACTGTTCACGAATTGACAGCCCCCGAAAAAAAAACACTAACAGCTCAAAACAAAACCCTTGTAATACCTGTTATGCCTCAGTTTGCTTGAGCTGGCATCATTGGAGGAGTTGAATTCTGCCGTGTAATAGAAAAACAGATATTGTAAAGCTATTTCACACTGGTGAGGTGGGCAGTTTTTTTGTTTTCCCAGGGGAAACTCAGGCATAGAAAATGAGCTCTGGAATCTGGCCGCCCTGCACTCCTGTGCCGTTGGTGCTGTCCGAAGAGCACTGAAACTGGAAGGTCACCTTCCCACACTGAACTTCCGTCATACCCTCTTGTCCAAAATAACTCAGTTCATTTCCATCTAGAACCACACTGGCCGTATAGAAAGTGTCAGGCTCGATCTGAACTGGATACTCAAACCAAACGGGGAAGGTGTTGCTGGATCCATCTGAAAAGTACTTGCTAAGGTTGGTTCCCAGGACGACCCCTTGCCGTTTGAGTTCGATCTTGGCGGTGTACTCAGCAGATCCACAGCTTGAGCCGTAAAGCCCGAAACCGGCAATAAACACCCGCTTATCGACAGCAAACTGAATGCTGTCGCAGCGTCCGCGATACCGCCACTGGTTGCTGCGGTAGGCGCACGACTGGAAGCGGTGGCACTTCTGTGGGGTCAATCCCTTACGAGGTTGGCTGACAAACTGCAGCTCGGGTTTCTTAGCCGCCGTGTACCATAAGAAAATGTCATTGGTCTCATTCAGCGTTAACACTCCTGATTGTGCAGCACCGTTCGCAAAATCATCAAGACCCATTGTTGGGATACGGATCAGGTAGACGAACTGGCCCAATACCTTGCGTTTGTTGTCGATAGATGTGTTCATCTCCCTCCGCTGACATTCGGCCTCTGCCCAGCTTAGTGCCGCTTCAAACACTACAATCTCCTTAGCGTTCAGAGTCTCTCGTCTGAGGATGCTGTCCAAAGTCTGAGCGTCAATGTCACAAAAGCCCTCAGACTTAAGTGCCAGCTCAGCCTGAGCGTCAATGACTTCCCAGCAGCGTTGAGTTAGGTCTGGCTCTTCAAACAGACAGCTCTGAGACAGAAGAATACACGCATTCTTTGCACTCAAACTTGTTTCCAAGAAGTTGACACAAGCCCGAGCCAGGTGTGGGACTATGTACTTTTTAGCTGCGTATAATGTTGCCAGTACGGTGTCGGCACTCAAGTCAATTTCGTCACAGTAAATGTACCTGAGAAACAGATAAAAAATCAGGGTTAGCCACCATCTACCGTAGTCATTTAAAACAGATGTAGTACTGTAGGATGCATTGTAGCCTGCTATTACTGGCCCAGCTAGAAGCTACTATTTTATGATGTGCTAACAGCATGAACCACAATGTGTCTTTGGTCAAAGAAAAGCTGAACTGGAAATAGAAATACTATAGTAATACTATACCTCTTTTGATAACAAAAAGCACTGTTCTGACAATAGCCTCAACTTTGTGGAATAGGAATGCCTCTGATTGTGTCCTTGGGAACAGATGTTAGGCAGAATTGATCACACTATGATGCATTCTGCAGATCTACTTCAAATCTAATACTATGTCCTGTAATGCATTCTGAACTAGAAGCGATAACCTATATAGAAGTAGCATAATAAACACAATGTTCTATGGACATCTTCTGCAAACCAAAAGACAGCGTTTACACTTCTTTATGAAAGTGGGGGAGGTGGGATGAAAGACACACAAAAAAAAAACTCTCTCAAGAGATGGAGTGAAAGATGAGCCAGCGCAAGAAGAGAGAGAGTGGAGAACACAGAAGGACTCTCAAGAGAGATGGGTAAGCATAAGCTAAGCTAAGATATATCAGATCTTCTGTCATGGTCCTAAGCCCTCTGAGAGGCGGAAAAGCTAAGCTCACTTCATTATTTATTTTCTTCTTGTTCAAGCTATTCAACATTTAAGCATCTAGTGCCATTAGTGTTCAGAGTTCACTCTGATATAAATAAAATATTTTGGAAATAAGCAACAGTCATTCTGGAGATACTAACCCATGCTCATTGGAAAAAATACGGAGTGTCTATTTACATTAAGTGCAAATAGCCTGCCTTGTTGGCAGAATAACTCCACCTACTGACCTCTGTTTGGGCCAGACAAAATTACGAAAGATGCTGGATTGTCAACAGTAGCAATAGAGTAGGGGTAGGGCGCATGGCAGAAAGTTTTGACGTAAATTGACCTGAGTTCGCTCTACTCCTTTTTCCCATCACATATCAGATCGAAAGGCATTTATTTTCAATAAAAATTAAGAAAATAAGTTGAAATAAAGTATCTAAAGTGTTTTTAATAATAAAGTGTTTTTCAGTTAGGGGTAGGTGTAGAGAGGGTTTTATTGTCCCAATAAGGGGGCATCATTTTAATAATGTGGTAACACTTTATTTTGATAGTCCCATTTGAACATTCTGTTGACTATAAGTAACTTTGCAACTAAATGTCAACTAACTTTGATTAGAGCATTAGTAGACTGTCTGCTTAATATCTGCTAACTCTTTATTGTGATGGTTATCCAACAGACATTCTACTGACTATAAGTAATTTTGCATGTACATATCAACTTATTCTAACCCTAACCCTACCAGTCTACTAATACTCTACTAACACTCTAATGAGAGTTAGTAGACATGCAGGTGCAACATTACTTACAGACAACAGAATTTGTTAAAGGGACCATCAAAATGAAGAGAAACCAATAATTTTAATAAACAATCAATTACACTCTATATTATTGTTACATACTGTTTAACCTACAACAACACTGAATGTACAACTACTAAATACACTTATTGCAAAGGAAATACTGCTATTTTAACAGTGTAAATAGCAGCTCTCGCTATTTAAACTTAGTGTAAATAGAATCTAGTTGCAATTTACACTTAGGGCCAGATTTACAAAAAGCTTGCAGTAGCTCTTTTGGCGTTAAAAAACTACTATCAGAATTTACTAAAGACATGCAATGAAAAATTAGCGCTGAAAGGCGTGGACAGGGTTATTTTTGCAGCTGACCCTATTGCATAATGCATTTGTATGAGTTTCCCTTTCAGATGCAAAATTTATGGGAGGAGACTATTTAAATGAATCATGCAAGGTGATTTACTAAGGTTTGCGATCATCAATTAACTGGTGTTTGCACCATTATTTACCGCCCATAAAAAGCATGTCTTAAACCAGACGCTAACGGGTAGATTGCGTTGGTCATTATGGAAATGATCCGGCTGCGTCTGTGTTCTTTAATTTGCGCGTCGTCAGTAGATCACGTGCAGAACTTTCCACTCCCATCTGCGCTTTTTTGGAATTGCGCCCTCACATTAATTTGCCGTTTAGTGAATCTGGCCCATAGTGTAAATAGCATTGCTATTTAGTGCAAATAGCCGCTGCCGGAAAAATATGCCTGTGGCAAATTTTCTTCAAAATTATTTTACTTGCATGTTTTGCTACATGCTCAATGTAAAATATCCAATGTATGGCGCTAAAAGCATGTTCAGCTTGATCCGAAACGTGAAATCTGGCAACGTTTTATTACGATGGTTATTGTATGTCTCTCGGCAGTTCAGAAATGAAATGTCCAGTGAGTGGCGTTAGATAAAACGCATTTACTGAAACAACCATGCCATTTAGTTCTAAAAGTCTTATCTACAAGATCAGCTTGGCCAGCTGAAGGTTGATTTAATCTGGGTTTTCAACTGAGATACAGGAAAGTTAACTAAGAAGGATTTGTGCCCACTTATTGGCACTTAAAGAAATTATGCAAATCAGAAATACACTGTACATTAGCACCTGGCTAAGCTGAATTTTGTGTGGATAATGATGCAGGTTTTTGTGCTGAAATACCATGAGTGGTGCAACTTTTTTGTGAATGCATCCCATAAAGTCATGCTGAGGAGCTTTTTCAACTTAAATTATCTTAACTGAGAATTCAAAATGACATTTAAGAAGTCAAATTAAACTATTTGGTATCTTAAGTGTATTCAAATGTAGCTAATTGCACAGTTGATTTCAATCAGAAAAGACTTTTTTCAGAGGTCATAACGTTTTTAATGGTCTTGAACCGTTGGCTGTAAAGAAATTACATGTCGGTGTAGTCGATTAACCTTCTGGAAGAAGTCCAAAGAGGGGTATTTAGATCACAGAGAACAATTTTCTCTCACTCCTGAGCTTAATTGAAAACAATAATAACTAAATATTCTGTACAGGAAGACAATAATGGTTTAACCAGGCAGATGAGGAAAGGGTCAGCCAGCACAGACAAGACAAGGTACAATTGTGAAAGGAGTCTTACTTAAGCATAGCCAGAAAGGCTGGAGGTTCCACATCAGGGATACGGATCTCATCCTTGTCTTCTGCCAACTCTCCATAGAACATGGCATGGAAAACAGAGCTTCCCACAGCAAGGACATACTAATGAGAAAAAACATAATGAGCCATAGTATCAGTCACTTAATTTTAAATAATTTACATATTAACTCATGAGCAGTGATTTTCAAACATCAAAAACAGTGCAAACCCATCAAATCAGCTTTGTATTGAAGGACACACATGGTGTAAATGGAAAAGGTTTCATACTGTTCAGCTATTGTTCAGTCTCTATTTTTCCAAAGTGTCCCATTTTTATGACCTGCCACTAAAGTCGTTTGATGTCTCCTTTCGCTTTAACAAAAAAAATCCCTAATTATTCTCCTCACACTTATCAAAAGAACCTTACAGGTGGCAGGTGATGGTTTCATGTAATCATCCCTAAATTACATACAATCCATACAATAACACATTCTTTACTATAAACCTGAATCAGAAAGGCACAGCTAGCCATCTTTAATTTCTCACAAGTTGCCCTTCAGGGTTTCTTTCTTCTGAGTCGATTGCATTGTAAAGGTAACGCTTGGCTGTTTTAAATTTCGGCTTGATCCCATTCCCCTGGAGTCATTTGAGCGTGAAGCACACACAAAATTTCACCCACAAAGACCAATGCTTAATTACGGCTGTAATTTCCCCCTGGGTTTACAAGACACATGAGTGCCATTCGTGTGAATGGCATTTGCCTTTCCCTCCGAATCAAAGAGTGTTTCACAATGGTGTGAAAGTAGTTGCTGGAGCTAAAAGTTATCTCGCTGATGCTAATGGGCGCACGTAGCTAATGATGAAATCAGAGGCCAACACAGCAATGCAGATGCATTATATAACATGAGCAGAAGTGAATATTTACAATTCTTTTTAGCATTACTCTCACATAGCATCTTTTCCAGTTAGTGAACTTTATTTTGTCCTTTTTACTGCTGCGTTAGTAAACGTATGTTCTTCTCCCTCAGGATCCCTCATGTAAAAAGCCCATAGCAAATATATTGTAACTATAAGGAGCACCAAATAAATTGCGAGAGTAATTTTGCAAAGCACTCGCATACAAGGAAGCCTGTCCTAGAAGCAAACATAACCTTCTCAAATAAACATGATAATGCATATCTGAACGCCAGCCAAATGGACATCATAAAAAAGGTGCTCTGTAATAACTTCATGGCCCATTGCAATATTGGCTGTGGCCATGCAGCAAAGCAATACAATGCCCTTGTCTAAGTGAGCTTTATAAAGCATCACATATCAGCCATACACAGCTTTCAATTCTGCCCTCTTAAATGGATAAAAGATGAGTCATGCCTGAATTGTAGGCACCAGATTAACCCAGTCTTTTTGAATAAAGTCTAAGAGAGAAACAAGAACCGATTTAAATGGGGTTTTGGTGCAGTTAAAATTGGCCCGAGGTTAAAAAAAAGTCATACATAATAAAACCAATCCAATGGTCCCCATGAAAATTTTAGAACAAAAGCAATTGCTTTCCAAGAAGATCTCAAAGGGTTTACTCAGTGGAGATAAAATAGATCAAGGGTTTGCAAAGTCATATGTGGAAATTTGGTAACACTATTTTACAGTGTCCTTGTTACATATGTTACATGTACTTACCATAGTAATAACAGTAAATGATGCATAATTACATACAACTAACCTTAAACCAAACCCTAATCCTACCCTAACCCTATAGTAAGTACATGTAGTTAATACATATTACTTAGTACTTAAATATATGATTACACAGTAATAATAACACCTTAAAATAAAGTGTAACTGGAAATGTAATCTGTATGAATGAGAAAAGAAACGTTTCATTAATTTCACATTTTTAATGCATTTATATAGCGATTTTGTCAGTAACTTTAAGAACTATGGCTGTAAATAGAAAATAGTCATGATTAATCACATGATTTCAAACATGTCTTTAAACACAGCAGAATTATAACATTAAATATTATTGTCAGATGTATATATTTTTCATGGATTCCCTAGCACCTCACCTCAGTCTGAAAACCCAGAAAAAAAAGAAAAAAAAAAGTTAGATGACTATATGTAGACTAATATTACGATAGGGGATGCTGTTGAAAATTGTTAGGTGTTATTGTTATTTGAAACATTAGATTAGTGTTTTGTGTAGTCAAAATCTGATACTTTTTCATTTTACCAAACACCAATCAAGCAGTTTATTCAGAAAAAAAAACTTTGGGAGATACAGCCACAGTGTGCATAAATAAAAGTACTTTATTCACTTTTTTTTTTTAATTTTTTTTATTTACATGTGCTTTTTTACAGTTAAGGAAGGCACAAAGTCTTAAATTAATACAGTATGAATCCTAATGAGCAAAAGACAGACATCTCTATGTCAAAAGACTCTCCCCACTTCTGTCTGATTTACATTAATAATTAAGGAGCGTCTCAGAAAGGCACATGGTCGGCTAGACTGAAAACAAGAGAAAGAATTCAGCTGTCATTAGCAACAGCAGTGAAGCACATCACAAACTCGAAATCCTGATTCTTTTCAGGAGGTCTTACCTTGTGTCCTGGGAGCCTCTGAGTCCCTCCAGACTGACCGACAACAAAGTGAACGTCAGCCATCAGTTCATTATTGAACATCACAGAATTTCTGCAAAAGAGGAGATTCGGGGGGAAGTGTTTAGTAAAACAAAAAAAAAAACAGAAACATTCCTACTTTATTATAAGCAAATTCTGTATTTCTATCAGACATAAAGGAATTATCATATAACGTGAAATGGCTATCAGCTTTAAAAATGCTCTTATTCTATTTGGAAGTAGGAACATCTATATCTTGTTCATTTTGAATTAATTCGGAATTGTTTACTTCAACTATTCACATATAAAATGGTTGAACAGGGTCTTTCCCAGGAAAAATAGGAGTCCACAATGGCATCTTCTTCATGTATTATTGGTGTCCCGGCCACAGAGGAGCAGTCGGTAAACAAGAAACGCTGTTCCAAAGGGACTACAAAGCCAGGTCCGAGAGCGCACATTTGTTTTGGCCGGCATGGGGCTTTCCCATGACGACAAAGCAAATATTACCCTTTGACAGAGAGAAAAGCCTTAGCATATAAAAAGAAAACTTGTTCCTTTCTTCAATCTCAGAGAGACATTGAATAACACTCCAACGATGACATTCAACAAACCTGAACCTACTGAACCCTGAGTTTAACTGTGTATGCAGTATATTCTTCTAAATATTCAGTGTGATCTAAAAGTCTGAAACCACCAGTGAGAATGCTCCAGTTTAATAATTATAAATAATTTTTACATTTTTTGGTAACACTTTATTTTAGTGTCCTTGTTACATATGTTACATGTACTTCAATAGTAATAACAGTGAATTATGTATAATTACATGCAACTATTATCACCTTTATTTTAAGGTGTCCATGTTACAGTGTAATTATGCATAAGTACTGTGTAATAATAATTACTTCATGTACTTTCTATAGGGTTAGGTTTAGGATTAGTTATGCATGTATGCATTATTTATAGTTATTACTACAGTAACTACATGTAACAAGGACACTATAAAATAAAGTGTTACCAAAATTTTAATTCATTTTTTTTGGAGTAGGTTTAGGGTTACATTTAGCATTCAAGCATTCAAGCTGCATGAGCTCCATTTGACAATGTTTGAGAGAAGCATCTTGCTTCAGTGTGCAAGAACGTCACAAATGTGCTTATTTGATTAGAAAGGATCTAGAAATGGTGCAGAATATTTCTTTAATTACATTTTCATAATACTAAAACTTCTATTTTTCAGGTTTAAGTTCCAGATTTTCAATGTGCTCTGAGACTTTTGGACCCCACTGCATCAGCTATCACTTTATAAAGGCTCTGTTTTTCGGCAGATGTTCTCTGCACAGACTTCTACAGTACCAGTCTCTCGTCTCCCTCTCTGAACACATCAGAAGTTGACCTACCTCTCCCTGATCGTGGAGTAGAGTCCCTGCCAGTTGCAGCATTGGATGGTGTTGTTGTTGTTCAAGTTCTGCTGCTGATACTGCTGCACCGTGGTGGCCGACGCCGGCTTCTTAGTGGGGAAGATCTCCGCTGCCATCTTCTTCTTCTTCTTGGTTTTCAAGGTGATGATCTCATAGCAAACTGGGGGCAGCTTGGACGAGCTGCTGGGACTCCCCTTTTTGGAGCCTTTACTGGACTTGCTCTTAACTGACTCTGGAAGCATCAACAAGAACGTCAGACATTTCATGTTCCTTCCCTTGGCATCCACCATGAGTGTGTTCACCTGCAGAGCAGTGGAAAAGCATGCAGAGAAGATGTTGGGAAGGAAAGGAAGGATCTGAGAGATGTGACGACTTGTGAAGAGGGTGAGGAGCCCCCAAAAGCACAGCAATTAACTGAAACAGAAGAGAAAAAAGGAAAGAAAGAATGGGAAAATCCACTCCTAATCTTCACCTTCTGAGAGCAAACTGTCAGGGAATATAATCTCCTTCTTCCGCCAGTAGATTAAAGTCAATACGGCGGCTGACTTTTTTGTCCTTTGCTTCTAGTTTGATCCGCTGGTGGACAGCAGAGATGAGTCTCCATAACTGTGGTGTTCGATAAACGTCCTCTCTCTCTCTCCTTCAGTATCTGTGACAGTCCCAGATTTAGTGCTCCTGCAGTGGTTCAGAAGCAGCTAGTCCACGCTGTCTCTCTCTCCTCCTGACACTCTGACACACACACACACACAACACACATACACGGAGCTCTGCAGGATTTGCTTGCCGTGGACCTGAGCTCTGACGAGTGTTTTGCTGACTGTGGGGGCTGAATGGACGGATGGAGCGGAGAGAGTAACCCCCTACCGATGGAAGCCAGACATCCCCCACATCCCAGCCAATAAGGACTCTCGAGAGCCACGATTGGCTGCAGCCTCCATGCGCAGCACCTACTAGAATATGCTAAGACCTCTTTGATTAAAGTGCCAGCCCCTTTCCCCTTAGAATGATGCATTCTGCATCTCCCATAGCAGCCTATTATTGATTAATATTTATAACGTAATAAAAGTCATTAAATATATAAAGAGTGTGATGGAAATGGGAACTCATGTGAGAACAGAATGCTTTATTTCTACTATTTATTTCATCTAGTTAAATGTCACTCTTTTAAAAAAGAGTATTACTTAATTAAATTATTCAACAATATGGTTCTGAGGGATTCTGAGTGATTTTCCAATAGTTATATATATAAATGATATAGAAAAATCATTCCTTTACATTATAATTTGAATGCAATATTAAATACATTTTTAATAGTATAGTCTGTCTTATATTCACCCGCATTCATTGGTGTTTCTTTCCACAAAACTCAATGTTTTGCAGCCCCATTCTTCCTGTCACAGATTTATTGAAGGTTCAGATCTCCTCAGTGATGTGCGGCTCAGCACAGAATACAACCTGTCTTCACCTGTGAAGAGCATTTTCATTTTAAGTCCCAGCTACTAACATACACATGGCCCTACATGTCATGTTTAATGCATGTAGCACAGAGCTCGGCTCTAGACATCTTTTCTGCTCACACTGAATTATATTGCTAAGCCTTTTGTTCCTCAGCCGAGGAACACATTACAGAAATCAAGGAACTGAACACATTTCTGTAAAAGCACATAAATCTGATGAGATTGCTTGCAGCAGGGTCTGGATTTCGACAGTTTAATAAGACAACCTCACCCATCCATCTATCTATCTATCTATCTATCTATCTATCTATCTCTGTTGTGATAATGAATTAATTTATTGAAACGAGCGTTTAATAGAACATCTGACAACTGTCTTGACTGAAGAGGTCCCTCTGCCCTCTCTGCTCTGGACAATCATTGTTCTCTGCATCTGTTGGCCACTGGAGATGTTGCCCTGGAAACGGTGTTCACAGGATGGTCGGGGACAGCCGGGGAGAAGGTGAGATTTAAGAGAAACTGGCAGAATGAGATTTTCTTTTCCTGATATTTCCAATCTGGTTCTGCCTTTGAGCTTTGCCCCTGCTGAAAAAAAGCTTAAACCAGGTTTAAACTGGTGTAGGTAAGCTCACACCCTGTCCAAGTTGGTGCTCAGCTGGTTGGTTAGTCAGCTTGTCTCCCAGTGTCTGGGAAACTGACTGACTAGTGCTCAAAACCAGCCTTTCGACCAGCTTGACCAGCTAGAGTAAGACCTGAAAATTGACATCCGTCACACAACAGCTAATGTACATGTAACGTAGGCCAGTAAGAGTTGTGTGTGTAAATCTCACTCTCCTGGCCTCAAGAGGCGCGCGACTGAGCCGATAGCGGCTGCGATCTTTAGTGTCGGAGACCTTGGTTTGAATCCCACTCGGAGCGGGACGAGTAGGACCGGTTACATTTGGTGCCGTGACCCGGATGGGAGTGAGGTTTGGGGGGTGTAATGGACGTAGGCCAGTAAAAGCAGTGCATGTAAACCTCACTCTCCTGGCCTCAAGAGGTGCATAAGCAACTGATGCTAAAGGATGCGGTCTTTAGCGTCCTTGTTAGCACGCCCGCCTTCCACACCGGAGACTGTGATTTGAATCCCACTTGGAGTGGGTCAAGGAGGACCAGTTACATACATTACATATTTGAGTTGCTACTGTATGAACAATGTAAATCGTCTTTTTTGTTCTTAAGCTAGGTGTGAATATCACCAACAGTAACCATATTGACTAAAGTAGCTATATAAAAAATGTCATTCATATCACTGTAAAGCCTTGTCACATTTGAAGCGACTTGAAAACAAAGGTGAGGGTTTGCCCGTCACATTTTAATGAACCGACAGCAACTTTAATATGTGAGCGTAAACTAGTGCTGTCAAAAGTACCGAAATTTAAAAAATGTGATGCTTTGAGCACTGGCCATTGTGTTCGTGCTCATCGGATATGTCTGTGATTGGCTACAATGATCAACGCACGGGAGCATTTGAAAGCACACGGAAGTGTTTGAAAGTGTTTTGAAAGCGGGAGCGTTTGAAAGCACAAGCAGGTGTCTATCAGCAGACCGGTCTGCTGATAGACGCCTGCTTTCAAACTCTCCTGTGTATATCTGTGTAAGCGCTCAGTGAAGTGTCTCAGTAATGTATATTTCCCCCAAAAAATGTAAGCGCTGTAGCCAATTGTAGACATATTTGATGAGCACGTGAGCACAATGAGCAATCAGAGGTGTTTACGATTCCACTCAACAGCGCTCAAAGCGTCACATTTTGTAAATTTCAGTACCGACTTGGTACCGAAGTCTGTATTTTGACAACACTAGCGTAAACTGCAGCATGTCGTGTGCAGACCACAAGATGAACAGGTGGAAGACAGTGACTGGATCTAAACTCTTCAAATGACACACAGTTCATATCTCCATCTGTAAGTTACCGAGCCGATGCAGAGCAGTAGCGCTAGCTTTGTATTATAGTTGAGACAACCTGGGGTGAGTTTCCCAAAAGCATCGTTGGCCAACTATGGCCGCAAGTTCCGTCATTATCAACATAGTTCAACGAGTCTGTGTTTCCCGAAACCATAGTTACAACGAACATTCACAAACAGTATCGCAAAGTTGTGTGGTAATAAGCAAGCTGACATTCAGTACAATCTATATCTTTTATTTTGAATACACACAAATGTAATTTACGTCTTTTAGTTTGTCAAGAGATTTAAAGTACCGTTTTTGAAGTGAGCATGTGCGTACGTGCTCTAGTACATAAGAACGAGCCTATGATTGAATCTGGAAGTAAAGCTAAATTTAAATTACTCCTCAGATGACATGTCCGTAATTTATAGTAAAAAATCTAGCATGAATTCGATCTCAAACGAATTCATTAAAAGCTGTTATTACTTCACCACCTGCGTGACATCATTAACCAACGTAGTTGAACTACAAATTTGCGACAATACGGTTTAGGGAAACAGTCGTGACTAGCTAGTTGATTTCTTCAACGATGCATCATACTACGGTACGGTAGTTAAACAGTGAGTTACGTCGTTGTACAGGAAACGCACCCCAGTACGGTTCCGCAGCAGAGGTAAATAGCTGAACATTACTGTATTAAGCAGGGCGTAAATCGCGGGGGGTCGGGGGGTCAGGAACCCCCCCCCCCCCCCCCCATCTGAGGGCTGTCCCCCCCTAAAAACCATGCTGAGTATTGTAAATAATACAATGATATACACTCACCTAAAGGATTATTAGGAATTTCTCACCTGTTCAATTTCTCATTTATGCAATTATCTAATCAACCAATCACATGGCAGTTGCTTCAATGCATTTAGGGGTGTGGTCCTGGTCAAGACAATCTCCTGAACTCCAAACTGAATGTCAGAATGGGAAAGAAAGGTGATTTAAGCAATTTTGAGCATGGCATGGTTGTTGGTGCCAGACGGGCCGGTCTGAGTATTTCACAATCTGCTCAGTTACTGGGATTTTCATGCACAACCATTTCTAGAGTTTACAAAGAATGGTGTGAAAAGGGAAAAACATCCAGTATGCGGCAGTCCTGCGGGCGAAAATGCCTTGTTGATGCTAGAGGTCAGAGGAGAATGGGCCGACTGATTCAAGCTGATAGAAGAGCAACTTTGACTGAAATAACCACTCGTTACAACCGAGGTATGCAGCAAAGCATTTGTGAAGCCACAACACGCACAACCTTGAGGCGGATGGGCTACAACAGCAGAAGACCCCACCGGGTACCACTCATCTCCACTACAAATAGGAAAAAGAGGCTACAATTTGCACGAGCTCACCAAAATTGGACAGTTGAAGACTGGAAAAATGTTGCCTGGTCTGATGAGTCTCGATTTCTGTTGAGACATTCAGATGGTAGAGTCAGAATTTGGCAAAAACAGAATGAGAACATGGATCCATCATGCCTTGTTACCACTGTGCAGGCTGGTGGTGGTGGTGTAATGGTGTGGGGGATGTTTTCTTGGCACACTTTAGGCCCCTTAGTGCCAATTGGGCATCGTTTAAATGCCACGGCCTACCTGAGCATTGTTTCTGACCATGTCCATCCCTTTATGACCACCATGTAGCCATCCTCTGATGGCTACTTCCAGCAGGATAATGCACCATGTCACAAAGCTCGAATCATTTCAAATTGGTTTCTTGAACATGACAATGAGTTCACTGTACTAAAATGGCCCCCACAGTCACCAGATCTCAACCCAATAGAGCATCTTTGGGATGTGGTGGAACGGGAGCTTCGTGCCCTGGATGTGCATCCCACAAATCTCCATCAACTGCAAGATGCTATCCTATCAATATGGGCCAACATTTCTAAAGAATGCTTTCAGCACCTTGTTGAATCAATGCCACGTAGAATTAAGGCAGTTCTGAAGGCGAAAGGGGGTCAAACACAGTATTAGTATGGTGTTCCTAATAATCCTTTAGGTGAGTGTATACTTAAAATAATTGTGTAAGTAGTAAAACAACACAAACGCAAACGGGGCAAAATAAAATTAGTTTTAAGTTTAAAGTTTTTAAACATTTTGAGCCCCCCACCCCCACCTTGCCTCACAGTGGTTTGATCCACCGGACACCTCAACTACCACACAAGTTTGGGGAGAGAACAAAGTTCTTCAGACAGCAGTTGTGAAACTCCAGTAAGTAGCTGTCAAGGCTATTTTATTCACTTTAAACATTAGATGAAGTGATTCGTTTCTCTTTAATACAGATTAGGCTTGCTGCTGTGTTAATTTTCCTTTACTAAAAGGCCTGTTCAGACCAAAAACGATATACGCTTTAAATGTTTAAGCTCTTTAAATTCAGTAGCTAGGTCAATTGATTGATTGTCAATGTTTTATTGTTCATCAGCTTCATTCTGAAAGTGAATCTAACTACTATACATTATTCCTCTGTGACGTTATTGTTCTTGTATCGTAGCTGTGAATGGACTTTCCTATTCTAATAGAATTAGAGTGATTATTAAACCTTTATAGTTATAGTTATTGTCCTCGGTGTGAATGGCCCTTAATACTATTTTCATACTTTCACTTATGGTTCATTTAACAGAGATGAGGCAAAGCCTAAAAACTAGCACAATTGTATCTTGTCCCAAGCTAAACAGAATTTAAACTGTTGCACTAATGTTTAAATCTGATACTTGTTATGAGAGTGCTAATGATTCCATCTCATAATGATATACAGACGCCTGTTATTCTCAAAAGCTGTGCTGTTTGAGTAATTGTTCAGTCTCTCGATGGTTTCATGCAGTGTAGCGGTTGCACATTTCGCTAAAGGCTTGCTAGCCTCATTAACACTTTGCAAGCAAAACAAATTGCATTTCCCATTTTTTTCACCACACATGGCGTGAAATAACAATGGCAAAACAATACTTTATGTAATCATGGTAATGAGATTCCCATCTTTCACAAAGTAATTTCGGCGGAACTGACAAGCTATGCAATTTTATGAATGTTAATAAGTCACACATTCAGCAAAGAATCACTTCTGTGACTCTTTCTGCACGACTGGAGAAAAGGATCTCTGTGAATGTGCGTGGAAATGTGTGACCTCTCTGTCTCTCACAACAGCCAGAGAAGACGAGACGAGTTGGACCTCCGTGGTGGCTCGGACAGATCTCCATTCTGTGGGGACACCTGCTGAGAGTCTTGGCTTAGAGGAAGTGGAGCAGAGCTGAGAGACAGCCGTAAAGGTTGGCACAGAGAGACAGGCAGGCAGGTGCTGGATCCGGCAGGCTGGCTGCTGTCCCCCCCTCCCCTCCTTTTCCTCCCCTATTAAAACGGCCAAGAGCACCTGACAGGTGGGAAGAGGGGAGGAAGCTGTGGCTTTGGACCAGGGACAGGGCTCACGCTGCTGTCCAAACAGGAGACTTGCTGGGTAGAGTGATCTGAGAGGATTTGTAGCAGAAGGGGACTGGTGGACAGAGGGAGCTGGCGGTCTGTTTGCGTCCATGTGCACATGTTTGTGTGTGGTGCAACACTAGTCCAGTCAAACCAGATAACAAGCGTCCATCTCCCCATGCTGTGCTCAGATATGGGCGCAAGGATATGTTTTGATTACTGCTATCTAGCTCAGGCAGATGTAAGTTTTGCTCTGGAAGTGCTTCTGGCATCCAAAAACTAGATTACAGACTTACAGTAAAGTGGAACAAGGTGACCTGAGGTGAAGATATCTTTCAGACAAAAAGAAACACCAAGTAATTTTCTTAAATAACAGGATGTCTTAAAAGGCATTTTCTGATCTGTCCTGTGTGAGAGTCTGAGAGGTCTCACTCTATGTGACACTGAAATCAAGTGTTTGTTCTGCATGGATGACCTGTTTCTGCTGCCTCTCACAGAAGGATGGCAGACCCCGCTAGAGCAGTAGAGTGAACATTGACTGTCAATCTGGACGAAACCTGTCCAGCACTCCAAAAGAGAGCCAGTTTTTAAAGCAACAGATGCCAGTTCTACAATAATTTGGAGGACAAATAGTACAACACGAAACCTTTTAATGATAACAAACATGATTACTAACAACCCTTAACCCATAAAAAAAGATTGTTCTACTAAACAATCAGTTAAAAATATTCATGTAAACATCATGCGAGTAATGAATGAAAACCATAATGAAACCATAAAACAACAGGGTTCACATCAACGATGACTTAAAAAAGGGTGAAATAACATACACTCACCGGCCACTTTATTAGGTACACCTTGCTAATACTGAGTTGGACCCCCTTTTCAGAAATGCCTTAATTCTTCATAGCATAGATTCAACACAGTGCTGGAAATATTCCTCAGAGATTTTGGTCCATAATGACATAATAGCATCACACAATTGCTGCAGATTTGTCGGCTGCACAATTAATGATGTGAATCTCCCGTTCCACCACATCCTAAAGGTGCTCTATTAAAATGTGGTGACATGAATATAGTGAACTCACTGTCATGTTCAAGAAAACAGTTTGAGATGATTTGAGCTTTGTGAAATGGCGCATTATCCTACTGGAAGTATCCATCAGAAGAGGAGTACACTGTGGTCATAAAGTGATGGACATGGTCAGCAACAATAGGCTGTGGTGTTTAAATTATGCTAAAGGGGCCCAAAGTGTCTCAAGAAATATAAAGAAAAAAAACCACTATTACACCACCACCACTAGCCTGAACCGTCAATACAAGGCAAAATGGATCCATGCTTTCATGTTGTTTATGCCAAATTCTGACCCTGCCGTCTGAATGTCGCAGCAGAAATCGAGTCTCATCAGACCAGGCAACATTTTCCTAATCTTCTATTGTCCAATTTTGTTGAGCCAGTGTGAGTTGTAGACTTTGTTTCCTGTTCTTAGCTTAAAGTAGCTTAAAGTAGTGGCACCTGGTGTGCTTTTCTGCTGCTGTAGCCCATCTGCTTCAAGGTTCAAAGTGTTGTGCTTTCAGAGATGCTCTTCTGCAGACCTCGGTTGTAATGAGTATTATTTGAGTTACTGTTGCCTCTTTATTAGCTTGAACCAGTTCGGCCACTCTGACCTCTTGCATCAACGAAGCGTTTTCGCCTACAGAACTGCCATTCACTGGATGTTTTCTCTTTTTCGGACCATTCTCTATAAACCCTAGAGATGGTTGTGCATGAAAATCAGTAGATCAGCAGTTTCTGAAATACTCAGACCAGACCGTCTTGCACCAACAACAATGCCATGTTCAAAGTCACCTAAATCACCTTTCTTCCCCATCCTGATGCTCAGTTTGAATTTCAGCAGGCCATCTTGACCATGCCTATATGCTTAAATGCTTTGAGTTGCTGCAATGTGATTTACTGATTAAATATTTGCATTAATTAGCAGTTGAACAGGTGTAGGGTGAATTCAGGGTGATTGGGACACTTTTTCCAAGTCATCTCAATGGCAAAAAGTGTCCCAATCACCCTGAATTCACCCTACCTAATAAAGTGTCCGGTGAGTGTATATAGCCTATCAATAACAAGCACAATAATTAATAAAAAAATATGTTCCCTCGATATAACAGAAACTATTACAAATTAAATACTAAAATACAAACTAAAAACAAAAATGGTCCCACTTTATATTAGGTGGCCTTAACTACTATGTACTTACATCAAAACTGTTGTACTTTTTGAGGTTATATTGTATTGCAAAACAATTTTGCTGATATTGTGGTGGGATACAGGTAAAGTTAGGGACAGGTGTGGAGGTATGGGTAGGTTTAAGGGTAGGGTTAGGTGTAAGGGAAGTGTCAACAGTGTAATTAATATAACTTCAGAAATTAATTACAGATGTAATTACATGCAGTAATTTTTAAAATGTAAGTACAAAACATGTATGTACACAATAAGTGCATTGTATCAAATTATTAATTTAAATATCAGTACATAGTAGTTAAGGCCACCTAATATAAAGTGGGTCCACAAGAATTAACTAAGCTACTGATTGTAGTGGATCATGGGTAATCAACCCATGTCTATATACCACTACAATTCTGGATACAATTATTTTATTTGATCCTAAAAGGAAAATTAAACAGAATCAAACCAGTGTCAATCTGTTGTCAAAATCAATTGTTAAAAATGGGAGAAAATATTAGCTGGAATTTCCAAACATGCTCATACATTTTGAGGGCACATTGAAGTGGTTCAAATAATCTCAGCAGGGCTGAAGTGAGGCTGAACCCTCAGCAAATGGAAAAATGAAAAAGACCTGTATAATTATCAGCATCACCTCAATCACACTCAATAAATATATAAAGCCCTCACTTGTCTATCAAATCTGTACAGTCACATTCCCTAAACACATTTTTGATTCAATATAATGACAAAATCAAATCAAACATCACTCAAACTGACCTCAATTTCAGGAGTTATTAATAAAACTTGAAAACTATAACTTTAATACTAAATACATTATCTAACCATAATGAGATCATCTTTATTGCGTAGCTCTCTAGAATTCTGATTGGTCAAATAGTTTTAGACAAATTCACTAACCCGTGTTTGACAGTTGTACCTGGCAACCAATTTCCAACACTATAGGACCCAAAGCCATAGCCAAAAAGTGTAACTGTTACGGGTGAGGCTTCCTCTTCACTTCCTCCGGATCACCAGAGGGAGCTCTCCTGAATACTGACTGTTATCATTTCGGACTGCATTTCCCATAGGCCCTCATACCTGGGACTGATCACTGACGCACCTGCAACTCATCACACACACACTATTTAAGCACCACATGCACACACCACCATTGTGAAGTCTTGATTTGCCTTGGTGATCATTTCTGTGTGTTTAGACGGTGGACTGTTACTCTGTTTTGAACCCGGACTGTTTCCTGTTATCTGTACCTTTGCTGCCTGCCCTGACCATTGCCTGTTTACTGGATTGTGATTCTCAGCCGCCTGCCCTGGGGCCTGTACCATGATGGTAGTTTAACAAACTCAGGGTTACAGGATTAGTTTTGAGTTGACAAAACCAAACCAATCCAATCCAGTTTTGTTGGTACCATGATGCTGATCATCAGCTTTCTCTGATAACTCAGGCTTTAATCCTGAGTTTGTGGAGTGCGTGCACATGAAAGTGTGAAAAAGCAGTGACCAGCCAATCACATATGCCTCTCAACACAGAGAAGGTGTGATTCACTTCTCGCGAGAGAGCCAACGTGATTCAAAACTCTTTTGCCAAAGATTAAGATATTAAGTATATAAAGTATATAAAGAATTTAAATGCATTTAAAAATTAAAAAGAAAGATAATATAAAAATAAAGATAATCAAAATAGAAGATAATCAAAATATAGAAAATACCTTGCTATCAGTGCAAGTTGATTATAGTTGATTTTATATATATAAATAGATTTAAAAATGTGACCTTACATGTTCGAGTCTCTGAGTTTAGCATATATATATATATATATATATATATATATATATATATACACTCACCTAAAGGATTATTAGGAACACCATACTAATACTGTGTTTGACCCCCTTTCGCCTTCAGAACTGCCTTAATTCTACGTGGCATTGATTCAACAAGGTGCTGAAAGCATTCTTTAGAAATGTTGGCCCATATTGATAGGATAGCATCTTGCAGTTGATGGAGATTTGTGGGATGCACATCCAGGGCACGAAGCTCCCATTCCACCACATCCCAAAGATGCTCTATTGGGTTGAGATCTGGTGACTGTGGGGGCCATTTTAGTACAGTGAACTCATTGTCATGTTCAAGAAACCAATTTGAAATGATTCGAGCTTTGTGACATGGTGCATTATCCTGCTGGAAGTAGCCATCAGAGGATGGGTACATGGTGGTCATAAAGGGATGGACATGGTCAGAAACAATGCTCAGGTAGGCCGTGGCATTTAAACGATGCCCAATTGGCATTAAGGGGCCTAAAGTGTGCCAAGAAAACATCCCCCACACCATTACACCACCACCACCAGCCTGCACAGTGGTAACAAGGCATGATGGATCCATGTTCTCATTCTGTTTTTGCCCAATTCTGAATCTACCATCTGAATGTCTCAACAGAAATCGAGACTCATCAGACCAGGCAACATTTTTCCAGTCTTCAACTGTCCAATTTTGGTGAGCTCGTGCAAATTGTAGCCTGAGATGAGTGGTACCCGGTGGGGTCTTCTGCTGTTGTAGCCCATCCGCCTCAAGGTTGTGTGTGTTGTGGCTTCACAAATGCTTTGCTGCATACCTCGGTTGTAACGAGTGGTTATTTCAGTCAAAGTTGCTTTTCTATCAGCTTGAATCAGTCGGCCCATTCTCCTCTGACCTCTAGCATCAACAAGGCATTTTCGCCCACA
Source organism: Rhinogobio ventralis (assembly GCA_039654625.1). Taxonomy (NCBI): domain Eukaryota; kingdom Metazoa; phylum Chordata; class Actinopteri; order Cypriniformes; family Gobionidae; genus Rhinogobio; species Rhinogobio ventralis. The sequence goes on along the minus strand of CM077204.1, from coordinate 18,184,003 downwards.
GGACTGCCGCATACTGGATGTTTTTCCCTTTTCACACCATTCTTTGTAAACTCTAGAAATGGTTGTGCGTGAAAATCCCAGTAACTGAGCAGATTGTGAAATACTCAGACCGGCCCGTCTGGCACCAACAACCATGCCACGCTCAAAATTGCTTAAATCACCTTTCTTTCCCATTCTGACATTCAGTTTGGATTTCAGCAGATTGTCTTGACCAGGACCACACCCCTAAATGCATTGAAGCAACTGCCATGTGATTGGTTGATTAGATAATTGCATTAATGAGACATTGAACAGGTGTTCCTAATAATCCTTTAGGTGAGTGTATATATATAGAAGATATTCAAATATATATTTGGCATATATAAATATATATGCTAAACTCACAGACTCGAACATGTAAGGTCACATTTTTAAAGCTTTATCTATTTATTCTGCAGCTTATTACATATTATCGGTATATATTAATATTCATTTAAACTAAATGCTTAATAATTTATAAACTAAAATTGCTTGTGTGTCATGGATTATGTGTATATTAATTTTATATATCATTATATAAATCATATAAAATTATTATATTAAGTAATTGTCATTAAAGCCAGACAATATATTTTTTTATCATATAGTGACCTTTAATTTGGAGCAAGCGAAACTGGGGGAGTGCCTTTATTGCATGTCACTTTGCTCACAGCTGATTGGTCCAATTTCAGTTTGAGATCTCTTATCTGGAACATAACCTGCTCCGGAGCAGGTTAGCCGTGGAGCGTAAGTTACTATGACGATGAACACAGCTAAAAGCCAAGCCACTTTGATGGTGCCTAAAACCCAGGATTGGTGCAATCTAAACTGAAACTTACCTGGCTAGCCAGCGAAACCGGCTTTATGGTACAGGCCATGATCTTTTGACTGTGTTCTGGACCATGTATGTATGCTGCCTGCCTTGACCTAAGCCTTTACTTGTTTATGATTGTCTGCCCTGCCTTCTCCATTGTCTCTGCTGTGTCTCGATCCTGTACTGTTTGACTCTGACTAAAATAAAGCTGCAGATGGATTCTCACTCTGACTCCTCTATATTTACAGTAACGGCTAAAGCTAACGCTCCGGCTTTGGCGGTATACGTGGAATGAGACAAGAGGCCATTTTTTTTAAATGGATATCAATGGAGGAGAGGCGTCACTACGCTGAATAAACAGCTTTTGTGAGGAAATAGCTTATCTTTTAATCAATTAGCCCGTTTGCTAATCTTCAACATGTTTTACACTAAACAATACTTTTGATGGTGATTTTTACCTTGATGAAAAAAATATATTTAAGAGAAGGCAGAGTAGGGAATGTTGAGACAGGTAGGACTCATTTACGGCATTATCACCAGCAAATGTATAGTAGTATTTAATTATAGGCGTTGTGTAATATTGAGTGATATTGTACTGTACACTGTCTAAAGAAAATAAACAATAGGCCTATTGATGTTTTCTTTCGTTGGCTTTCAGGTTTTACCAATTATAATAAGACTTAAAGGGGACATATTATGCACCCTTTTACAAGATGTAAAATAATTGTGTGTATGTGATGTTTTAGCTCAAAATACCCCACAGAGCATTTTTTTTTAAATTGCCACTTTTTGGGGGTGAGCAAAAACATGGCGTTTTAGTGTGTGTCCCTTTAAATGCAAATGAGCTGGTGCTCCCCCGCCTAAAACCTGTTTTATACTGACCCTCATTCACAAAGCAGTCCGGTGTAAAATGATTCGAGCAGACATAAGCTAATTTGAGTTGAGGGAGCATTTTCTTCTAAAACAAAATTAATCCACCTCGTCTTCAGCGTCTCAGATTTCGGGAGTAAATAGAGAGAGCTGTGGATTAATACATCCAGCTACACAACACCTACAACGCTTGGGAGACATTCTCGTCAGTGCAGCAGTGGCCGACGTGTACAACTCGCTGTGAACGCGATCAGGGGTGTTTCCCGTACAACAACGTTACTCACTGCTAAACTACCATAGTACGCTGCATCGTTGAAGAAATCAACTAGCTAGTCCCGACTGTTTCCCGAAAGCGTATTGTTGCAAATCTGTCATTCAACCATGTTGGTTGATGTCACGCAGGTGGTGGAGTAATAACTGCTTTTAATGAATTAGTTTGAGATCGAATTCATGCTAGATTTTTTTGCTATAAATTATGGACATGGCATCTGAGGACTAATTCTTATTTTTCTCAGTTATTTTGCTTTATTTCCAGATTCAATCATAGGCTCGTTCTTACGTAGCTACTAGAGCACGTACGCACGTGTGCACTCTTCAAAAAAAGGTGCTTTTTAAATCTCTTGTCAAACTAAAAGACATAAATTACATTTATATGTATTCGAAATAAAAAATATAGATTGTACTAAATGTCAGCTTGCTTATTTTGCTCAAGATAAGGATTAAGTCCACATGTCATGCAAACAAGAAACGTCTCGGTTACGTATGGTAACCCTCGTTCCCTGAAGGAGGGAACGGAGACGTACGTCGGACGTCACCGACGAATTGGGATCACTTCTGGGAGCCCCTATCAGCTTCGAGATATAGAGAACGGGCCAATGGCCATTGGCGTGTGAGATTTGCATCTCGCGCTCCGCCCCGCGCTGCGGGTATAAACAGGAGGCGAATGCAGCGCACTATTGTTTTTCACTGAGGAGCCGAACTAGTGACTCAGCCATGCAGTGATGGTACAGCAACTGTGGCGACGGGACGTACGTCTCCGTTCCCTTCTTCAGGGAACGAGGGTTACCATACGTAACCGAGACGTTACCCTTTCAGTCGGTCACGTTCGACGTACGTCGGACATCACCGACGAATTGGGATCCCTTTGGAAAACGCCACAGTTACTACCACTTCCAGTGCCCAGCGAGAGCCCCTCAGACCCCGTCTGTTCCGGGCGGGGAAATTCACGCAGGGAAGTCACACTGCTGTTCCGCAAGACCCACTTCAGCAGACTATTGGATAACACTGGGAAAGCGTGCCCAGAGGGACGCTGCGGAAGCCACATCATGCCCGAAGGGAGTTACCATGTGGAGAATACACGTATGGACTGGCCGTGGGCAGTGCAACATACAGAAGTCCCAGGGGTGGCCCCGGCCAAACAGGCGGGGGGAACAACACCTAACTGAGACGGCAGAGCGCTCTGCCGAGGGAAAGACACGGGCTCGCCGTAGGGAGCCGTACCGTGGAAGAATACACATATGGGACCGCCGTGGGGGTCACAAAATATGGAACCCAGCCTAACACAAGTTCCACCAATGTATACAAGTGTTAGACCTGGCGTCGGACGCTCCGCCACATCCGACTGCCGCGGGTTGCGGAGGACTCAACAGGGTTCGCCGTTCTGGGGAACTCGACTGGAGCATATAAGCGCACGTATCCGTTCCATAGGGAAGGGAGTGCCGCAGCAAGCCGACACTTAGAACGGGCACTTCAGTGTTACTGACTATGGGAAGCGAGCACACAGGAAGATACCGGCTCTACACGGAGGCTATAAAATCTAGCGAACGTGTTAGGTGTCGCCCAGCCCGCAGCTCTACAAATATCTGTCAGTGAGGCGCCACGAGCCAACGCCCAGGAAGAAGCTACACCCCCCCACGATTCGTCGACCGAAAATGCCTGCAGGTCCCCTACCCTCTTGATAGAGGCCAATGCAGTCAGGAGTACTGTCTTCAGAGACAGGATTTTTAACTCAGCTGACTGCAAAGGCTCAAAGGGCGCCCTCTGCAGTGCGGTTAGCACCAGAGTTAAGTCCCAAGAGAGTATAGAGGGAGGGCAAGGCGGATTTTGTCTCCTCGCCCCCCTCAGGAACCTGACGATCAGATCGTGCTTCCCTAGAGACTTAGAAACCAACAGGACTTGCTCCTCGTCCTCCCTGACCTTGCACAGAGTCTGTGCAAGAAGGCTCACTGGGGGAAACGTATACTTGTGTAGGCCCCGGGGCCAGCTGTGTGCCAGCGCATCCGAGCCGAGGGTCCCCTCGGTCAGGGAATAAAACAACTGGCAGTGGGTCGTGTCCGGGGCAGCAAACAGGTCTACCTGTGCGGTCCCGAAGTGACTCCAGATCAGCTGGACCACCTGGGGATGGAGTCTCCACTCTCCGGGGAGCACTGGCTGTCGTGAGAGCTCATCGGCCGCACGATTGAGCAGGCCCGGAATGTGAATGGCACGAAGCGACCTCAGATGCTTCTGACTCCATAGGAGGAGATGGCGGGCGAGTTGAGACATGCAACGGGAGCGTAGACCACCCTGTTTGTTGACGTACGCAACGGCCGCAGTGTTGTCCGTACAGACCAGAACGTGCTTGCCTAGTAGCGGCGTTTTGAAGCGGCCCAGCGCAAGACGAACTGCTGACAACTCGAGGCAATTGATATGCGATTGCAGTTGAGGCCCCGTCCACAGACCCGAAACTGCAAGCCCGTTGTACGTGGCACCCCAGCCGGTGGATGAGGCATCCGTGGAGACAACAGCATGCCTTGACACTTGTTCTAGGGGAACTCCTGCCCGTAGAAACGAAGGGTCCGACCACAGGCTGAAGGTTTGGCGGCACCTCGGAGTCACGGGGACACGGAGGGATGCCATATGCCCCAGGAGCCTCTGAAAATGTTTCAGTGGTACCGCTGTCCTGCATTTGAACGAATTCAAGCAGTTCAACACTGACTGGACACGCTCCTCTGTGAGACGCGCTGTCAGATTGACCAAGTCCAGCTCCATACCGAGAAAAGAGATCCTCTGCACGGGGCAGAGTTTGCTCTTTCCCCAGTTGACCCGAAGTCCCAACAGGCTGAGGTGACTGATCACCGTGTCTCTGTATTCACACAACAGGGACAGTCCTGAAGGGAAGGACCTTCAGGTCGATCGCTGCAAACCAATCTTGGGGACGGATGTACTCGAAAGTGCGCTTCTGCGTCAACATCTGAACGGGCGGTTTGTGAAGGGTCCGGTTCAGGACTCACAGGTCCAAGATTGGTCATAACCCACTGCTTTTCTTGGGCACAATGAAGTAGGAGTTATAGAACCCCAACTTCATGTCAGCTGGAGGGACCGGCTCCAATCGCGTCCTTCGCCAGTAGGACTTCGATATCTTTCCACAAGACGGGCGTCGCAGCTCCACACAACAGTGAAGTGGACGCCCAGAACTTGGGAGGATGTCATGCGAACTGAATCGCATAGCCGAGCCTGGTGGTGCAGATGAGTCAGCGGGACCATCCTGGAAGTGCTAGCTAGGCTTCCGGAAACCGTACCATGAACACACCCGCCCCACAGACGTACCCGCAGTAGGGCAGCGAAGAGGAGGGCAGGGACCCGACCCAAGAGGCACAGCGTCCTGAAGTGGGGTCTGAGTGCGCACGCAGCACCTACCTGCCCCCACGGTTGGACAGAGGGTATGAGAGAAGGCATGGTAGCATTCTCAAGCCATACGCTGCGGTCCGCTGGCGACTGAAGGAGGGGCAGAGAGTGGCAAGGCTTTGTGGCGTCACACACTGCCTACCTCACCTCCTTCCTCAGCGGGGAACAAGAGTGGCGAGGCATAGCGTCATGCACTGCCGTCCTCACACCGCTGAGAAGAGGGGAATGAGAGCGGTGAGGCTTCATAGCGTCACACGCTGCCATTCCTGAACTCCCGAGACCCAGAGGTATTGGAACTGCTCTTAAGAATTTGGGTACCACTGGCTGTAACACCAGTGGCGGAACAGAATTTAGCAATGATTCTCCACCCGGCCCTCCTCCGGGGAAGAGCAGCTTCAACTAAGTCCAGGTCACCCGTCTCAGCTGACTGGCAGCCGAGACGGGTGGCATCGTGGGATGCCCATGGCGAGCAGACTGAGGGGTTCCATCTGCTTTGCACTGTGGTGGACTGCTGGGCACAGTCACTGACAGTGTCGCCGAAAAGGGTCACCTTGTGAGATGTGAGCATCGAGAAAGCGTACTTTGGCGACGTCTCACACCCCTGCAAGGTAGCCCAAGGGTGTTTCTGGACCAGGGTGGACATCGTCTGGCACCAAATAGTTCCACACTGCCAAAGCTTTCCAATGCACATCCAGGAAATAGGCAAGGGGGCGGGCAAGGCGATTTACGCGTTACACTACGCCTCAGCCACCCGGGAAAGCATGGCTGTCAAGTCTGAATCTGATTCAGCATGAGAACACACCATTATAGTGGGAAACTCAGCATCATCTTCATTTTCAGCTTATAACAGCCCTCTCTCCGATGCAGCGATTGACATCTGTCCTCTGCTAGAGCCCCAGATGAAACGCTAGGTCCCCTTTTTTTTTTTTTTTGGAACCAGCAATCCCACCTGTAAGCTACCAGCATGCATGTAAGACCGTGAGCGTGGCCGTCAAGACGGCACACGGCGCGCTGAACACTCAAGCCCCTATGAAGAAGGCAAGACGAACAACGCGCCGATGTGGTCATGCTCTCATGAGAGAACATGAACCACCCACGAACACAGTCTCAGCATGCTTGCGATGCGATAGAGGAGTGAGGGCCCACGGAGATGGGCAGGGAAGCCCCACTGTAATCCTCAGGTCACCAAGGCTTATTAGCCGAAGTAGCCCCTTTCTGGTGCACCAGAAAAGAAACTAGATCGGGGAATAGGCGAAGGGACTCAACCCCGTTTGAGATTAAGTCTCGACCGCGCATCTAAAGCGCCGAGTGGCGCGCTGGGTTGCCGTGACAACCTGCGCTATCAGCCGGCAGCTAGACGGCACATGGCGCGCTGAACACTCAAACCCTCACGAGGAAGGCGAGACGAACAACGCGCCGACGTGATCCCGTTCTCTTGAGAGAACATGGATCACCCACGAACGCAATCTCAACATGCTTATGCGAGAGGGATCGTGGCCGTCAAAGGACAGGAAACAACCGCATCCAGAAACGCACGGGTGGAATGACGTCTTGAAAAAGACGCAGTGTCACACCCGTGCTGCTCTTTTAGAAGAAAGCTCTTTTAAATGTGCTGAAGCACCCAGGAACGACCGCGGCAAAACACAGGAGAGTAGTGCAGCCTGTGTATGCACTCACCATTGGGAACGTCCTCACCAAACCAACAGTGCTGTAAAAACAGCAGTTTATCACTGTATCAGTGAGCTCGCGGCCGCCGCTGATTGTGCCTTCTCTCCCAGCACTCAAAGAAGCGTCTTCTCTCGTTCTCTCTCTTTCTCTCTCTGCTGAAGCAGGAACAGTCTCCTTCGTCAACACCGTGTTCGGCTCCGAAGTGAATGACAATAGTGCGCTGCATTCGCCTCCTGTTTATACCCGCAGCGCGGGGTGGAGCGCAAGATGCAAATCTCGCACGCCAATGGCCATTGGCCCGTTCTCTATATCTCGAAGCTGATAGGGGCTCCCAGAAGTGATCCCAATTCGTCGGTGACTTTCGACATACGTCGAATGTGACCGACTGAAAGGGAACTATGTTTTTAACCACAGGTCGAGATCTGTCATTGCAACCACACAAGTTTGCGAATGTTCGTTCAAACTATGGTTTCGGGAAACACCGACTCGTTGAACTATGTTGATAACAACAGAACTTGCGACCATAGTTGGCTAACGATGCTTTTGGGAAACGCACCCCAGGGCGGAACTTCCGGCAGTGTCTGTCAACATTCGTGGGCGGGGCCTGTGGCTGATGTGACGTCACACCAGCCCCATGGCTGAAAACAGGTCGTTGGGAGACACTGCTTATGATTTATGGGGATTAAAAAAAAAGGATTGGGTGGATTTTTAGCGCTATAGGGTGGTTGTGCACACACACTGCCAACACACATTTATGTCCAAAGTGAATTTTGCATAATCGGTCCCCTTTAAATGACTATGCACTACGAAGCTGATATAGTGCATTTTAATGAATAAAGAGAAAATGAATCATTTAATTATAAATATTGTATATATAAAATAATGATATGTTCTCTCTATGGCTTCCAGGTTTCAAGAAATAAATTAGACTTGAATTGTAATGATTTGACTACTGTGTATGCCTAATAACTATAACGATTTTTAATGAATGAATGTAAACAAAATACAAAGATTTTGATAAATATATTCGTTCAATGGCTTCCAGATAGCAACAATTAAATTACAATAAAATTTTTATTGACTAGTATCATTGCTATGTATGCCCAATAAAGCTGTTTTTTAATGAACAGATTCAAATCTAATCTTAAATGTGGTTTATTTCGCACTGCAGTGACCAGTAATCTGGAGCTAGCAAGCACTTTCCACACACTGCAGTCATACTGTACATTTCCTAGCGATATAACACCAAATATAGAACATTATTCACAAGACCAACGCGCTAAATCTAATCCACAATCTAATCCACATGACGTCTTCAAACATTACAATGCTCATGATAGATTTCGTTAGCTTTACAACAAGTAAATCCACTTCACTAGATAATTGTAGTTTAGCTCCTAAATTTCTCTGTTGCCCATACAATTCTGTGTAAATAATGTTAATCAGCTGCACTGATCTTTGAACTTCGAGAGAGGGACAATGACACAATGTGGGAGACCTCTGATCCATGTCTGGGCTAGTTTGTGCCTTTTTACTGGTACATGCTGTGGGCCAGTAGGTTATACATCAATAGGACCACTGATAGGACCAATTATGGTGCATGAGAGAGTCTGCTGTGTAGGTGTGTGTGAGCAAGCATCTCTACTGAGGGTGTGTGTATATAGCTGTGTGGGAGAGGAGGTGATTCTGTCATCTGGTTGAAAGCAGCAGCAAAAATATCTAAATTAAATGGTTTCTCACTTCCAGAAGACTAACCATATTTATTTATAAATAAAACAATATTCAAATACAAGAAAGAAAAATGTAAGTAGGTGAGAACTACTGTAGATGGACAAAACAGGAGAACAAAAAGCAGTTACTAGAAAAGTGAACATGTGAGTGGTTCTGTCTTTCTGTGTCTACTGTACCTCAGAATCAAAGACATTCACAACCCATTTACCTTCATAAAGTCAAATATTTCAGAGTGATTTGACCCATAATGCGAAGGTAGTGTAATATCTTAATGAAAACAGAAGACATTTTCTTCTACTTCTTCTGCTGCTGTACAATATAGCATGAATTACCCATAGCAGATCTATACAGGTGGAGCTGGGGAAGGTATAGGTTTTCTGAAAGTGTGCTGCACTGCTAAGGCAAATGCTAACCAAATATTTGAAGGTTGAGCAGCGAGCTCATTGGCTACTGACACAGCAGGAACCAATCAGCTGTGCCCTATAGAGAATAATGTGATTGCAAGCAGGTTGAGTTAATGACCTTTCAGACTGTGCCATCTAGAGTTTCATGACAGAACTATTTAGGCTATGATGCTATAATACATATTTGGCTATAGCCTTTTCCTCCTTTCTTGACTTTGTACCATCAGGTCAGGCCTGACAGGTGCAGGATGATGTTAGATTAAGGAATGTCTGTAACTCTTATTTGGATTCCATAGATCTCTATCTTCACTGTAAATACAGCTGCAAGGTGACATTGAACCTTTGGTTTGATTTATATGATGACAGCAAAAAAAAAAAAAAAGAATCCAAAACAAATGCAGCATTAACATTATGCATTTTTCTTTTTCACCATCATGTTTGAAACTGGCACTTCCATGATACCCTTTATCTGGACATTAATCATCTGCAAGTCTTGTCTCCACTCTTCGAGAGACTTATTATGTAGCAATTAGGAGATAAGGATGACATTTTCATTAGATAATTATTCCTACAATAAATTATTATCTTACAGGTAAGTTAAATTAGCTTGTTACTTTTGGATAATCCTGACTGAATACCTTTATTTCCATGTATAAATACTAATTAATGCACTACAAGATATCATCCAGACATAATAAGTGAATAATAATGGTAATCACAAATAGTTTAAATGGGAAAAGAAAAAAAGAATCAATAAAGCTGCACTTTAGTATTTTTTGTTTATGTTGCACTAGCTGATATTGCATGGCTATGATTTAAGTCATCATTTCAAATCAAAGTGATAATTAGAATTTTACACACATTTTAACATCAAATATCACTTGTTAAACCACTCAACAATGGTAACACACACAACATGATATTACAGTGAAATGTAACCCTACATCAATATCTCCCTAAACCCATTTCGCACATTTTAGTTCTTGTGATCATTTCAAACTGACTCTAAGTTGAACCAGTTGCAAAGAATGCTGGGTTACCGGCAGTGCCACCAAGTACTATTAATGCTTAAAAGCTCTCTAATCAGCCAAAATACTGAGTGCATCGTTAAAGTTTCTGCACATTATTCTATCATACCAGGTATTGAAAACATGTAAACTCTTGCAGGATGAATGCATCTCTCAGCTCTTAAATGCCTAAATTTGAATTAGCCGATAGGTGCGTAGGGAAATGCTCATAGGGACTAGAAACAGATCGCAGTCAAGCGGAGACAGGATTGGCCAAGAGTCCTGTTTGTGGAGGAGTGTGTTTGCTATGAGTGGACCTCATGGAGAGCTGACCCTCTCACCCTGAGCCCACCGGCACAGAGCACAACCTCCCACGCGTTCATATCGTTTTCTCACAATCACATACACACACACCCACAGATTTTACTTTATTACACCATCATGTCACTACTCCTCTTCAGTCCAAAGAGTCCACCTTTACTACTGTAAATGATCTGTTTCTCACCCACTGCCATACATGATGCTGCACTCATGGCATTAGGAACTAATATATATACATATATGTGTGTGTATAATTATGTTATTTGTTATTGTGTGTGTGTAGCTGTGTTAATTTTTGGGAAACCTTGCCAGGTATGTGGTAACTCGGCTATAAAAGTAATTGTTTAATTAAAAGGCACCAGAAAACAGTAAATGGCATCTACTCCAGTAAAAATTTCTGTGGGAGGACCCACCCACATTTTTTTGCTTCCGATGCACTTACTAACATAAAAAAAACAGTACTCGACCCCTATATTTAACGAGTTTGTTTGCCCATATAATCTTTAAGATATTAGGTTAAACTTATTCGGCTTGCTGTTAACTGATGAGGGGCTCGATGAAGGAGCTCAACTCAAGCTCTGATATATCCCCACACTGACTAAATATAGGATATGATTAAATAGGGCAGGGTACCTAAGATGAAGGTGGAGTTTGGGGAGGTGGAGGGATGCTGGAACAGCTGAGACTGAAGAGAGGTAAGTAGCAGCTTATATACTCTGGCTGCTGATTGAAAGATTAGATGGGCTTGCTCCTCCCTAACTTATGTTTAGGAACTTCATTTTTGTGTAAGCCTTGGGCAGGAATTATTTAAAGGGGTGGCTGATTTCACTTTTTTAACTTTAGTTAGTGTGTAATGTTGCTGTAAGTTACAATGCTCAAAGTTCTAAGCAAAGGGAGATATTTTCTTTTAAATAAATCTAATAAATAAACTTTTTTAAGGACTACAACAAACGGCTGGTAGGGACTACAACAAGCTTATTCACGGGTTAGTGACAGCACTAACCCTACAATTTACATAAACCCTGCCCTGTATACATTTTACAACAGTTCCGACACAAGCAATTTATAGATTATCATGACAGAATATACTAATCAATGACTTGAAGATAGTTAACTCCACATCAGCTACATAAATTCATCAAATAACCATTCAGAAACGTCCTGTTGCATTCTACATGTTGTCACTTCTTCGTGAGTCTCTCCATCACTGTCTGACTCCGGTTTGAACATAAAAGCTGAACAGTTTCTTACATTTTTATTGCTTCATGTGTGAGGTAATCGGAGATGCTAACTTGAGCTGCTAGCTCTTGAAGCTCCGCCCTCTTCTTGAAAAGGGGCTGGGAGCAGCAGCTCATTTGCATTTAAAGGGACACACACTAAAACGGCATGTTTTTGCTTACCCTCAAAAAGTTAGAATGTTAACATGCTATAAAAAATAATATGTGGGGTATTTTGAGCTAAAACTTCACATACACACTCTAGGGACATCAGAGACTTATTTTACATCTTTATAGGATTATAGGACCCCTTTAAATAAGGGATATTGTGACATGAACGTTCCCGGAAGAAAACATAAGACTACAATCGAGTGTTTTCTGATATAGAGAATAACTCCCTTTGAAGTGGACTGCTTTGTAACTTTGCAGACTTTTTCATTCTCAAACAGCAACATTACATTATAAAATTATAAAAATGTATATTCAATGCTTTTAATTATCTTTTTTTATGCTTTTCTCAACAAATATTAATATATGCAATTCATAGTATGCAATGTAATCAGTTATATAAAATATATATGTAATGGACTGATGGCCTTATAGAAGAGATTTTCACTCCTTTCCACTCAGGTCATCACCCTCAATACTTAAAAAAATCCCATCGACTCGAGATTTGAAGGTGTGTGGGGGGTTGTCTAACCAGGTGTAGGAGTATTAGAATGAGGACTTGTTGTTTTGAGACTCTGTTCTGAGCATTGGGAAAGCATTGGGAAAGGAGGCACACAGTCTATAATGAACACACTTTTGTCAGGAGGAGGAGGAGGAAGAATCTCTCTTCTGGCTTAATAAAAGAGAGCAAGGATGTCGTTAGGATAACCATAATGATGCTGTCCCTTTCTGCCAATGACATTTGTGGCATTTAAAGAGAGATGTGGAAGAGGGGGAAAGGAGGGGGGAAAAGAAAAACAACGGAAAAGTCACTTGTCTCGGAACAAGTCTGCCTATCACTTTATAGAATGGGTGGATCATTATAAAAATGTAACTGACTTTTTTTTTCCTACACAGGGCAATTAAAAAGCTTTCTCTGTCATATATTTATATGATAATTCATTTATTTTTGTCCAGAGCTGAGAGCTAGGCTCAGGAAGCAGTTGTGCAGATGAAAGGTATTGTACGTGGAAAATTGGGTTTTGTGAAAGTGGGTCTATCTGACAAGCCACATCCACAGCAATTACCGAGGAACATTTTCAAACCTTTCAAAGGAGCTTAGAAAGTGGTGCAATGTTAAAATCCCCAAACGCTGAGTTCTGATCAAAGTTTGGAGCTCAGTCTGTATGTTTCTGTTTTTGATGGAACCAAACATTTCAAGAGGAGCGGTAATGCATTACATATCTCAAGTAACAAGTAAAGTAATGTTACATTTTTAGATTTATAACATGATATAATGTTTTCAGGTAAGTAAATACACTGCACTGACACATTACAAAGCATTTTTCATTGGGTTGCATGCAAAAATAGATCTTTAAAAATTAATTTGACGCATTACTTTCTATAAAAAAGAAACAATGGGACATAATTAGTTACTTAGAATGAGTAACACAATACCTTAAAACATTATGGGTGGGTTGCACCAACAAGGATTAAATTAGACTCAGTTTAGAGCTAATCTAGGATTTGTTGATCTAGGCTTTATTTTAAATCGAGTTGTGTTGCACCACTTAATTTTAAACCTAGATTAACAAATCAGGGATTAGAATTTAACCTGCGATTAAAACCTCCATTTACGATTAATTTTCGCCGCCATGATGGATTCGCCATTGACAGCAACAATACTAATATTTAATTTCCTTCTTTATTGAACACTAGAAACTCTCTCTCTCTCTCTCTGTAATTTATGACAAACAACTGTCATGATTGACGGAGTGACTATCTCCGTTCTTGACAGCGCTGCCTTGTCCGTTTGATCGCCGCCCATTCCGTTTGATCGAGTGGAGCGGGCATGAGAAACACGAGGCGCGGCCGCGATCACTGGCACTCACCTCATCATCCGTTAAATGATAAATATACTGATACTCCTCTCTTCTTTTCTTTGTCCGACACCGAGGTGCACCGAGATTAGTGACAGATCTGCATCCCGGACTCGATAGCAGGCGTAAACTCATGGGCCGCCACGACCCTCACACTCTGACAAATCTATTCGCTTAATTTTTTATTTTTACTAGTAATAAACACCTCTCTGAGACCTGACGACACACCCACTGTTTCTATCTCTGTTCAATCATCTGTATATTTTAATTATAGGTGCACTTTATTTTATTTAAACCTCCTCACATGTAAGTTTAAAATTAATCCATAATTGAGATTTAAAGTTTAAAGTTATGGAGCAACAGGATTAAAGTTAATCTATTTTAAATATAAATTAAATCCAGGATCAAAATGATGGTTTAAATGTAAGGTTTAAAGTTTGGTGCAACAGAATTATTAGATAAAACTTGATTTAATCTAGATTTAAGATTAATCCTGGTTGGTGCAACCCACCCTATATTTAAAAAAAAAACACTCCCAAACACTAAGTGTTTTATCCCAAATCTGGTGTTCACATCAGCAACCAGTTGTTTTTAGACCAGGATTGGTTAACCTTCTCAGAGCTAATTCTTAATGATTTCCTCTAAGCTTAACAACAAGTGTCACCTCAGTCTGACCTTTTCAGTTTTTATTAGCGCTAACATAATCACAGTGATGCTAATCAGGATAATGAGGTGTTAACATTAAAGGCAACATGCACGCTGCCCTTTTCTACTGTGTACACAAGCAAAAAAATATAGACTCATGCAGCAGTTACATGGGGAGGAGAATCGAGCTATTTAAGTTGCCGGAAAATGCTCAGCATCTGACTCACTAACAACAAGACGTCTGTTTCTTCACGTTAAACCACTTACTTTAACGTTTACCATCTTTGATGCTCTATTTGCTGCTTTGCTCATGTAAGATAAAACACTTAGCAGGTTTTTTTTTTGATTGGCAGCGGAAGATTCATTAGAGCTTAATGTTCCTTCTCTTTAACACACACCTCGCTAATTAGGCCTTAACTGCAAGAAAACATTTCCGTGTATTCAATTCCAGCGAATATTACAAGAATAAACATCAGTGAACCGAGATTTGTTCAAGCTATATTTGGCTCCATTTGAGAAGTACGACCAAAAAGTCAGTAAACAACGGTACCAAAAGAAACCACAGTAGACGCAGGTTACAAAATAGCACAAAGGTCTCCATGGAGATTAAGGTATTAACCCAAGGCGAAGGTATAGAGCGCAAAGATGAAAGCCATACACAGCTGCTGTATTTTTCTTCAGATATCTCCACAGGGGAGCACCTCTTGATTTGTGACACGTAGGATTTCATTAAACAGATTCGTTCATTTCTGTTTCCCCAGCACCTTCGAATATCCAAGTTCTGTGATCAGATAGCACAGCAATCACAGCTACAATTAGCTTGATTAATCCTAACAGTTTTATTTTATTTTTTTATAGATAAACAGTGAGCTACTATATTTTGATTGTACAGATACATTATAAATCAGAGTGACAGATCAGAGTGATTGGCAAACGTCTGATCTACTTAGTTTCCCTTTCATTCCACATTTAGTCCAGCATGGAAATTAAAGACTTAGCGACTAAAAGTGTTTCTAACAAAAGCTTTTAGGGGCATGTTCATATATTTCCCCCAGTCGCAGTACTGTGGGTATATAAACAACCTCATATCTTTAGATAATTCTTTTGGCATATCTCCTCCACCTCTCCTTTTCATATTTAGCTCCAGGAGGGGCTGAGACTTTCCAACCGCAAGCCAAACAGTATCTACATCTCTCTTGTACATAATGGAAACATCTGAACTTGAAATTAACTTGAAAATTACATAAAGAGTATAAGACTCTAGTTGCAGCAAAGGTTGACTTCCACCAATATGGATCAATGATTTTTGATGACATCACTCTGCACTTCAGCTTCTCATAAGATTTTCTGTCCAATCAAATGCTCTCTAGAAACTGAAGCATCCCATCCCCTACATTATAAACAGATACTGAAGCTTCAGCTAAAATCAGTCACTTGTTCACGCATTTACTATTTTCTACATGGTGAATGGCACATAGTGCACTATATAAGGGATAGGGAACAATTCAGACAGTGTAAATATGCTTTCCATTGGGGTTTCTCTATTGACAGACATTCACAATTTGCCATGTATTCCTATGAGCAAAGATGGTACATTTCAAATTGCAATTCCTGTGTAAGTCAAGCAACTGCCATTGAGATTAATAGGAATGCTATTGGATAAATTCTACAGATGTTATAGACCTTCTTGGGATCAACAGATGTGTATCAAATCCTGATGCATCAGCCCTATCAAAAAGGTTTAGTTCCCTTTCAAGGGAACTCGCGCTGCGCCACTGCTGTGGGAACGCACGTATGTAACCAGTCCAATGGAATGACAGAACGTCATAGGCGGGTGACGTCATAGACCCGTTGTTCGCGAGCTCCGGTCTTCAGCTGATTTAGCTCTCCGTGCCACCAAGGAGATGGCCAGATCTGTGGGCCGTTCTATGGCAGCCCTGGTGGCCACGGAGAGGCATTTATGGCTGAACCTCACAGATATTAAAGAGAGGGACAAAAGTTTTCTGTTGGATGCGCCACTGTCTCCAGAGGGTCTGTTCGGTGACGCCGTTACTAGTTGTGCAGAGTACATCAGAGGCCAGCCTTGAGAGGCTGGTACCCTAAGCAGATTTTTTGGTGGAGTAGGAGAATCTTCGAAATATACTGCGTTGGGTACTGCACATTATAAAAAAGGGGTACGCCATTCAGTTCAGGTGTCGTCCGCCCAGTTTCAACGGGGTTCTTGAGTTATGACTCAAGAAGTACAGACTCTGCTGCAAAAAGAGGCTATAGAAAGGGTTCCTCTACCAGACAGGGAGTCAGGGTTTTACAGCCGGTACTTCGTTGTGCCAAAGAAGGATGGGGGGTTGCGGCCCATTTTAGATCTACGCGTCCTCAATCGCGCTGTAGCAAAGCTCAAGTTCAAGATGCTCACACTCAAACAGATCGTGCCACAGATCAGGTCCAAGGACTGGTTTGATCTAAAAGATAGATCTAAAAGATGCATACTTCCATGTATCCATCCTTCCACAGCACAGGAAGTTCCTGAGGTTCGCTTTCGGGGGAGAAGCGTTCCAATATCGGCTCCTTCCATTCGGTCTAGCATTGTCACCCCGAACTTTCACGAAGTGTGTGGATGCAGCTCTGGTTCCCATGTGCATGCAGGGGATCAGAATTCTCAATTACATCGACGACTGGCTGATCTTAGCGCAGTCAGCTCAGATGGCAGTTCAACATCGAGATGTTGTTCTTGCACACATGAGAAAGCTGCGGCTGAGACTAAACTCCAAGAAGAGTGTTCTTTTGCCAGTGCAGAGAACTACTTATTTGGGGGTCAGTTGGGATTCAATCACCATGCGGGCTCGTTTGTCAGAGCTTCGGGTGGGGTCAATCCTCTCAGCAGTAAAAGGGGTGATGCTAGACCAGCCGCTCACTGTCAAACAGTATCAGAGACTGTTGGGTCTGATATCAGCAGCGTCCAACGTGATTCCTTGCGGCCTGTTGTACATGAGACCGTTGCAGTGGTGGCTCAAGACCAGGGGGTTTTCTCCGAGGGGAAATCCTTTTCGCATCATCAAGGTCACGCGGCGATGCCTTCGTGCGTTGGTGATGTGGAAACAGCCTTGGTTCTTGGTTCAAGGCCCAGTGTTAGGGGCTCCGTGTCGTCGAGTCACTCTAACGACGGACTCTTCTCTCACGGGCTGGGGGGCGACCATCAGTGGTTGCTCGGCCCAGGGCCTATGGCAGAACCATTATCGCTACTGGCATATAAATTGTCTGGAAATGATGGCGGTGTTTCAGGCTCTGAGACACTTCCTGCCGGAACTCAGGGGCCATCATGTGTTAGACAACACATCGCTCAGACAACACATCGGTGGTCTCTTACATAGACCATCAGGGGGGGTTGAGATCACGCCCGCTTTACAAACTGGCTCGTCAGGTTTTCCTGTGGGCCCAGGGGAAACTGCGTTCAATCAGGGCGGTCTATATCCCAGGGTATTTAAATGTGGAAGCAGACATCCTGTCGAGACAGGGGCCGAGGCCTGGGGAATGGAGTCTCCACACAGAGGTGGTGGAGCTCCTGTGGGAGAACTTCGGCAGGGTGGAGGTTGATCTGTTCGCACCACCAGCTCCTTTGGGACTGGATGCTATGGTACAGGAGTGGCCGAGGCTGCCTCTGTACGCTTTTCCCCCGATCACTCTGCTTCCGGGAGTTCTAGAGAGAGTATGGTTCTTGGACATAGTGTCTCTCATCGACGGCTCTCCGATGGAGATTCCGATCAGGAGGGACCTACTCTCTCAGGCGAGGGGAGCAATCTTGCACCCTCACCCAGAGATGTGGAAACTGTGGGCTTGTCCTCTGAGGGGGCCCAGCTAATGAGTTCAGGTCTCTCAACTGAGGTTGTGGAGACCATTCTACAGTCTAGAGCTCCATTCACAAGGAAACTTTATGCCTTAAAGTGGAAACTTTTCACTTCATGGTGTGAGGATCACCAGTGGGACCCAGTTAACTGCCCAGTGGGTGCAGTGCTGGACTTCCTGCAGGATAGATTCTCCACAGGGTTAGCTTCCTCCACAATAAAGGTGTATGTGGCGGCCTTAGCAGCTTACCACACTCCTTTGGGTGGTGTTTCTTTGGGGCGACACCCGCTTATTACTCGTTTCCTTCATGGCACTTTGAGGCTTAGACCGGCAGTTGGTACCAGGGTGCCGGCATGGGACTTGGCCGTTGTTTACAGGGCATTTCTACGGCTCCCTTTGAGCCAATTGAATAAGTTCCTGACAAGTTTCTCACTTTAAAGGATTATTCTTGCTCGCTATCTTGTCTCTTAAAAGAATTGGAGACATTCAAGCTTTGTCTGTGGCATGGTTCTTATATCCCAGACCGGGTTATATTCCCAAGGTCCCTACTAATGTTGTAGGACCTGTCATACTGCAGGCCTTTTGTCCTCCTCCCTTTCGGACATCAGACCAGGAAACACTCAATCTGCTATGCCCGGTTCGGGCGTTGGATGCGTATGTCCACAGAGCTGCCCTGTGGAGGAAAACTGAACAGCTTTTCGTATGTTTTGGGCCACCCTCGAGAGGGGGCCCAGCTTCCAAGCAGACAATGAGCAAGTGGGTGGTTGAGGCCATCTCACTTGCTTATGAGTCGGCCGGTCAGCCTTCACCTTTGGCTATACAGGCCCACTCTACTAGGAGTATGGCGGCTTCTAAAGCTTTGTTATCAGGGGCATCCCTTCAAGAAGTCTGTGATGCGGCGGGGTGGTCCTCGCCGCACACGTTTTTTAAGATTTTACGAACTTGACCTTAACTCCACCCTGGGAGCACGGGTGCTCGTTCCTTAGACAATGGTGGACGGGCATCTGGCTCATATGGGGGCGTGGGTATTGTCGTTCCCACAGCGGTGACGCAGCGCAAGTTCCCTTGAAAGGGATCGTCTCGGTTACGTATGTAACCTTAGTTCCCTGAATAAGGAATGAGACGCTGCGTCACCCGGCCATACTCCCTGCATGCCCGTGAGCGCCTACTTCAGGTTTTTCAGAAGCTAGTTTCTGTTTGTGTTCACGGGTGCTTTATAGTTTCCGGGTCTATGACGTCACCCGCCTATGACATTCCATTGGACTGGTTACATACGTGCTTCAGGACGCAATCACGCAGAGGCGTTCCCACAGCGGTGACACAGCGTCTCGTTCCCTATTCAGGGAACTAAGGTTACATACGTAACCGAGACGTTTCTTAGTTAAGGCCATAAATTTTACAGGCTATGCTGTGTGTTTTGTAGCATTTGGCCGCTAATGAGCTGTGCATTTTTTTCTGGAGCGAATATGGTTGCTATGGTCTGGTGAGGAAACATCAGTACATCAGACTGCTGCAGAGCTTTGCTCTTCACCTTTACCATGCACAAAACCATATTAGATTTTTAATTTACTTCCACTTTAACAACTGACTAAGTACTACCCACTCTTGCTTGTCATTTAGCAGATATTTTTTACCCAAAGCGACTTACCAGCCACTAATTGCAACTTAACTCGGGGTTGAGTGCTTTGCTTGAGGGCACAGTTGTGATAGATCTCAGTAGCCCTCCATTTCATGGGTCACCCCTTCATGGGATTGAAAATTGGCTGAAGAAACCTTATAACCCACTGAAACCAAACCCAATCCTGGTTAATTAATATATTACTTGAAGAAAATACAGTGGACCGAACTGCATGCAGCAAGCTATTTAGGTTGACATCAAGAAAACTGACAAACTACAGTATCCATATAGAAATCTATATGACATATTCAAATCTGAGACATGTAGGACACACATTAAATGATAAAGTGATTGCAGTGCCTTTGATGTTTTTTTAAACATTCCACAGAGAGAATCAATGAGGCGCTGAAGAACATGATAGAAAATTGGTTGCAAAAAGAGAGGAAAGCTGGAATAGAAAAGATTCTATTCTATCAGTAATGTGGATTTCATTAAAATTTGGATATGGTACGTTACAGTATAATAATGAAAGAGCAAAAATGTCCTATGGGTTCACAGCAGAGTCAAATGAATCAGACAGACGAGTTTAATTCAAACTATTTCACTCAGTTACTAATTCTAGACATGTACATTTATACCTTAAAATTCAAATCTAAACATTATGCTCATCTGTAGAAATCTACATGTTCATGACCACAATGACACTATGGCTAATGGCTCATGAAATGCGGTGAATGGAGTTTATACAGCATAACAAGTGCTATTCTTTGTTAAACTGTAACATTTCATATCACCACAGTCATTCTGCAGCAAAAACAATTTGCAAACGCTGGTGCCTGTTTGAATAAAAGCTGCAATGCATAAAAAATGTATAAGTAGTACTTAAAATGTGTGACCTATATTCTCCGTGCAAATAAATAAATAAATAAGTGTGTCTGGGTGGAGGAGAATTCTTTCCAAACTGGGACACAAGAGAGCCTAATCGCATAATGAGAGAAGGATTTAGATCTTGCTCTGTAAAAGAATAATGGATCCTGATCCTGTTTTCTTCCTCTTCTGCTCTTCAACCCCTTTCAGAGAGATTATGCCCTTCTTCCCTGTTAATGCCCTGAAACATAAGACCCCCTGCAAAGCGAGGAATCCCCTTTCAGTTTGGATGGTGCATTGTCTTATATTCTGAGCCCAGGAAATTTAAATTCCTGTCTGTTATAGCTTTAGTTGAACGGGTGATTCCTGTATATCAAGCTTTTATCACAACACTATTGGATTTTCTTTGTATGTCAATTTCACTGCTTTCTCTTCCTTACTATATTTACTGTGTTTACATGCACAAACTTACACCAGTTATTCGAAATTAGCCAACAGAGCAAAGCCAATAATTATTTTGCTATGGCCTTTAACTGATGAATGGCTGATAGTAAAATGTATAATTACCTTAAAAAAAAAGGCACTAAAAAACACTAAACAAAAAAACAAAAAGCTAAATTCTAAAAAGCTTTAAAAAAGTTTTTTAAAGGCACCAGTGAATTCACAAGTGAAAGTACAGCTAAATATTAGATAACCCATATGGTACCAATATACTGGGATATGTTTATATAAAAAATGTTGTCAAAACTGTGGGGAAAAAGCAATTTTTTGATGCTTTTCAGCATTTTGTTGTACATGTATACCCATTCGCACTCTTGCTGTTTTATTTTTTCACCATCCCTGTTCATGTATTCATTTTGTCACACTGCTTTGCCACACTGATCCTTTCTCACATAACCCTGAGGAAATGAATGAGATGCTGAGGAAAATGAAAGGGGCGAAAAAATACAAGGAAGGAGGACCGGGCAAAAATGCTTGACTCACATTCAATGGCTTTAGCACAAGAGAGCAAACCTATTACCAAAACAGTTGACTTCTGCGAAAGAAATGAATGACCTTTTGGGCAGACAAACGAGAGGCTTAACACAGCTTAGCATGCTGGCTATAGCAGTTGTAACCTTTTCACTTATCTGGTACCTCAAAGGCCATCATCTTGGCAAACTGACATCTGAAAAGAAAGTGGAGTGTGTATGGAGGGCCAGGTTTAGCAAAAGCAGGTCATCTGTTTTTTTTCCTTCTTTAATCAAATACACAGGATCTGTGTTTTACTTTAAAATCCAACAACTATTCTCATGGACATTCCTAAGGAATTATCAAAGATATTTATTGTGAAAGAAATCTCCCTCTTCGCCCCTCCCCCCATATCCTTGAGAAGCGTCTCTCACCTTTAGGTTCCTTGCTGATTGCTGCCCTTCACTGGGGAGCCCCTTCACGGGTGAGAGTTTAAATAAGCCTGACAGGAGAAGCCAGCATTGGATCATATGGGTGAATGAGCTAATCAATATTTCACATCTCCAGGCGGTGGGCAGACGGACAATGAGTCTAGACAGGCCGGGCTCAAAGGGGAGTTCTTCAAAGACGTGTGCTTGGTCCAACTACAATTAAGATAAAAAATGTAGGATTTCATTACTTATTTTTAACAATTTGTGTTTTCCGTTGTATCTTATCCAACATCATACATAATGTAAGCTTGATTTACTGATGGGTTGATGTAGAAAAGGTGATGTAGTTGTTTTCATGGAAACTGTATTAGTGAAGCTCTATGTTTTCATGGCTTCATTTCAGTTACAAAAACACCACAGGTCACATGTTTCAGAGGATTGAACTCTATTTATATTGATACATGTCAAAAGTGCAGGGAGTTGAAATGGAGTTCATTGCTTCTCAACTGAGCCCTCAGAAGTGCTGGGGAGCTGAATGATTCACTTAGTTTATTTATCACTTAAACATGACTTTGGATAAACATTGGAGAAAGCTCATATGTGTCTAGAATTGTTCAAGATCCTTAAAGAGAAATTGCATACTCTCTTGAATAGGTACTTATTTTAAGTGTGTGTAGTATGAATGTAATCCATTTGCCATGCTGTCATTATCATGTGACCACTAGCGTCAGTTGAGTCGCTTCACTGCCATTCACAAATCCTCTCCTGTTGCCTCATGGGATAGTAAATATCCACTTTATGCACACTTCAGAATCTCGTCGAAAATATTAGGTCATCCGGGTACTTTTTTCCTACTCATTTATGAGAACTGTGAATTCAGACATACTTCTTTTGTCACATACTGTTTTATGCCAACTATATAGTAGTAAAGTATGCGGTTTTGGATTCAGCCATAGTTCACCCAAAAATGAAAATTCTGTCAGGATTTACTCACATTCATGTTGTTCCAAACCCGTAAAAGGAGATTTCGTAAAATGAAAGTGAAAGGTAACCAGTTAGGTAACCTCCAAATATAACAAAAAATATTTATATATAAAACATAAAAAGTATCATAAAAGAGGTCTATAAGACTTGTGTTCTGAAGCCTCTGAGTGAGGAACAGAGCAAAACTTATACTGTATTTTGCTCCAAACCATTATCTCTCAAATCTCCTGCAATTTAAATATGCACATATTTAAATTAGGCATATTTTTCTCCAGCAAAGTATATTTGGCTTTAAAAGACTAGAAATGGCAGTTGTATGGTCTACATTTATTATGCTTTTTCTTTTGTCATTTTTGGAGCTTAACAGCCTCTAGTCACCATGTACATTCATTGTATGGTAAAGAGCAGTGTGAACATTTGATAATTAAGACTTATTAACAGTTGATAAAATTGTTAATAAGAGATACAATTTTGTTAGACAAAAAAGTTGTTAGGAGATAAAATAGTAGGTATGGAAAGCAGTTAACGATTAGGAAAGCAAATTTTAAAGAAAGGACATTAAAAGTGCAACTGGGGGAAGCAACTCTGAGGTGGAGATCTCAAGATATATAGAGACCCTAAGTAGTTGGAGAATAGCACTATACAAAAAGTTGATTTTCCCATCACATCAACAACCCACTAAACTGTGATGTAGTGTCCACTATCTCCCTGCAGCCACCACCGATTGGGAAATTTACTCAAATTAGTACTATCAAACTGCATTCTGGGGCAGTGCTTTATAGCTTTAGGTATCCATCAACCAAGCATAACATGACTTCACTGAACAGAGCTAAAGTGCAAGCACTATCTCTACCAACCCCTTACAATTTTCTATTACAGAGTAATGTCAGGGTGAAAATTGGTCGACAGGAAGCTGTCAAAACACAAATGCTCTCCAAAGTGATACAGTCACTCAACAAACAGAGAAACATGTCATTTCTACATTCAGCCACGCATCAGCGGTGACAGCGAGGTCTCCTTTGATAAATGGGGATGTGAAAGAGGAGTCAGCATGAATAAATGTAATCATTCAGTGCCTGAAACACATCAGTATCCATTATTCCATAATTCATAGAATCACCTTCTGCAAACCTGAAAGCTGACATGTTTACAAGAGTATATCCCCCCCAAAAAAGAATAAAATATAATAAATTCCAGTCTTATTTTGGAATCTGCACTTCTTATAATTAAGTTTTAAAGGACACAGTAATGTCAAAAAAAAAAAAAATTACTATCCCAGTGGCTTGAAAATGTGTTCAGTTAAATTATGAAGGACAAGCAGCTTAAATGGAATGTCACTTTTGCAGATGAAGTTGGTTCCAAACCACATGAGGCACCAGAAAATTGGCAGACTTCTGTTACCCGCTCTCCTTGCCAGCGTTCATGCTGCATTTCCGAAATACCCTGACAAGTGTCGTCCTTGAGTGACTTTCATTTGTGAATTTCTCCCCCTATCCAGGGGGTACATATTTCTTCATGTTGGTTTGGCGAAGAGTTGCCATCTTTAATTGTAAAGACACTGGGCAAGGTTCCACCATCTCTGGGTGAAGATCAATAGTGCCCAGGACCTCAGCAAACCTCTTCTTCCTCCCCTCCAGGTCTTCCTCAGGGAGTAGCCTAGACAGAAAGACAGAGAACACAAAGAGATGACATTTATATTTTAGTATAGATGACAAGAACCCTTGCTGGTGGCTGAGTTGGTTTCCTCAGAAAAGTTGGCGTTGTGTCAGATGGCATCAGGTCCAGGGGTCTCCAGGGGCCTCAGATGTGCAGGCCTCTATGGAGCTGCAGACGTTTTCATGCTCCCTGACCGATTAACTTCTATTTACTAGCTTGTCTCACTGCATCAGGCATTGAGAGTTTGACTGCCATGAACAGTCACAGTCTGTCTTTCTATTGCTGTCTGCTTCATAAAGGAAGTTCATCTTGTCAAGGATGTTGCAGTCCATCAAGTGCCAATTTTGAATAAACAGATGTTTGTGACTATAAAACACATGACAAAGATAGCATTTGAGTTACTCAAGATTGTTATGGGAAATAAAATCGAAAGATTTTGAACAATAAACATCAGTTTCTTTTTTTAAGTGAATAAAAGTAAATAATGTTCAAAAGAGGTGAAATAAACATCAAACCTTAATTTTGTAATACTAATGTTCTCAGAGAAACAGCTGGGAAATTTCCAAGATAAAAAAAATCAGGTGCAAGTTATTCATTTGAATGTATAAAATAGTAAGGATGACTTTGTAGGCTATTGTCTTTACACTGGATCCCTCACACTGGAGATTACATCACTATATCGGTTTTATCTCTTAATCTAAAGACATGTCTAGAGAAAACCTGTTTCTCACATGTATGCTTAACGTGTTTTACTTAAAAGTGGGTAAAATCAATATTCCCAACTGGGTTTTACCTGTGGCGCTTCAAATGTTTTCGATTAATAAGTTTGGTACTGCCCTCTGGTGGTAGCCTACACCTAACAAAGGGTTTATCGCTAACTTCAGGGGAAGTGCTCAGCATCAAAGCCATTAAAAATCACGTAGTTGGATGCTCATTTATTTATTTTTTCTGAAGTGTTCCAATGTTTGAACTATTTAAACTACCTGGTTAATGAAATCATTATTTAATAATTAATTATAATGTAGGCTACTCACACCTGTTGTTCCAAACCCCTTTTTTGTTTATTCTTTCTGTGGATTGGAACACAAGCGAATCACACAGCTCATTCCCAGACAGCAACAGTTCATCCATGTATGTGAAGCTCCAAAAAGAACATATAACACCACACCAAGCAAAGTTTATAGGACTCCTATATGTTCCAAGTATTCCTGCATATTCTGGCAGATACATGCAAGAACCAATAGTTATCAATGTAGCTGGGGTTTAAAAAGGAAAGATAAAAATCAGGTATAAGTAGTTCTTTGTACATTCTATAATGAGCATAAAAAAAGAAAATAAAGCAAGGGTTAGAATATTTTTAATCAACACAATGGATCAAACATGCTTTGACATATCCAACACTCTCAGAAAAAAATGGTCTGTCACTGGGATGGTACCCTTTCAAAAGTTTCTAATATGTACTATTTAGGTACTAATATGTACACTTTTGGTACCAATATGTTACATTGAGGTACTAATATGCACTCTTTAGGTACGAAAGGTGTACATTTTGAAAGGGTACCACCCCAGGGACAGCTTTTGTACCGTTTTTTTTTTTTTTTTAAGTAAATGTTCAAGGAAATTTCAAAGAAATTCGGAATGTGCCGTTACTTTTGTAGAAGCCGATCACGTACAAAAAACAACAACAACAAAAAGATTTTTCACCAAATTATTATGTAATGCTACACTGCTTCAGGATTAGTTAGGCTAGTAAAATGAGGCCTAAAAAGGAGATTATGTGGAAAAACTGTGGTTGCTTCCACTGACCAGGCTATGATTTACTAGACGTTTTATGTGTCATCAGATCAGAATAGCCCTTCTTTCAAGTGTACCCTGCAGTTTTCACACCGCTCAGTTCTTTTAGCGCTCTGCTCGTTTTGGGTCTACCTCTCTCCCTCCTCCTTCCCCAATCTGCCTCTCTCCCAGTTTCAGTGGTATAGCCGGTGCCAGTAATTGTACAGTGTTTATAAATGAGCTGCTTGTTTAGAGTGTGGGAAGAATTTTTTATTATGTAAGAAAACCCAACACCAGCAAATCCAGGAGCCAAAGATCACCAGAGGCTTGAAAAGCCTTTGATCTTCATTTCTTTTCTTTTTTCTTTTCTTTTCATTAGACAGAAAAACTCTACTAACTGCAGACATTATCACAAAACAGACTTTCTACAATCTCTTCACCTTAGAAAACTACTATATATATATATATATATATATATATATATATATATATATATATATATATATATATATATATATATATATATATATATATATAGGTAACAAAATGTTTACAAAATTAAATTGCACTACCATTGCTGCAGTACTGTTTTTGACAGGAAGATGGCAGTAGATGTTTTGTTAAACTCTACAATATCTCAGACTCCTGAAGTTGTTTGGAAGTCACGGGGTAACCACTAATCACTGTAAGGTCAAGACATAAACATCCTAAGGGACTTTCTCAAGTGTCTACTGCCTCCTTGTAGTGTGAGATCTGCCAGTTTGAATGGAAAAGCCTCTTTTTTTGTAAATGCTTGGGAAATGAAATTGGAAGCCTTGAGGATTTCCCCTTCTTATTTCACCCAACTCCCTTTCATGAAACCTTTGCCCCTAATTTTGAGTGCGTGATTGACCTTTCTGCTGTCTCGTCATGTGACTGATTCATCCGCCAATTTAAAGTGATCTATCACTGACTCATTTACTCATTCTCTATGCATCAGTGGAAGTGTATTTAAACACATATACCTATTGGTCTGATTCTGTTCAGTGGTGTCATTCACCTAGTATTTTAAGAGGGCACCAATGACAGTTCTAGCACTTCTTAAACCTGTCATGATAGTTTAGTTGTGTAATTTTATAGTATACATGGGAACCAGGGTTAAATTCTGATATAATATACATTTTATAAATGAACCAAGTACTGGTTATACACTTTTATAATGCAACTGAACTTGACTGCAAGTCAAGGATTTAATGGGAAAAGGCATTGACAAATTAATATTTTGTAAAATTTTTGAACTGTTACTAAGATGTTACAAATCTGATGTATGTCTATCGTCCTAATGCATGGTGAGGAGGAGAGTTTGAGTGGCCAAAGACTCTCCAAGGATCACAGATGGACAATTACAGAGATTAGTTGAGTCTTGGGTTCAGAAAGCCTAAAAAAAAAAAATCAACCAACCCTACATCACCACATGTTGTTTGGGAGGGTTTCAAGAAAAATCCTCTGACTCTATAATTCTGCTACACACTCATGTTCATAGATCTGTGAAAAAGCAGACTGACTGTGTTTAGTCTGTGATACTTAGTGATATTCAGTCAGGTGAGAATTTCCAAAGAACTTTTCACAGCTGGATGACCCCAAAGTGTTTTACAACTGACATAACTAGTTTGATGCCACCACCTTCCCACTGGTGCTTAGAAACCATATAGGCAACCTGTCAGAACTAGTTAGGCATTTACAAATCAAACTGTCCCACTTTACTCTTCTCTGCTCCTGGCATGTTACTCTTGATTTATTCCTTATTACGAACCATCTTCCTGACCACACGCAAAATGGGGTCGATTTCAGCCCTTTGGCCAGTCTCCACGTATTTGAAGAGCATGTGCAGTCTTTGCCGATTGAGCTGCGCTCCTGCCTGCCAGCCAGACGATCCCAGAGAGGCCAGATTTACGTGCCGAAAACTCCCCTCACTAACAGAAAAACTTTGGCTCTGACCCTTGACAATAAGCATACTCCCTGTCTCACCAAGTATGCAGTACAAATCAGTCAACCCAGATGTCAAAGTCAAACCAGTTCCTTTCAGCTCTGTTCTGCTTTTCTAAAACATGTAGTCAGGAATACACGTGTACATTTGCAATAAATCATTTAGCAAATGCTTTTATCGAAAGTGACTTTATGTGGATGAGCACACATAATTTGTTTACAACATCAGTAATTTATTTAAAATACTGCATATAAGCAATATCACATGAGTAAGAGTTAATGCATGTGATCCAGTCTGCATTAATGATGGGGATTTTTTTTTTTTGCAGGTTACATCATTACGGCAGTAGGTGGCGACAAGCGACCTAATAAGCGAGTCATTAAATCGTTCACTAAACCAATGCATTCATAAACCCTGATTCATTCAGTAAGAGACAACTGACATGCCTGTACCAATACCCACACTTGCTGTCGTAGCCATTTGAGAGCGCTTGTACGTGACTGGAAGTAAGTGCACAAGACTGTCAAGAAATGCAGAAGGTCTAAAAATGCCAAAGCTCAGTGCCCCTAATGCACACTTAATACACATTATCTCTAATACTGCTTCGGAGAGGTATTTGAGGCTAAGCATATCTCATCATTCATCATGTTCAGGAACTCATGTGTCACGAAATGGCAAGATTTTGCAGAACAATTTACAGTGTAAGTTTAATTATATATGACACAATTTGGTACTAAAACGTGTGCATATTTTATTGGTGATTAGAGGAGTATGTGTACATTGTAAAATGTTTGCAACTGCTTTTATCTCTTAATTAGAAGCATCACAATTAAATTGTGTTTGTCCGTTACATAGGGACTACTAGCCAGAAGTTTATTTTAAAGTGCAAAATATTGAAAATCAAATTCTGTAAATAAAGATTTGTAAAAGTTTAATAGTATTTTTACAAGACCAGTCTCTCTCTCTCTCTCTCTCTCTCTCTCTCTCTCTCTCTCTATTATTGTGTCTAAAATGTTTTCTTCTTTTATACTTATTATTGAACTGTTTTGCAAAAGTAATTACTGTATTACTTGCATTCATTCTTACTCATGTATTATTGCTTATACACTGATCAGGCATAACATTATGACCAGGTGAAGTGAATAACACTGATCATCTCTTCATCACAGCCCCTGTTAGTGGGTGGGATATATTAGGCAGCAAGTGAACATTTTGTCCTCAAAGTTGATGTGTTAGAAGCAGGAAAATGGGCAAGCATAAGGATTTCTATCTAGGATCAAACAGACAAGATACTGTAGTTCAAATTTCTCAAGAAGTTAATGCTAGTTCTGATAGAAAGGTGTCAGAATACACAGTGCATCACAGTTTGTTGCATATGGGGCTGCATAGCCGTAGACCAGTCAGGGTGCCCATGCTGACCCCTGCCCACCGCCGAAAGCACCAACAGTGGTCACGTGAGCATCAGAACTGGACTACAGCGCAATGGAAGAAGGTGGCCTGGTCTGATGAATCACGTTTTCTTTTACATCACGTGGATGGCCGGGTGCATGTGCGTTGATTACCTGGGGGACACATGGCACCAGGATGCACTATGGGAAGAAGGTAAGCCGGCAGAGGCAGTGTGGTGCTTTGGGTAATGTTTTGCTGGGAAACCTTGGGTCCTGCTATCCATGTGGATGTTACTTTGATACGTACCACCTACCTAAGCATTGTTGCAGACCATGTACACCCTTTAATGGAAACGGTATTCCCTGGTGGCTGTGGCCTCTTTGAGCAGGATAATGCGCCCTGCCACAAAGCAAAAATGGTTCAGGAATGGTTTGAGGAGCACAACAACGAGTGATTTGGCCTCCAAATTCCCCAGATCTCAATCCAATCAGGCATCTGTGGGATGTGCTGAACAAACAAGTCCGATCCATGGAGGCCCCACCTTGCAACTTACAGGACTTAAAGGATCTGCTGCTAACATCTTGGTGCCAGATACCACAGCACAACTTCAGGGGTCTAGTGGAGTCCATGCCTCAACGGGTCAGGGCTGTTTCGGGTGCAAAAGGGGGACCAACACAATATTATGTCATAATGTTATGCCTGATCGGTGTATGTAGTATTTTATATAAAGTGCTGATGTTGTACCAGTTAATCAACTGGGCAGCTGTCGATTAACTGGTAAAAACACTAGGAAGGCTAGTAAGGAGTACTAAGGAGTTCTGTCTGAATAGACATCTCAGACTAAAGGCCCGTTCACACCAAGATCGATAACTATATTAGTGTCCACACCAGTGGATAACATTCTGTTTATTGTAAGTGCTCTCCAGTAGTATCCAGCTGCAGTTTTGTCATCTGTCACTTTAAATGCTCGAGCAAGATTGATTCTAATTGGAAGTCACTGTTTTTATCGTTCATCAGCAGGAAAAAAAAATAATTCTGGAAGTGACTCCAACAATATTGTTCCTCTGCGCTGTTATCATTATAGTTGTGGTGTGAACACTGCTATTCTTTTACATTTAGAATAATTTTAAGATAATAAAAGATAATTAATTTATCGTTATTATATAGTTATTGCTCTTGGTGTGAACAGGCCTTAACAGTAGAGCCTCATGAGGAGAGAGGTCACTCAGTGCTAGATATTTCTTCATAATAGCCAGTAAATGCCAAGTTTGTTTGTATTATATTTTTGTACAGAGAGCAATCCACTTCAGTGAATTTTCAACCTACAGACCTTTTATTTGGCCTGCATAGGGATTGGAAGCAGGAAACCAGAGCTAATGCCTACACTAACTTCAAACAAATGCCAGGAGCTCTTTAAATGTCGGGTGGGCAGGAGTAGGGCTCGTGTTATGGGGGCAGATGGGAGAGAGATGAACCTGGAAGTGCTGAGTTCAGAGAGAGAGACAGATGTCTGCTTCTGCTTATCTGGAAGCCTGGTCATATCTACAATCCTAAAACAGAACAGACGCCCAGGGGTGTTACTGTACGATTCGAGGGTCAGCCAACAAGCGCAATGCAAGAGTGCACAACTAGAACATCTTCCTCCTATAAGTACCAATCCAAAAATTCATATATGCTAAAACAGCATATGTTGTTAATAACAGACTCCTTTCCATCAACTTTAGTGACCCATTTTGGCCGCTAGTTGTGAGTCTATCCAGTGATGTTTGGAGTAAATGAAGACAAGATTGTCATAGCAGATCATTATGGAACTTGGCAGATATCAAAATGTCTAAATGTCCTTGCCTTGAATGACTCATTCGGATGTAAAGAGGGAGTGAAAGGATAGAAGGCTAAATTGTGTGTACTTGGATCGATTGGCTGCAGCTGTTTAACTCTGTACACACACCATGAGGTCGAAATGCTCTGGGTTTATATTTAAATATCAACTGACACTAACAATACACATCATATGCATTACAAGGATAAACGTGTCCATGTTAAACGATATGTCAACGGTAATGCAGACTGAACTGATATAGTCTTTGCATGCGGTAAACACATATGCCATGTCCTCTGGACGTATTGCACTGGCTGTTAAGTTGAAGTACAGACTGCCAGAAAGCTTCAAAAAGCCACAGCCACTCTCACTTTGCTTCAACACCCCCCCAAAAAAACAGCTCAGAAATGCAGAGCTGCCCCCTTCATTTGTTAAAAAAAGAAACTTTTTTCCCCCTTAAAAGAGGCCAAACTATTTTTACTGGCTTTAGATCCTAACAGAATGCATATATGGAGGTTTTTGGCCAGAGGGAAGGCGATCCCTCAGAAATACGCTATACGTCTGCATGTGGCAAATGTTTCTGCTCCATAAACTTTAGCAGCTATGTCTGACAGTCAGTGCACTGGAGCAATGCCTGCTGTGATGATGGGAATATTCATGCTGTGGCATCCTCAGGTCTTCCATACACAGATGACAGGTCTGGACGCATTTCAAGAACTGCAGTGTAAGAAAAATAAGATATAGCACAATTAGTGCAGTGCTTATTTGAACACATATTTAAATGAAAATTAAACACATTTAATGGAAAAATATTGAACAAATAGTTTCCACAGTTTCTTGTTTGTTACGGTTGATCTGCACTGTCACTCAGCCGATCATGCTGCAGCATTTATCTTGATGATCAGCACGCAAGAGATTGTATCTTTTTTTATAGTTATCAGACTTGTTTTTTATCAGAGAAAAAAAAAACAGAAACATGTTTTGCCCTCAAGCGATGAGAGAACGTCTCGGTTACGTATGTAACCCTCGTTCCCTGAAGGAAGGGAACGGAGACGTTACGTCAGTTACTGACGGAATGGGGGTTTCGCCTAGAAGCCAATCGCCTTTGAGCTCTACAAAACGAGCCAATGGCATGAAAATGCCATGGGTCTGCGGAATTTGCATGCCGCAACCCCGCCCCACGGCGTGGGTATAAAGGGCGTTGCGTGGCAATCTCGCATTATGTTTACCTGCTGAAGAGCCGAGGCATGAGCGCCCGGCCAGTTCCAGCGGTACAGCGGTCATTGCAGGGTAACGTAACGTCTCCGTTCCCTTCCTTCAGGGTTACATACGTAACCGAGACGTTCCCTTTCAGTCAGTACACTACGAGTTACGTCAGTTACTGACGGAATGGGGGTCCCAATACAATCTCGCCATGACGGCTGTCTTCCAGCGTCCTGCGCTGACCCGGGCTCCCTGCCGTGAGTGTGGCACGAACGAGGGGCTAGGCTCAACGCTACCAAGGTACACTGGGAAGCATATCCCACGTGGAGAATGCAACACAATGCCAACCCAAAGGGGGGGACTTGAAGAATACACCTATGACCCGAAGGAGCTGCATAGGGAACACTCTGGGGTATCCAGCCGAAGGTGGAAATTTC
Organism: Rhinogobio ventralis; assembly: GCA_039654625.1. NCBI lineage: Eukaryota > Metazoa > Chordata > Actinopteri > Cypriniformes > Gobionidae > Rhinogobio > Rhinogobio ventralis. Next base: position 18,150,681 of record CM077204.1, on the reverse strand, counting down.
AACCCCAGGCGTGGCAAGGTGTCTTGCCAAGGGAAGACACGAGCTACAAGAGACTTACCGTGGAAATACACATGTGGGGGTTACCCAGCGGGGGAACCATGCACACGGAGGCACCTAGCCGAACACGAGGGGTGGCCTGAAAAGGGCACTCGCTCTGGTGACGACATCGACAGTGCTGGAGGAGCTCAGGGCTTACTGGGGAAGCTCACCTGAGAGGAATAGCGCACGCATCCAGTCCGCGGAGTGGAATGGCGCAGCAAGCGAAGACACCTGAGCCTGTCCGGTTACTGGCCAGTAGGGGCGAGTACACGAGAGGATACAGGCTCCACTCGGAGATTATAAAATCTTGCGAATGTGTTGGGTGTCGCCCAGCCTGCAGCTCTACAAACGTCTGTTAGCGAGGCGCCATGCGCTAGAGCCCAAGAGGAGGCAACACTCCTGGTGGAGTGTGCTCTTACCCCGAGGGGGCATGGCATGCCCTGGACTTGATATGCCAGGACAATGGCGTCCACTATCCAGTGGGACAACCTCTGCTTGGAGAGAGCCTTCCCTTTCTGCTGCCCTCCGTAACAGACAAAGAGCTGGTCTGAGGTCCTGAAACACTGCGTCCGGTCTACGTAAGCGCGAAGGGCGCGTACTGGACAGAGCAGTGCCAAGGCTGGGTCTGCTTCCTCCAAGGGCAGCGCTTGCAGGTTCACCACCTGGTCCCTGAAGGGAGTGGTGGGAACCTTGGGCACGTATCCAGGCCGGGGTCTCAGGATGACGTGAGAATTGGCCGGCCCGAATTCCAGGCACGCTTCGTCAACCGAAAATGCCTGCAGGTCCCCTACCCTCTTGATGGAGGCCAAAGCAGTCAGGAGCGCCACTTTCAATGAAAGGAACTTCAGCTCGACTGACTGCAATGGCTCAAAGGGAGCCTTTTGCAGGGCAGCTAAGACCACTGCTAGGTCCCAAGAGGGTACCTGAGGTGGGCGAGGAGGATTTAACCTCCTCGCACCTCTGAGGAACCTACTGACCAGGTTGTGCTGTCCAACCGTTTTAGAATCCACCAGGTCATGATGGGCTGAAATAGCAGCCACATAGACCTTCAGGGTGGAGGGAGACAGCCTTCGCTCCAACCCTTCCTGGAGGAAGGAGAGCACGGACCCGATCGAGCATCTTCTGGGGTCCTCTCGCCGAGAGGAGCACCAGGTGACGAAGAGGTTCCACTTCAACGCATAGGCCTGTCTGGTAGACAGGGCTCTAGCGGAAGTGATGGTAGCCGCCACCTGAGGTGGCAGGGTACTCAAACCTGCCGCGTCCCGTCCAGGTTCCACACGTGGAGGTTCCACAGGTCGGGACGCGGGTGCCATATGGTGCCCCGTCTCTGAGACAGGAGGTCCTGTCTCAGAGAGATCGACCAGGGAGGTGCTGTCGCAAGGAGTACAAGTTCTGAGAACCAGGTCCGGCCGGGCCAATATGGGGCGACCAAAAGGACCTGCTCCCTGTCCTCCCTGATCTTGCACAGAACCTGTGCGAGAAGGCTCACTGGGGGAAACGCATATTTGCGTGGGCCCCGCGGCCAGCTGTGCGCTAGTGCATCCGTGCCGAGGGTCCCCTCGGTCAGGGAATAGTACCAGCGGCAATGGGAAGAGTCGCGGGAGGCAAACAGATCTATCTGTGCGTCGCCAAACTGTTCCCAAATCAGCTGAACCGTCTGGGGATGGAGTCTCCATTCCCCCGGGAGCGGCTGGAACCGCGACAGCTCGTCGGCTGCGCAGTTCAGGTCTCCCGGGATGTGAACGGCACGAAGCGACCTCAGATGCTTCTGACTCCATAGGAGGAGATGGCGGGCGAGTTGCGACATCCGGCGGGAGCGTAGACCACCTTGTCGGTTGATGTACGCTACTGTCGCCGTGCTGTCTGAACGGACCAGAACGTGTTTGTCCTTGAGCAGGGCTCGAAAGCGGTGCAGGGCAAGACGTACGGCCAGCAACTCGAGGCAATTGACATGCCATAGGCGCTGGGGTCCTATCCAGGAGCCCGCGGCAGCATGTCCCTTGCACATGGCGCCCCAGCCCGTGGAAGAGGCATCTGTTGTGACAACAACATGCCTGGAAACTCGTTCTAGGGGAACACCTGCCCGTAGAAAGCTGAGGTTCGACCACGGGGAGAAGGTCTGACGGCAGGCTCGGGTCACTGGGACCTGGAGGGTGCCGTGTTGCCATGCCCATCTCGGGACTCGATCGCAGAGCCAGTGCTGAAGCGGTCTCATATGGAGCAGACCAAGCGGGGTCACCGCGGCTGCTGATGCCATATGCCCCAGGAGCCTCTGAAAAAGTTTCAGTGGAACCGCACTCTTGCCCTCGAACTGGCGAAGACAAGTCAGCAGAGACTGCGCGCGCTCGCTCGTAAGCTGTGCGAACATGGCCACCGAGTCGATTTCCATACCGAGAAAAGAGATCCTCTGCCCATCCTGGGAAATGGGAGAATTGAGGAAACGTGTCCGCTCAGATTCTCTCATATCAGCCAGGTTGAGCCATAGATGTCGCTCCTGGACCACCGAAGTGGACATCACCTGACCAAGAGAGCGAGCGGTCACCTTCGTCGCTCGTAGAGCGAGGTCGGTGGCCGTCCGCAACTCCTGCATTAATGCAGGGTCAGCATTGCCCTCGTGCATGTCCATGAGCACCTTGGCCTGATAGACCTGTAGGGTGGCCATGGCATGCAGGGCGGACGCGGCATGGCCCGCAGCTCTGTAGGTCTTCGCCGTCAACGTGGACGTGAATCTACAGGCTTTGGACGGGTGCTTTGGGTCACCGCGCCATGTCGAAGCACTCTGAGGACACAGTTGCATCGCAACAGAGCGCTCAACAGGGGGAACCCCAGTGTACCCTTTCACCGCGCCGCCATCGAGGGCAGTGAAGGCGGAAGTGGTTGCCGAGCGATCGCGAAAAGTCAGGGGAGACTTCCACGATTTCGACACCTCTTCACCTCTTGACGGGCGCCTTCGGCACGGGCCGCCCCCAGATACCAATCATCTAGCCGGGAACGCTCGGGACATGGCGGAGGTTTCCACACAAGCCCAATCGTCTCGGCCGCCCGGGCAAGCATGGCTGTGAGTTCCGGATCGGACTCGGGCAATGCTGGGACTCCCGAAGGAGGCAACATAGCCGAATCGTCATCTCCGGAGGAGTCCAGCCCACCTTGTGATGCGGCGATCGACATAGCATCCTCCGCGGGTGCACCAAATGAAACGCAGGGCCCCGAACGGGAAGCCCCGGCGCCCTCATCAGGCAACACCACGGGTTGCAGTGTGCAGGAGGGGGGTGTGGCCCGAGGAGGATTCGTCGGGTTGTTCCACACCGTAACCCTCAGATCACCCTGACCACCAGCCAAAGTACCCCCTCCAGTGGAGGAAGTAGATTGGGGTGTGGTAGAGGGGACTCTCCCCCCATTACGGAGATCATGGAGTCTCGATCGCAACACTGAGATGGTCATGTTCCCGCAGTGAGAACATGACTCATCCATGAACGCGCGTTCAGCGTGCACGAGGCCCAAGCACGCCAAACAGCGATCATGACCATCAAACGGAGCTACCAGTCGACCGCACCCAGAAACGGAGCACGGGCGAGCCATCTTTAAAAAGACGTGCCACGTGCAGCTCTTTTAGAGAGGAGTGAAAAACTCTGCAGAATGCCGAAGCACCCAGGGAGAACGCGCACGCTGTGCTCGATCACTGCACAGATCAGACAGGAAATGCGGAACTCGCTGGAACGTGCCGTAACACCAACACTCTGGAGAGAAACTCGTCTTGAAGAGAAAAGCGCTCAGGCAGTAAACTCGGCTCTGAAGCAGAAACATAATGCGAGATTGCCACGCAACGCCCTTTATACCCACGCCGTGGGGCGGGGTTGCGGCATGCAAATTCCGCAGACCCATGGCATTTTCATGCCATTGGCTCGTTTTGTAGAGCTCAAAGGCGATTGGCTTCTAGGCGAAACCCCCATTCCGTCAGTAACTGACGTAACTCGTAGTGTACTGACTGAAAGGGAACTGTATTTACTAGTATTTACTATTTAATATTTCTTGCCACAATTTATTTTGGTAACACTTAAGAATAATGTTCAATCATTAATGAATAACTACACAGTTACTAACATTCTAGTAACTAAAAAAAATTAATGATTAATGCAAGTGTAAGTGTACTTAGTAAGTGCAGTTCAATAAGGTAGTTCACTACTACTATTACTATTTTTTTCATACCTCCCAGAGGACTACTCAGAACTACTATATACAGGATCATAATTAATGTGAATAATGCATAATGTATACTTAATTCTAAAGTAACCCACTAGTAATGACTCAAATACCAAATGTATTGTTTATTCAGAACAGTATTCTAAAGTGAAAAGAATGATAATGTTACGTACTGCTCCGAGAGACACAGGTAGAGAATCCAAATGCAGCTTTAATGAAGGGTAATCCACAATCGTAGTCAAAAGTACAGGCAAGGTCAAAACACAGGTAGGCAGTCCAAACAGGCAAACAAGGCAGGAGACAGAGGCAAAAGGGTAAACCAGGAAACAGGCAAGAAATCCAACAAACCAAGAGACATGAAACCAGGGAAAACGCTCAGAAATGCTGTGTAACACTAAACAAGATTTAGCAAAGACTGACAGGGTGAACAGGCTAGATAGGCAGAGGTAATGAGGTAAATGAGAGACAGGTGTAAACAGTGAGTGCTGATGAGTCAGGGCAAAGGATTATGGGTAATGTAGTCTAGGATGGAATGACAGTCCGGGTTGGAGTGCCCTCTGGTGGTGATCAGGGGCACTCACACTGGTGAATTGTTACAGATAAATCCCTAGTAATGACTAAAGTCATTGTAAGCTTTTGAGGTTTTTGTAAGGTTATTGATTAGCTAATATTGATTAGCTACCTCAACTGAGTGCTAATACTTACTAATTAGTTAATAATTTGTTCCTGTGTAGTTAGTCATTAATAATGGAACAGTATTCTAAAGTGTTACCTTTCTTTTTTCTTTTTTTTTCATGCATTTTTGATTCTTGTGCAACGTCTGTATTTTTCCAAATCAATCTTCTGTTCCTTATTCTTATGATTGGTTTTATTTTGGTGTGTTGTTTGTTTTCCTTTATCAAAAAGAAAATAAAGAAAGTGCATTTTTAGGAGACATGTCATGACTAGAGAGGGTGGGGAAGGGCGTAGGCCATTGAGAATCCCACAATGTCTTTCTTTCCTTGCCAGCAGCACTGTTTATGAAAGTGTGTTTGGATTGCCCTCCCTTGTGTGAACAGTTTGTGCAGCTAAATCATGTTTTATCTTAATCGTATAAGGTTTGGATGGACACTTCCTGTTGATTGTTTAATACTTCCCATGTGCCAGTACACTGAAGGCATATTTGTTTGCTGACAGATATGACAGTTTTGATGAATGTATTAGTTGTAGCTTAGATTAGTGTTCATGCAACGTACGTTTCAGCTGCCTATGAGAAAAACTGACTCTGTGAACACAGTCTGAACAATGGCAAATGAATCACGCACTGTACCTGAACATACTTACACACAGTGTAATTCACTTCCACTACGTCAGTAATAGCAGGATTCCTTTCCTTGAGACTTTCTTCAACTCCCACAGTTAGATTCACATGACCACATAATTCCACCACAAAGGTCAAGAGGTCATGGGTCAGGTCACCTCCCTCCATTTGCAGGTCTCACATGCCAGTTAGAATGCCCAGTTTCTTTATTAATAGGCTTACAATGGAACCCACAAGGTTAAACCACAAGACCGGATATATGGGGTCCACAGAAGCATCAAGATGTGGGGCTAAACCAGCACATCTGTCACACTTTGTGTGTGTGTGGCTCTCCTTTAACATACATTTTAACTAAATCCACTAAAACACTACAAAAATGTCAGGTCAGGGTATGTAACTAAAAGATTGTACCCTTCCCGACAAAATATTCCATATCTAAACATTTCTCCTCTGTTTTTCCAAGAGAGAAGTAGGAAAAAACATATATTCTTTCTTTTGTTCACAGATTTCTATGGAATGATCTATGGTTGCTGCTTATAGGTTTTCACACATTTTAATACACTTTAATCAGACCTCTTCATGAAGCTTATAATTTACAAATTCATATAATAATAATAAAAAAAAAAACGTTAACATTGTATTAATACAAACAAGTTCATATTTTCAGTACATCATTTCATTTCGCTCCTCGAGTCAATCTTTGACATGAGGCACTGCCATGGAAATAAATATTTAGCCATTTAAAAAAAGTTCAGCTTTGATATCTATATATTCTTGTTAATGTCAGTCTTACAGGCAGTTTCCTTGCCTTCTATTTCACCACAGCTGCCTGTACAAAGTGAAAGTTATGAAAATGATTTATTTTGCTAACTTGACCTTCATGGTTGAATGCAATTTAGAATTCTAAATGCCTTTTTCCCATGCAATTGCCATTTTTATGAGCAATTTTTGACTGACCCACCCATTAATTGAGACTATGGCTATTACATTAGTATCAACCTGAAAACATGAAGTCATACCCTTCCAAAAAATAAACTGGCCCGAAATGAACCAGAGAATGTAATGCAGGGTGAACATATAAACCTCTTCTCTTACAAGACAAATGTCATTACGTTAACAAGTGGGATAAAACATCAAATGTGATTGTGTTTGACTGTGACTGTGTTTCTGCAGAAAAACAGGAAAGAATCTGTTAGGAAAGACAGTGTTTCTGCTTATCGACAGGAAAGTCAGTGTTTAGTTGGTTTACATTGCTTGGTGTTTCTGCAGCACTTGTATGTCCTGGTGATCACTCAGAGCAGAAGGCTCTTCCTGTGGAAGCTCCTGGGCCAGTTGGCGTAGGACAATGATGTGGGCAATGTGTGTCTTGAGCAGCAACTCCAGCTCGTCCTCACTGCTCCCCAAGACACTCACTCCATTTACTTCCACCAGCCTGAAATAGAGACCCATCCTCAGAACAAGAACACTGACGGCACTGCTGACTTTGGTCGAATTTTTTCACAAAAATTAGTTCATTAAGCCATCATCTAACGATCCCAATGCTCCAAATAGTAATTAAACATCTAAAATTATCTTTATTTGTACATTTTCTGAGAGTAGTACCTTCCCAAATCTTTCCTTTGTTTTAATAGTCCATGAAAAATTGCCGTTTTTTCTCTGCTCGCTTATTGGCGACTGGTGCTTAACCTCAGCACAAGATTGGTATCATTGTAAAGCGCAGCATTCCAACTGTATGAATATTCATAGTGAATTCTTGATGGCATGAATTTGAAACAATGAAATGTGTTTTTCAAACTCATGTAAACAAAACTATCTTACTCGCGCTGACTGACACATCCGAAGCATGCGCACAAAGACACCACAGAGAGCAAGCAATCCCGATATACACATAAAAAAAGAATTACAGTATTTCAAAATATTTGTCTTGGCGGGTATTCACGCAAACATTATCTGTTATGTCTTAAGTGAATGTTTGGTTAATTGTTGGGGAAAACATCTGACGTGTAACATTATCTTAGATCCGTGCATAACAGTAGGTATTTCTTAAAGTTGACTTTGCTGACTCCATCGACTTCAAAAAGGTGTAGCTCAGTCATTTTTTTGTCTGAATACAACAAATCATGCATAATTTTGAAGGTTTTTTAATAGAGAATGTGAAAATAACTAACTCATTTTTGAAAATATGCTCATTGTGACTCATTTTGCCAGCATGTGTCACATATACAGTTTTTGTACAGTATAAAAATCATTATGTCTATGGAATGTCCCCATAAAACATTAAAACTCAATGTGTGTGTGTGTGTTGTGTGTGTGTGTGTGTGTGTGTGCATGTTTATGTGATTTATGAGGACACAAATTTGTATAATGACATGGGTATTACACTGGTATTACAACGTAAATGTGGTTTATGAGGACATTTCCTGTGTCCTCATAATAAAAATAGCTTTAAAAACATACTAAACAATGTTTTATTAAAAATGTAAAAATGCAGAACGTGTGATGGGTAGGTTTAGGGGTAGGGGTAGTGTAGGGGGATAGAATGTACAGTTTGTACAGTATAAAAACCATTACATCTATGGAATGTCCTCATAATGATAGGTGCAGCAACGTGTGTGTGTGTGTGTAAGCAACTTCTGAACTTCCAAATATATATTGCATATAAATATAAATACATAATAGAATTTGCATTGCTGAAAACGAAACAAGAGGTTAAAATAGGTTTTACACATTATGGGTCCAAAAGGCAGGGTTTCTAATACATTTTAAGAACACACCACGCATGAAATTAAATCTCCAAAATCTTAATGGATTATTTGAAAAACTGATTTTGAGCCTGTTAAATTTTTTTGCACTAGATTTTACTTAAAGCACTATGTTTCTGAAAATAGGAAAGTGCTTTTAGTCTTCATAACACTGACTGTGAAAAGAATTTTGCCAGAGGTTTGGCAATTAGCAACCAAATACATGCAGTTACTCAGATTCCCCTCTTCCAGTGAGTGCATATGCTAATTTGTTATTATGTTTTTCCTTCTCCCTCCCTCTGGTCCTCATCCACCACTTAATTATAAATTGTATTTTAATTGTGTTTATGTACATGTGTTTGCATATATATGGTATAAGTTCCAACTCAAAAATTGAATACTTAAACTGCAAGCCTAGGTATTATTCCTGTTTTTATCTGTTCTTGTGCATAGCCACCCACATTTTACATTGCAGTGTTTTCCTGTTATGCTCCCCGTCTCCTACAAATTTCCATAGCAACAGGGGGAAAAAACACAAGAGTTGATGGAACCTCTGTGATCCTCTTTGCTCTTAAAGGCTGGAAAATTTGGGATGTTTCTTGGCATGTTTTATGAAAGACCAATTAGAGGCTTAATTCATCAAAACATCCATTGCACTGAATTGACCTCTTTGATCTCACATTCTTTCATATTTCAGTTGTTTTAAGACTGTGACCCAAAGGTTATAGTTGGTGAAAATCATTTAAAGGAATAGATTGCCCCAAAATGCTGCTCTAATTTCCATTTTTGGGTGAATTGTTCCCTTAAAAGTGTCCTTTAAACATTTAGGTGCAGGTAAATGAAAGCTTGAAAACATGCTAAAAAGACTGATGATATAGATTTAAACATGCTACAAACTATTTTTAAATCATTTACCTGTCATTCAGACAGAGACTAGCACCCTCAGTGTGTAGCACCATCAATCCCTGGCCCTCTACTAAGCGTGCAGAGAAACCATAATGACCGTCTGGGTCTGCTTTCACTTGGGTGGCCACCAGCATGACAGGAGACTGCAAAGAGACCAGCTGAGTCAGAGTAGGGCTCTTCCTTTCAGCTTTCTCCTGCAGGAAAAGAAAAAGAAGAAAAAAAAACAGTTGAAAAAGCATCAAATGCAGGGAATATCTGGTTGCTCTTGTCATTGAGACACTGCTCTCATTTTATAGTAACAGAACTGGAATGCCAGAGGATCTGTCCTTGCACATTCAAAACATTTTCAACCCCCAAATCATATATAATCACTGCTGGAAAAAGGTTCTAATATGAAAAAGATGCCAGAAAACTAAAGAATTTGCAGGACCTGAAGGATTTCTTTTTGAAAAACACTGGCAGGACAAACAATACTCAGGACATAACAAGACTCATGAAGAACCATCACAAAACAAAAAAACAGCCGTGGATCATCCAGGTAACAACACACAGTATTAAGAAACAAGGGTACATAAACTTTTGAAACGGAGCAATTTTTTTGTTTTGTGGACTATATGTAAACATATTTTATGTAAAATATTTATTCAGGACAGTACTAACTAAACAATAACATGCATTTTGATTGATCCCTCTTATTTTGTTAAAATTATTCACATTTTCACATATTCTGCAAGGGGTGTGTAAACTTTTCAGCAAGACTGTATATATATATATATATATAGGGGTCATGACAAAATGACTCATGACTAATGATTTCATCACTGGTAAACATGCACTATCACATAAGTCTACACCCCCAAACCAATAGCTGAGACTGAGATAGATGCAGAGTGATCAGGTTTCTCTGAACACGCAGCAGAAAAGTCGAGGTGAGGGCTCGAGTCTCCTGGCGTGTGAAAGCCCTGCGGCCAAGACTACTGAGCCTCTCCCCAGACATGGGCACCAGACGGCTTGCTCACACAGGAAACCCCCCTGCAGAAATGCTTAGGAGCCCTGATCACCCCACTGTTTGGATTCCCTAGGGCAAGACGCATAGCTCAGGCCTCGCTCACTTATTTAAGAGAAGCAGCAAAAGGGCAGGTACTTAAGAATTAATCATTTCGGTCCACTTTCATTAGCTCATAATGTCGTCCAGCCTTCATGCTAACCTAGTGATGGAGCGAGGTTAGGGAATAGCGACTGGCCACAGAGCAAACAGAAACTAGAGAGCAAGCTGAACAATGGAAATACAGATTATAACTTGGCAACTGTCTTTTAAACCGTAGATGTTTGGGAAGAACAAGAACAATCGGTTGAGAAACAGGCACACCTTCAGAAATCCCCTAACTCTTATGAGATGGGAGAGGAAGCCGTGCCAAGCCCCGGATTGTAGGATTGTGTTTCGCATGAGAAAGGATTTTGGACTTGGTTAGAAAAGTGTGGCTGGTATTAATGATATAAGTGAGGCACTGTCAGTTACAATAAAGGATTCGCAGGGCCCCGGAGTGTAGTGTTGCATGCAGTAAAATGGCAACCTCAAGATGGACTATAAACCCCAAACAGAGCCAAAAGCTGCCACAACTATTAGCCACTGGGCCTCTTAGCCGCCAGTGCAGCTCAACACGGTGACCACCAAGACATCGGGAAGAGGGAACAATCAAAGCGAGCCCAACTACTGGGAGCTCTCGTGTTTGGCCACAATCGCAGTATCTCGACAACCTTTTCCCATGAGAATAGTGAAACCTAATCTGAGTCATCAACCACTACTACATCTCTGGCCTGAAGGGGAATGAAATGTAATTCAATTGAAATAAAAAAGGGAAGGTTAGAAAATGTTTGGGACATATTAATTAGAGGGGTTTTTCCCCCAAATCCCTGAATTTCAGCTCTAGACCCCACGTTTGTCACCATATGTTATTTTTCGCTCTATTTTAACAACTCCTCCCTCCCTCTTCCTGTCTTTTTTGATGCACTGCAGTCGCGATGGATTGCAGAGATTAGAGGCGATGATGAAATATTTCCTTATTGTCAGATAATCTAGGGAAAATAAATGGCAGCCTGCTCCTTATTAGGGCCCAGGCTTGTATTAGTTCCCAGACTGCTCTGTGGCCTGACCTGCGCCTTTCCCTTGATTAGGTCATATGATAAACATTAGTGGCACTGCCTCTTTCCCACCAACTCAGCACCTAAAGACTGTGGCCTGAGGGCGGCAACGTGACACGCTCTTTTCTTACAAAGTCCCGGTCGGCATGTGTCCTTTCATGGCACCTCGTTAGGTTTCTACCGATGAGATGAAAGAGCCGCTTTAAAGGAGAACGAAGGTGGGAAAGAATCACCGGTACGGCCACAATGCGGATAGTTTTACACTAGTGTTTTGTGTCATCCGGGCTTTTGAAAAACGAGTGGTGTTGGTGGCAATGGCTCACCGTTGTGGTGACTGTCATTGTGAAACGCCCCCATTAATTTGCTTCCCATGAAGCAAATTAATTATAAAGTTTGAAAGATGGCAAAAGAAAAAAAAGCTGTAACTTACACATTACGAGAAAAGCTTCACGACTTCATGTCGATTAACTGCATTACATTTTCCCCCAAGTGTTTTTGTATGTCCAACTAAGTGCTTGCATATTGGGAAAAGCCAAGACTGTAATGCTCACATTAGTACCATATGTTCAGCCTCATTAAAATGTGGTCTAAAATAATAACTACTGGCCTGCGTTCACATGTCAGCACTATATGATTTCATACTGCACCAAGAAACTCTGAAAACCATGAGAAACTAGATCGGGGGTGCCAGTCTCACCTTGGCCTGGGTCTTCTCCAGAACTTCACGCAGATGAGCCACCTGCCGATTTAGATGGACCAGTGTGATCTCGTCTTTAAACACCTGGCAATTCATCATCATCTTCTCCAGAAGTCGGACCTCTATTGGCCTGAGGAGTAAAACAAATATCTCATTCACTTTATTTATATAGTAAAGAGTGAACATAATATTCCCTTAAGAATTAACATCCTATATTTCACAGAAAAAAAGTCATAAAAGTCTGGGTTTGGTATAAAATAAAATATCAAATTTTCATTTTTAGAGAGCTATTCCTTTGTCTTGGATCAGGAAGCTGATCTAAACAGATTTCCAATGTTCTGTCACTTTATATCAAAGATTAGGCTCTTTATTATTCTGCGGCTCGATCTTAAATACATGTAAGTGGTCTAAATCTCCTATGTTCTCAGACTCAAATAGCTTAGATTAATGTCATCCAAAAACCCTGAAACTTGAAAGATTTGTTTGCATTTTTGCTGGGGAAATGGCCAAGCAAATGAAGGACATAACGAAACAAAAAAACAATAAGCCTTCAAGTTAAGTGGCTTATCAGGTAATTAATGAGGTCTTGGACATATTGATTTATGATGGTATTTTCTCACACCCTTATCCATTCCTGCTTTCAATCTATCCAGCTCGAAAAGATGTCAGAATAAATCAAAGGCCGTAAATCGGAGAAAAAGCAGGAAACTACTGGGTGAGACCCACACTGGCTTTTTCCTCAAACACCCTCTCTTTATTTGCACACCTCATAAATTAAACAGGTACGGATTCCCTTTCTGCAAAGGTAACTGTTTTCACATGATAAGGCGGATCCTTATCAAAAATTCTGTTTTTGTGTTCCAATGAAAAAATAACATCATGAAACATCATAAGGGTGAGTATAATGGAACTTTCTTTAAACATTGTCAGACCCATGTAGATATGGTTAAGAAAGTACACCAAATGCTGACATAATGGGTCCAATCATGAGGGAGACCGGGCAGCAGCTTTCTCTGCACTTTAGGAAATTAGGAAAGATCTGTAGACTACGCATTATTATCATCCAATGTAACTTTCAGCACTGACGCCACAGAAAAATAAACTGTAACAGACTGTAAACAGAGCATCAAAAGTCACAGGATGTACAGTCTTAACAAGGAAATTACACTGAGGGCATCCAAAACCAGCTCTGATCATCAGTTCTGCCAGCCTCTTCTTCTGGAAGAAGCAACACATCATTATCCATAAAGACGAATGCATTAATGAACAGTTTCTTTTCCTCTCCAATTCCATGTGATAATCCCATATAATTACTGAACTGCTCTGCATTAACCTCTAGCACATTCTATTCTACGATGAGAATATATTCTTACTTATTCTTCTGCACTGGTACTGTGTTAAGATTGTCCCTGAGTGTTTGAAGGCTCTGTCTCTTCCTCTTCAGACTGTCTTGGGCTTCACTGAGACGCCTCTTCACTTCCAAGCTGTCTGTTTGCACTGCATCCAAGTCTCCCTCCATCTTCTTCAGCTCTGAACAGAAGGCCACCAGGCCATGGTAAAGCTCCTGAACCTGGTTATCATACAGACATAGATCTATTAAAATCAATAGTGGAGAACATGGTCTGTGTAAGAACATACCTCTACGTTTCGGATACGCTGTTATTGCCAAGGGAAAAAGACACACACAACCCTGTGACAACATGCTCCAAAAGTACTCCAAAATTCACAATAATTATTCTTATTTATGAGGGTTTTGAACTAGAATCCAAAAATAAATCCACCACTAGAGAAAACAAGCATTTGTGTAACTGGACTTTTGACTCGAAAACCGATAGTTCCTGGTGTGACAACTAGCCCCAGACTCCATTTGAATAAAATGGTGATAAAGAAGAAGGCTTTTTTCCAGTTTTATTTGGGTTTCCTCCAACAGGACGACAGAGAATATTTACCTGTATGATGACGTTTTGAAGAGAGACCACCTGTTGGTCTAGCTCTCGAATTTTGCTGGTGTTGTTTATCAGATTCTTGCTCTGAATGTCAGCGCTACGAACGTTATTTGGGGAATCAGGACCATCTTTCTGTGTTTTGAGAAGCAAAAGTTTAAATTTTTAAGTTTAACTCCTAAGTTATGTTTGTGTGTTTTAAATTAAATCATTTAAATACTCAGTTTAAAACATGCAATTCTGTCTACCTTCCTACATAAGTGAAGCTCCATTAGTCTTGTTTCTGAGCCAGGCAAATCTCCAATCTGCTGCTCAGGGGAGAACTCATCTGAAAAACGTGGAAAAATAGAGACGGTATGTAAAAGTAAATTCACTGTGTAAATTCCAGAGCACTTACAAGCCACAAGCCATATATGATTCTCTCCAAATGCAAGACTAAATGGCTGATCTTTTCCAAAGAAGACAAAAGAAAAAGCCCTCAAAATAATACAATAAATTGAGCGTAAGTCCATTTATTTTGTGTATGTGTGCATAATCCCAAAGGACACTAATGGCACATATAAATCAGTATATATTAAAATATTTTTACTGCAAATAATATACAAGTATTTGCATTGATTTACAGTCTAACTTGAAATGTTGGTGTCATATGTCATATTGTATAAATTAACAACAATTTCTAACATGTCTCCTATAATTTCTTCTGGCTATAAGGTAGATACTCATACATATACAAAGACAACATGTACACATTTGTAAATATTGTATTCCTTTTTGCTATTATATATACAAGACCTTCTTTGCTTTTCAGGTTGAAGTGATCTTTGTCTTCATTAATTCCCAGCATCCTCAGGCAGGACTCCATTACTTTTCCCACACTTGTCTCTTTGGGTGTCCTTAAATGAACAGTACGATCTGACGCTAAATCAAAATAAATGACAGATATAGGCATTTGTCAAAGCTTTAAAATTGATAATGATATGTTGAACTATTAGATGGGATAAAATTGCATTGACAGAATGGTACCATTGACTGTGATTTCAACGAGAAGTGAGTTCTTCTGAAATCTAGCATTTTGCTCTTTCTGTCTGTGAGAGAGAACATGACACAGTCAGGTCAAACTGTAAATACTGTTATAAAGATAATGTAAATGCCATTTTAGTAATGATTTGTGATTACGCATTTTACATTCTACAGAGAGGAAGGACGCTCTACCTGAATTTGAATGAGCATTGGTTCATGTTGATGCTGCTAACTTGAGGAGAAGATTTTGACTTGGTCATGGACACCAAAGCCGCTGTGAATTTCTCAACATTGTGTGGACCAAACCTTTCTTTTTGGGGAAAGAAAACAAGTTCAAGTTTGCTTCCACAAAATTACATACAAAAGTACTGGGATGTGAACTCAAACAATTCAGGTTATGGTTGTGCTATGGTACCCAGGAGGGAGTTGAGTCTTTGGGTGGTGGCGTTTGGTGGGTGTAGTTCATGGTAGATGGCAGACAGCAGCCTCTCTCTCTCCTCCAGATTGGACAATTGGAGGATTTCAAGGGTGTGGAGATCAATACAGGCGATGTGAGATCCACTGAACTCTGCCTCTGTAGGGTTTGATCCACCCAAAGCCACAACATTATTATTAAGATCTCTTCAAACTGTTGCTTCTGATAAATAACACTAATGGATCTCTGAAATTGATCATTATTGGTTTGAATATTCAACAAATAGGTACTGCAAATCATTAGCTAGGAATGATAAAAGTCTCTGTGGTGTTGCATTAGCTAGTAAATGGTGTTTTTCTCTCTCTTTTTAAGTTGATGCATGGAAATACTTCTTAAAATGATGCAATAACTTAGACGTGCAAATGAGTAATACATAATCTAAACAGTTATTGGTTTGTGGTTTATGCATTTGTCTCTTTGAATGTTTGGCAAATTAAAACATTTAAAAAGGGTGGGAAAATGACAAAAACAAATGTGCAAACTGTACTTTACCTCTAATGAAGGGCAGGCATTTCTGTAGACCAATATTACTAAACCACTCGCAGACCTCCTCCGTGTTCAGCTCTGCTAAAGTTTTGGCACTGTACCCATTAGAATCCAGCTAAACACAGACAGATATAGACAAACACACAATACATACAAATGACTTTTAAAGTTCACAACATGTATTCATGCAGACACATTCATCAACTTGAAATAGCTGTTCGTGAACACACTACTGCAGAGTATTGACACAATGGAAGAAGTGTTCACACAAAAAAGACCAAGTTAGAACATTCCACCATAAAAGACAGAAAATAGGACTTTAAGAGTTTTTTTTTTATTATTATTTTAACAATGGAGAATTGTTGGTGCTCTCATGAAACGCTGCATGAGTGTACTTGTGTATACCTTAAAGCTGTGGATACTGTGACTACATAAAAATGTGGGGTATTTTCATGCAAAATAGCATATAGTTTTACAAAATGGCTGTAGTTTGCAATAGTCTCATCTAGAAATAGCCCAGTGTCACTGACTATGAATCAACTTATTTTTGGTGTATTTGAAAGGAGTGTATGTTCACAATTATGTAGGAATAAAAAAATCTGCTATATGTCTGTTGACTTACTTAGAGCCATAAATCATGAGAAACTTTACACAATGATATCATGAAAATAACTACATTATCATCAACACCAAAATTACTTGAGAATAAGACCTGGAAACTGAAGCATATTTTTCACAATATTGCACACAAAAACTGCAAAAAGAAAATGGCAATACCTTCACTGCACTTTCTCCAGTGTGGTCCGTTGACTGGGGAATGTAGGATGCTGGGAAGAGAAAAATAACAAGACCGCTGACATGCTGAAAAGACTATAGCTTTAATTTATATGCTATTAGTGCTAGTTTGGGGTCTTGCTTTTGGACCAGCACTGGCATACTATTCAACCAGCAAAACTTGGGGCTAGTGAAGCTTATCAACCAAAAAAGTATTTCTGGTTACACTATAGTTATAAGGCCAAGTGGGAAGCATCTAAAACACAATACATAGTGGGGGGTTTTCAGCAGGGTGGTCATTTCCAGACCTGTCATTTTCATATGAGTCATCTAAACAATAAATACAATTAAGAGACCATCCTAGCCTTTGTCATCCACGCAATGGGCCACAATACAAAGTCACATCACGTCTTTACCAACAGTTATCCTTCTTTGACGTGGTGATTCCTCATCTTCAAGGATTCCATTTTGCCCTTGGCATGTGGAGTGAAAGGTATGACTTCTCGGCACTGTATTACCTAAACTACAGGACCTAGTAGCTGGTTTCTGTGACAGGATGACAAAAAAAGAGCATTTTTACATGTTTAGTGCCTTTTAAATGTATTATGCGTGAAACATGGATTATATTGATGTCAATGTTCTTTCATTTACAAAGGTAATCCCGATTGATTTTACCTTTTGGTGTGTTAGCATGCTTATCTTACTGCTCAGCGGTAGTAGCCTCAACTCTTGCCTTAGCAACTCATGACTGCTGGCATCCTTGTTGCTCAGGTCATCTAAATGAGTAAAACAACACATCAACAAGATGCCAGCACTATTAGCAGATGATCCCTGGGCTGATGGGAAAGAACTTTTGGATCCGGAGAAGCCCTAACTCTGTCTGGGTCATTGAGTCCATCTCTGGGAAACAAAACAAGTAGAACTTCAAGCTAACATGGGAAAAATTTGTCCCAAACTCAAGTCTGGACACTCCAGAACACCATATTTGGTGTAATGTGCTCTGTGGAACACACTTGAAAGCTTGGTTGGAATTTGTGTCAAATTAATAATGTCAGCCGGAAACAGCTACTTAATCTCTGTATGCTAGTGCTAATACTTGAGCTAATGATGTTAAGGAAGGAATGAAGGCGTTTCTTTTCGTACACGGGCTCTGTAGCATCAGTCATCAATAATTTATCACCAGCCTTGTACGCACACTCTGTAAATATATGCAAACACACAGCAAACCACACCGGAATACTGTGGGATGTTGCAAAACTGGGTTGACAGTGAAAAGGACAAGTGAGGGACTGTCTGGCCAGTGGCATAGTTTAGTGAATAGTGACATGCTATGTTTTCCCACAGACAGCAGACATTCTAACATTCCCATAACCGCAATGCTTTTTGAACCCCCTCCCCTTCCTTCATAAAAAAAGCAGGAAAAACAAACAAGTGCTGGGAATTGACACACTGAAATGATGGTCTTAAGTCCTATCAAATGCCCACTGTCTAATCCCTGTTGATTCTGCATAATAGGGAATAGTATGTGTTTGGCATCGGTGCCAGGTTTGTACATTGCCCAAGGAATACTACTGGCTTCTTTTATATAGTAAAATATTAAGTGGAACATGGTGGAACGGCTGACCATAGAGATCTGTTTTTGAAACAATTGCAGTACTCATATTAATTACTTTCATTAAACTGGTTCTCAAACAGAATATGGACAGAAGAATCTAGAGTATCTCAGCCCAACAGGACAGCTTTGAGTGAACTGTTTAAAAAGCAGTTGCAAATGAGAACACCATCACATGACTAAGCACGTAAAAGCACTCTGGTTTCCAATAAAATATTTGGCAGAACAACTGTTTTTAAAATTTATAATGAAAAGAAATGTTTCATATGTACCAAATCAGCATATTAGAATGATGAATCTGAAGAATCATGAAATATATTCAACATCTCTAAAGGCATTACAGGTAAACTATATACAGGTATATATATGTGTTTGTGTGTGTGTGTGTGTGTGTGTGTGTGTGTGTGTGTGTGTGTATGCTCAGTTTACCTGCCTCTACTAATGCCTCCCTCTATATCTGGATTTCCTTTCTGTCAGACCTCAGACATTTGGGATAGGCAATAACTGGTCCGGCACCATCATACTGAGCACTAGAACCCCACAGGGCTGTTGTTCACCCTGGTGACTCACGAATGTGCTGCCAAACACAGTACAAACCGCATCATCAAGTTTGAGGATGACATCGCAGCGGTGGGCCTCATCAGCGACGATGAGTCATCATACAGAAAGGAGCTGTAGTAGACTGCTGTCCAAACAACAATTTCTCTCTAAATGTTGACAAAACAAACCTCGACTTCACAAAGTCTCGCACTGATCACCTCCCATAGTGCATCAATGGGTCTCCTGTAGAGATAGTCAGGATGGAGACGTTTCTGGGTCTGCACATCACTTGTACCACCCCAAGAAAGCACAGCAGTGTCTCTTTGTGCGGTGACTGATGAGGGCAAACTTCCCCCACCCATCCTCACCACATTCTACAGAGAAACAATTGTAAGCATCCTAACAGCATGGTTTGGAAATTGCAATGATTCAGACCACAAGGCCCTGCAATGCCTTGTAAAAACAGCTGAGAGAATTATTGGAAGCTCACTCTCTCTCATATCAGACATTTACCACAAACGGTGTGTGAATAAGACCCAGAGCATCACATAAGTCCCCACCCGACCCGTTCCAATGAACTCTCTGCCCCGTAAAAAAAAAAAAAGGCTTACTTGAGTATGGGGGCCAACACAGAGAGACTTTGCAAAAAATGTTTCCCCTAAAGCTCCTCAATGCCCTGATACTTACTTCCTCCTTAAGGAGAAAGAACTGCTGCACTAAGACCAACTGATAAAACTAGCAATTAGCGATGCACCGAAATTTCTGCAAAAAAACTATGATCAAAATTTGTCTATCTCATGCACACAGCATGGCTAAGTTACATCAGGTAAATATGAAAGCAGTGTGGACACAATTCGCATGACCAGAAATGATACTAGAGTAGCAATATGTAAAATTAGTTTGGCTGAAATATCGAGAGGCGGCTCGTTGCCAAAGAATTTTACTACAACTGGTTTCATTTATCACCTGAGAACATGAAAAGCATAAAGAGTTGGGTAAATCTAATTACCAAAACTAATTTTCAGTTCACTTTTTGGCTAAATGAAAACTTTAATTTTGGCGTTTCAGTAAAAGAATTCATGCCTCTTGCCATTTTTCACTACTGCCAGCCCTCACCACAACTTAATTATAATAATTATTATTGCTACTCTTATCAGTGCATTATTTACACAGTACTTTCAAGGTGACAGAGTAACCAATCCATTTGCATATGTTGCTGTTTGCTCGGTTTTTCATCACTTACAACTTGTTCACAAAGCAAACACAATTTGATAGATTGTGCAACTTTTGTGCACAAGCAACTTAGTATTCTTCATTTGGAATCTCAGTAAATCATGGCCATTCTTTTATTATTTAGCCATGATCACTTAATAATGTATGCAGGCATCGCTTTTAAATGAAACTTCATTTACCACTGGCTTTCTGAATGAGGGAAGGCTGTGATGGTAGTTGTGCCAGGAAAGTAGGGTTGATTTTGTGAATAAGAAGTCATTTTTTGGCTAAACTTAATTCAATTGTGGATAGTGGTGGGAAATAAGTTTCATTAACATGTAAACTTAACTCAAATACTTTGTGTGGTGGAAACTCAATTTGGTAAAGTCATAAATCAGACACATCAACCTCAATTGAATCTCTTGCAGTTAACTACTAGCTAGCAATAGCACATAGCATGCTAATTGTTAAACCTGTTTGTACTTCCATGCACAGCGTTTACAGTATAAGCACAAGGACAAAAAAATAGTCAGTATATCTTGGAAGTCTTATAATATAAAACACTAACATATTAGAAACATAAAAGAACACTGAACACTAACAAGTCTCACCAGTTATTAATCTAGCTCATAAACAAACAAAACATCACTTAATTTCAATATTTACGCTCCCTATCCAGTCCAATGCAAAGCATGCTGAAAATAGAAATCCCTTGCCCAGTTTCACTTAATGCCCACAAAAATTATTCATGTAGTCCCAACACAAATGTATTAACTTCTATTTTGAGAATAAATGTGACTTGACAAGCAAGAGGAAGGGAGTGTGACTTCAATCAAGTGTGATTCAATTTTGAGATTAAATTGACCTTTAAATTGACATTCAAAATTGGTCCAACTTTTGTGTGAAACTGTCCTATTTAAACAAACAAGATACCTACAGAAAATACAAAAGCACAAAAGATAATGATTTCAAATAGGAGAAAGTGAGACAGTGTTTAATCCCCAGACAGAGCTAAAATGGTCCAGCAAAGGACAGAAGGCTTTCAGAAACTGGGCCACTTCACACGGTCTATGTGCGGTGAATTCGGCCTTCTGACAGCCTCTGGTCGTTCTAGACAGTGAACAGGAAGAGGATATGTGCAGAGCCTGTCCCGAGACTGAAGAAAAAACTCAGTAAAGCCAAGGACTTAACACAGGTCAAGATCTGAGGGAGCCAACAACCAGATCTTGCTGCAGGAGAATAACATGCATATGTGCTGCAGTCCAAAACATTCTCCTCCTTGCAAAAAGCCAGTAAATTGCAAACTGGATTAAAGGAATAGCACGTGGCCGAAAGAGGTAGAGGTACAGATCTTCAGAGGATCACGAGAGGCCTGTGGGATCTTGGGAAGTATCTAGGTCTTTCCGCCCTGCCAGCTGTTTCTCCAGTCTCCACAGGGTCCCCAGTGTACTCGGGACCAGTGTGAAACACAGCACCAGAGACTACAGTTTCCTCCAAACCAAACTCGCTGAACTTAGGAGTGAATTATGAAGAAAGACATTCAAATGTTAATCGATTTATGGCTTTGCCATAAAGCACACCTGTGTACACCACAGCATTTATTCACAACTGGCAATGGTGTACTCACAAATAGAACTATAACATACTTGAGACAGATTCATTCATAGAAGATCTGTGGCAACTTTTCCAAATGCCTGGATCAACCGTGTAAAGGTTTCTGACTGGAATACAATGCTTGGGAACAGGTCATATGGCTTCACGCTTGGGATAAATTTGTACAAAGGCCATCCCTCACCACAGCACAGACACCATTGTCCTAAGCAGATTACCCCTTGGTCACAAAACAGCACCTCAGCGGGTGTCTTTTTTCTAGACCAAACAATAAACACCTTAGGTAAGGAGCAACGGCTCACTTCACTAAAGGGTCTAAATATCTTTGCTGTGAGGAGTTGCTTTGTGCATGATGAGACCTGTACAGTGGCATGTCCACCCACACCCTCTGAACTGTGCCCTTTCTGCTGAAAACCACACCTGGATGAGGATGAGTAAAATTGTCAAAAATAGATGAGTCATGAGAGACAAGTTTTCAGCATTTCAGACAAATACATCAGTGATGAACAATTCAGACCGTCTCATATTTCTGCCTAATCTTAACAATTCCTATGCAGTAATTAAAGGTTACATACTATAGTTGTGTTACATACCAACCTTGAAATATTAGTAGATGTACACGCGCCATCATTTTTCTGTGATTAGGTTAAAATACCCAACATTTCTGATTCCTATACCTGATATGGCACATTAGACAAATATATTGCACTCTAATTTTCCATGACCTTTTTAAAATAAAATATTTATATTAAATATTTAAATATTTAAAATAAAATTAAGTAGTATTAAACATCAAAAGTTGGTATACTTAGAATTAGAAGAATTTAACTATTTAGAATTTAATTTGACATTAACAAAAGTTTGACATAATCAATACAATTTTTGCAATTAATATTAATACCTATTTAATACCTATTTTAATTACGCTATTTTTAAAATGAACAATTGTAACAGTTTAATATATAGTTAGTATATAATATAAACAAATATATACTAATATATACAGTTACTAATATTTGAAATAATATTTAAAGTAAATAAATAATTTGCAAGCCCATAGAAATAAACTGTATGCACCTACTTTCACAAAAAAAAAGAAACACATTTTTAAACTTTTCCGTTTTGTACCTTATTCATAAAAAGTGTCATATAAAACAGCAGCTTCCCAATATTTGTCAAGCTGCAGCAATCAATAATACTTTGTTGGCAATTTTGGTTAAAGCAACAGTTAAATATCCAGAATAAACCAATAAAATATTGACTGTTTAACTCATAAGAAAAGACTATATATTACTATACTAGTAGTATACAGTAAAATTCCATAACAAATGTGCACAGGACCTTTTCAAATGTTCACTCCAGTTTTCACTATTACAGGCACTAAAGACTATTGTGAAGATTCATCACAAATCAGACTCACCCAGATTATGTTCAGTGAACTGCAGCAAACTGATTCCAGTATTGAGGCTTCCTAACAATGCAAACAAACAAGCGACTATTTCAGAATGTATCATACAGCAAAGCTACTCTCCAGACTTGTACAAACGTGCCAGTGGGCTCATCGCACAGCTGACGCATCTTACTTTTTCGTGGGTATTCAGGAAGAGGGGCTACTTGAAAGGAGCTACGCAGGAAGTGGATTGTAGACTTGTCCACACTGTTCTTCTTGGTTGTTTCTTCCTCTTGAGGCTTCACCTGTGGATGTTCTTCATTTTTGGTTTCACGGTTACCTTCAGACTCCACGTCTTGGTCTACATCTTCCTCGCTTTCCTGCTCTCCTGTAGCAGCACTGCCGATACTGTCCACTCCTTCACTGCCTGAAGTTTGCTGCAGACTTTCTTCTTCAGAGTTTATGTCAAAGAACTGGTCGTCGTCTATTACGTCGGAAGGTGTCGGAGGTATGAGGTTAATGACTGGTGGTGTGAGAAGACCCCCATCTCCAAAATTAGTGCTGCCAGAACCATACAGAAGAGAGTCATTAGCAGAATCATCCTCATTGTTCTGGATAACTCTGGTCTGAAATGGCAAAGAGGAAAGTGGTGCAAGCTTCTTCTTTAGCGCTGCTCTTTGGCACACAGACGCAGAACTAGCAGAGCGGCCAATGGTGATCTGTTGAGGTGGCCCGCAGCGCTCAACTTCAGTGAGGCTAAATCCGGGGTTGTCTATTCCCAAATCTTCAACAACGATATGGATGCTCTCCTCATCCACGACAGGCTTGGGGTTTTGTTGCTTTTCCTGATTGTACTCCAAGCAGTCATTTTCAACAGTCCGAAAGCAAGAGCAACACAGGAACCTTTGTACAATGTCAATGATGTTTTCTTGCCTGGAATGTCGGTTATCCGCATGCTTTGCCATGTCCATCGCTACTTCCTCCCCATTCCCTGACCCTCTCAGTCCCAGAAGAAACCAAAAGTCTGAGGATCAGAGACAGAAAAGCATGGCTTTTTCACCTCTATCACCTAAACCTTCATCGAAAGGAAAACAGACCCCCTCAAAGCATTAATATGCAAGACCCTCTCAACGAAAACCCTTCCGAGCAGTAAAAAATAAATCCTCTGTAGGTTGTTGCTTAGCAGTGGCCTGAAAGAGAATAGGATGAGGCTTTATGCTTTGGCTTCGATGAATACTTGAGATGAATGCTAGTTTCAATTAAAGGCCTTTCATATGGAAAGTACTAAGGACACGGTTCTGTCCTCAAAGAGATGTGCGAATAAAATTAAGAGCATAGTTGACCTTACCGATGTGTATATGGAAAAATTACAGTTAATTTATAAAGAGCTGTACATGAAACTACATCATAAATTATTTGGAATATCTGTGAAATCTGTTCTTTCTTGTTTGGTCTGTTGTTCCACTTACAAAGTTGCTGTGCTATGCTAAGCTATGCTGCTAATGCTAAGCTTTCTGGTACACCTGAACTGGTCACTAAGAACAAACATAATTTGCCTGGTTATAGTGCTCTTTTCCTTAATTCCATCAATTTAATTAATTATTAAGAAAATGTACACACAAAAAAAAAAAAAAAACATCGTTTAAACAAGTTTTTGCAATCAAATACAGTGCAAAAGTGACATCTGACCCAGGGACTGAAAGATTCATAATTTGAGCTACACTACTCTTATTCAGCTCATATTCTTATCTACTCTCAATCAGCAAGGACACACTAAATTTTACATTGTATTACAAAACCGTCTCAGTTACGTAACCCTCGTTCCCTGAAAGAGGGAGAAGAGACGTAACGTCGAACGTGACTGACTCAAAGGGAACCAAAATTTAAAATAAATGCTGTCCTTCTGAACTTTCTATTCATCAAAGAATAAAAGAATGAATACAAATGTATCACTGTTTCCACAAAAATATTAAGCAGCACACCAACTGATTTCACCATTGATGATAGTAATAAATGTTTGTAATAATAAGTGCCAGATCAGCATATTAGAATTGTTTTTGAAGGATCATGTGACACTGAAGACTGGAGTGATGATACTGAAAATTCAGCTTTGCCATCAAATGAATAATTTACATTTTAAAATAGGCTATATTAAAATACAGAACAGTTCTTTTATTTTTTAATAATATTTCATAACATTAATGTTTTACTGTGTTTGTAATCAAAAACATTTAAAAAATCTTCCTGGCCCCCCACCTTTTTAATGGCAATATTCATAACTTATCAGCAAGCAAGAGTTACAACGTTATCAAATAAGGATTACAGTACAAGGAATGTACAGTATATATTCATAAAACACAAAATGTAAGTATTACTGTTAGAGGAGTCCTTTCATATAACGTTTATATTTCATATTTCAGGGCCAATCAAATGCCTGCAGGCAAAACTGTTTTAATTATCATTAATGCCTCATTAATGAGCACAGTAGGAGCAGAAAGAACTGTCAGAACTGTATCAAGCGCCTCCATACAGAAGAAAAGGTCACCATGCTCCAGTACTTTTTTAAGAACCAGTTGTTAAGTCTGTTGATCAAAGGCTCCACTGATATTTGTATATGTATTTAAGCAAAAACATTTGTGCACAATAAGGGATTTGCTGCATGACTAGCATCCATCACAGCTAGGTCAAGATAGAAGAATCTGCATTGTTTTCTATATTTTCTGCTGAATTTGGGGGATGATCTACGGAATTCTGCAGAATTTTTATTAAAATTGTCAAATGTGTTAAGCAGCTTCTACGACACTTATATGTATACTGACAAAAAAGTACTTTATGATTTCAACTCTTCTAGTCCTGACTGGGAAAAAAAAGATTTACATGTATACTGAAAACTATTATACCATGTTTTAAATTTTTTGAGAAACAATTGCACTGTGGCTTATGTGCGTCATTCCCTTTTTTGGCAGGTAGCTTTTGCTTTTCCAGGCTCATAAAAAAGCAACTGGTACATAAATGTTTCTAATCAGTGAAGCAAGTCAGAGGGAACAAGATTTGCTATTCATTCATCAAAATATAATTCGCATAAAATAAAATACTCATCATGTTCTATATTTTACAGTATAATGACATTTTCGTTGCAATGCCCAATAACATGATATATGATACTGTAATGAAGTTTCAGACAAAATAAAAAGAAGAAAATTATATGAAAATTAAATTAAAAAAGAAAAGAAAAGAATAAAAGAAAATATTAAATAAAAATAATAATTTAAATTAAATTAAATTAAATTATAATATTATTTTAATAAAAAATAAAATAAAATAAAATAAAATAGCCGTGAAACAATTGCTCTTTGACATTTTCATTGCAATGCCCAATAACATGATATATGATACTATATACAAAATAAAAAGATATAAAATTAAATAAAAATTAAGTGAAAATAATGTGCAATAAAATTAAATAATAAAAAATCAATAAATAAATAAAATAAAATAAAATAAAATAAAATAAAATAAAATAAAATAAAATAAAATAAAATAAAATAAAATAAAATAATAGCTGTGAAGCAATTGCTCTACATTGTGTCCTTTCTAGCAGCACAAACATTTACTTGAGCCATCATGCAGTTAAATCTTAATCAAGCAGCTGCGTTCGCATTAATACCAATTCAGTTGCTATTAAGGAAACATGGCATTTGTCGGACTGCTGCTATCTGTCAGGATCCCACAGCCAACATAGGCTACGTGTGTTCCTTCAAGGCTGCAGTAGCTCTTAAACATCTTTAAAGACTTTGAGTTAAAGCCTGACTCCCCTCCCCACACCTCTAACAATCTGTCAGACTCATTTAAATTACCAAATTGTAGCAGCTCTGTATATTTAGTTCACATTTTGTATATTTAATCTGTATCTGTGAAAGGTAAGACGGTGGAGGATTCCTATGGTTGCCACAGTGTGTCACTAGAGTGCAGATGTTCTGCTATCGGAGAAGAGGGCAGGAGTGGGAGAGGCGAGTTTTGCAACTTGGTATTCCAAGTTTTTTGGGTCGTGTTTCTGAAGAACCACACAAATGCTTTTCATTTACCACTAAGCAAAACAGATACGGCATGATATCTTGATCAAATATTTGTATGAATACCAATTTTCCCTTTAATTTCTTTTACACTATATTAAAACGCCATTTGAGAACTGCTGCAAACCGAATGCTCTCTTCCTCTGTCAAACATTTACATTCAAGGCTTTTGCCAAGAGCTCTTATTTCAAATGTGAATATTTTGCAAAGATGTTTTGCACTAATTTGAGCTAATGTAACACATGGCGCACTAAAATAATGAAATAACGTTAATAATTTTTAAGGGGGTGGCTATACATCTTATATAATGAGATTCTCTTAGGCACTGGTCCTAAATACATGCAATAAATACATTCTTTATGACAAACGAGGAGAGGGTTACTATCCCCCTTTGTGCTATTTCCCAACTTTTCTCTTTCGAAGCATGTTTTCTTTTGGTTTTGACTGCACTCGCTACCACAGAGAGGGAGAGAGAGAGAGGTAGATCTGGGAGAGGGCCCAGACTCCGAGCCAAAAATAACAGTGAGTTTCAGCACTGTCAGAAAGGGCTCCTCGCTAAAGAAAGCTGCAGCACGGTTTTTAACACTCTCCAACATATTGAACATTTCCTGTGTTGCTCGTGTTTCCCTGGGCCGCTTTCCTGTTCACTGTCACAGAGCAAGCTGCTCTGTATGGCCACGCCCACTTTGGGTTTAGAAAATCTAATTGGTTGAGACTAATTCATATATTTACAGTCAGGTTATTTCGCCACCTTCCCAGGCCTCCACAACTATAGGCAATGGATCCCTTGATTGACATTTTGGTAACGCTTTAGATTACAGCCCGGAAAGTACTGCGTAAGTAAAGCATATTTACCTTGTAACTTTCGGTAATTATAGTGTAACTATAAAGTATGTATGTGTAGGTATAAGGGAACAATATGTAATACTTGGGGAATAAAGGGGTAACTATCAGGAAAATTAACAAATCATTTATACTGTAAGTATTTTTTAATTAAGGGGTAATTATCTGTGTAGTTACAGGGTAAGTGGTGCTTGTTTTTCTATGTAGTTACAGGGTAAGTATGAATCTACGGGCTGTAAATTAAAGTGGTGCTTGTTTCCCTCTTGTTTCATGTAGTTACAGGATAAGTACAATAAAAATACGTACACAATCTGATATCACTATTTGAAAAACAACTTTCAAAACAGATTTACAACACTTCTTATCCATTTCTCTTGCTTGGCTTCATGCTCCTCTTGTTCCTCTTCTTTTTCGTTCTTGCCACAGATGAATCTTAAGAAGGAATCCCATGTCTCCAGCTATTCTGTATTATGTATTAAAAGAAAATACAGTACACCCAGAAATGTCCTCACCATTTACTCGTCTTTTACCCTCATGCCATCCGAGATGTATACGACTTTCTTTCTTCAGGTGAACACTGAAAAATAAATAATCTCTGCTAATGAAAACACATTTGGGTTCCTAAAAGTTGAAGCATCAAACAGCACATACAGCAATAACTACAGTAATCCATACAACCCCAATGGATTAATCAATGTCTTCTGAAGTGAAACGAAGTGTTTGTAAGAAAAATACCAATATTTAAAAAAGAAAAATTCGTAGACAAACGAAAAAGAAGAACAGGAACAAGAGAAGCTAAGTAAAAGAAACAAAAAAGGGACAAAATGTGCCTCTTTCTGTCAGGACGTATTATTTGAAGATATTATAAACATTACCATCACAATTGTCTGTGAAGCTGGTACAATACTGTTAAAGGTGCTATACAAATCAATTTGACTTGACTGCTGTTATCTCTTATTTCCATGTGTGTAAGCTTATTTTGGTGAGGTAAGTCACTTATTATGGGCTTTGACAGACCAACGATACAGATCAAGCAAGATCCAGAAACGTGAGATCCAACAACACTGCCAAATGGTTAAAGATTTCTAACATGCTTTCCCATTGATGCACAATCCAGGAATTAGCGAGTTACTGAGATTCCAGTGCTGTTACTTTGGCCTTTTGGCAAACAACTAACCAATACCATTCACAGAGAGAGTAACTAGCATGACTAGTGCAAGGCTATCTTTCAAATGATCATTCACAAGCTCACAAAGGCTTAAGAACAAGACTCAACTTGTGCTCTCAACTTCCCCTCCTGGACAGAATTATAGAAATAAAGTTGGAGTTAGTGCGGTGGAGGGATGGGGGACAGATTTTTGCAGGAGTGAGGTATACAGCTGTTTATCAGGGCATTAAATGAACATATGCCTCCTTTTTATCCTCCTTATAACTCTGCATTAAAAAAAAACTTAACATAATATTTGGAAAAGTGTTCAATGCAACTGTCATTGAACGTGACAGGGGAAAATACAAAGCACATTAAACAACATCCACATAAAAGCTCCAAAACAAGAAGCATATGAAGTACAAATATTTAGTCATCAATGATGAGGTCAAAGCATGTTTTGTACGGCTTAACAGGGCAGTGTTTTCTTCAAAAATCTGCTTTCTCCTTGCCTGTGAACCAGAAACTACTAGGACGCACCTAAACAACATCCTCTTGTTTGTGTAGAGCTCCTGACTCCAAAGTTGTAGCAAATGCGGCCAAATATTTGGAGTTTCCCCTGGTGGCTGGACCTTAATGACTATTGCATTGAAGACTCTGTCCAAATAATTGAGAGAAAAGAGGCAGAAAAGAAGGAGGGAGGCATTGACCTTGGAAACCTCTTTCACCTCTCCCCCTTTAAAGCCCTGTGGCTTCAATCCCATAATCAATTATCCACTGAAGGCTGGAGACCACCAAAGTTTCACTGCAGTGAGGATGTAGGGTTAAAGGACTGTGTGTGAATGAGTGGGGGTGGTACAGCCATTTTTTTTTAAACCAAATACTTTGTGTGGATGAGAAATGGGCTATTTTTTAACTTGCATATAAAATGGCAACTAAATTCAGTATGCATGAAACAACTGCTGTGCTGTTTGCTACAGCTGCAAGTCTATGTACACTATATTGCCAAAAGTTTTGAGACGTCTGCTTTTACATGCACATGGACTTTAATGACATCCCATTCTTAATCTGTAGGGTTTAATGTGGAGTTGGCTCACCCTTTGCAGCTATAACAGCTTCAACTGTTCTGGGAAGGCTTTCCACAAGGTTTAGGAGTGTGTTTATGGGAATTTTTGACCATTCTTCTAGAAGCGCATTTGTGAGCTCAGGCACTGATATTGGACGAGAAGGCCTGGCTCACGGTCTCCACTCTAATTCATCCCAAAGGTCGTCTATCGGGTTGAGGTCAGTCAAGTTCCTCCACACCAAACTCGCTCATCCATGTCTTTATGGACCTTGCTTTGTGCACTGGTGCGCAGTCATGTTAGAAGAGGAAGGGGCCATGCCCAAACTGTTCCCACAAAGTTGGGAGCATGAAATGGTCCAAAATGTCTTGGTATGCTGAAGCATTAAGAGTTCATTTCACTGGAACTAAAGGGCCAAGCCCAACCCCTGAAAAATAACCCCACACCATAATTCCCACTCCACCAAACTTGGCACAATGCAGTCAGGCAAGTACCGTTTTCCTGGCAACCGGCAAACCCAGACAGAGAAGCATGATTCGTCACTCCAGAGAACACTTCCGACGCTTTGTATTACACTTGGTGATGTAAGGCTTGGATGCAGCTGCTCGGCCATGGAAACCCATTCCATGAAGCTCTCACTGTTCTTGAGCTAATCTGAAGACCACACGAAGTTTGGAGGTCTGTAGCTGTTGACTCTGCAGAAAGTTGGTGACTTCTGCGCACTGTGCGCCTCAGCATGCGCTGACCCCGCTCTGTGATTTTACGTGGCCTACCACTTCGTGGTTGAGTTGCTGTTGTTCCCGATTGCTTCCAATTTGTTATAATACTACTAACAGTTGACTGTGGAATATTTAGTAGTGAGGAGAATGGACTTATTGCACAGGTGGCAACAACGCCACGCTTGAATTCACTGAGCTCCTGAGGGCAACCCATTCTTTCACAAATGTTTGTAGAAGCAGTCTGCATGCCTAGGTGCTTGATTTTATACACCTGTAGCCATGGAAGTGATTGGAACACCTGAATTCAATGATTTGGAGGGGTGTCCCAATACTTTTGGCAGTATAGTGTATGTTGATAAGTCACGTGATGCTATGTGTTTCAGTCATTTTACCACAGTTAAGAGGTGGCCTATAACGAGCTTCTATAAAATGATTACAACAATAATACAATAAAAGTCGTACATGTTCAATAAATAGTTTATGTATTAATATTATTAATTTAACATACAATTTTCCATCAATTAATGTTAATACGCCTATAATTATGTATTTATATAAAAATATATGCAGTTATATGGATTATATAATTAATGTTAAAAATGTGCAGCTTCGATCCAATCAGAATTTCAAATAAGGATTGTCTGTTTTATCATTTTGATTAAAAAATGTACAATTAAAAAAAAAAATAGTATATGTATAAGTACATTATTATTATTATAAAACAATTTAATATAAATCATGTATCATTTAAATTATGATCATTATAATATTTTGATATTTCGTTTATAGTGTATGTTTAAAATAAATTTAATGCACAAAGAAAGAATGTACCAAATAGAGAAGGGATACAGAGACTATACAGTAAAACAGCATATATACACTAGCATCTTGCCTCTATTTGGCTCTGTGTTAAAGTCAAGGAATAGTTTATTTGCCTCTTTTTATAAGAAACTGTGCTGTTCCCACACCCAGTGTGGTTAAAAGAAAACCAATTCATTTGTTTTTAAATGAACTGATTGGCTCTCAACAGCTAGAGTATAAAGATGATGACATGAGTTAATCTCTTTCCCTCCCTCCTTTTCTTTGGTTGGTCCCCTGTTTATCTTTTTATAGAATGGGCCACTCGTCTCGTGCATGTCAGCATTGTGCATTTTTTTATACTCCCCTCTCTTTTATGCAGAGAGAAAATGAGCGAAAGAATGAAAGTGTGTGTGTGTATGTGTGTTTGTAGAGAGATGTGGCTCATGAAGACCTGATTTACAGGATGTGGTTTGCTTGGTTCCTGACGTGTCCCAAACCCTTTCTTTAGCCCAGCCCCCCCACCACACACACACACACACATACACACAACACACACACATTTAATGGCATTATGAGCTGCAGTGGAAACATTTTGCACTAAAAGAAAAGACAAACTGAGGCTTTCTACAAACTTTCCCATGGGAATGGTGTTTATGACCACCAGTTCCTGTTTTAAGACGCAGGTCCACTGTTATCAAGGATTCACTGGCAAAGATAAAAAGGCTTAGCTTGACTTTTCTTTTTTTCCCTCATATTAGATGTAAAATATTTCAATCAGAACAATTTGCAGAGGACAGGAAGCAGAGAGGGGAAACAAGAAAAACTGTAGCAGCCGTAGAGAGAGGGCCCAGAGGAGCAGAGAGAAGTCTCTTTGGTTTCTGTGGTAACCAAGGGGGAGCTGCGGTCTGGTCAAAGGTCCTATTGTGGCAAACGCATTATCAGTTCAAAGAGGGAGAATGTAAATGAAGCGCCATAAATTTCTTGTCAAAACAAGGCAATTTGACCATCTTCACTGTCAATGTCAAGATCTTTCTAATGAACCTTACCAACATATAATATAAAACCACCATAAGAACTGTACAGAGCAAAGAAAATAAGAAGTAATTGTGAGATAAAGTTTAAAATAAGGTCACAATTGTGAGAAAATAAATCACAACTGTGAGAGTTACCATTGTGAGAAATAAAGATGTAATTGGGTGAAATGTAAATAGCGAATCCGCCATGGTGCAAAAGCAACTGGCTTTTAAAGGGAATGGGAGATGAGATTCTGATTGGTTTATTGCATGTTATGCCCAAAACACACCCATTACTCATTAAGAGACTAGGTACAACCCTTTTGGACAATGCACCTGGTGCGGCGACCGTTTTTTCAGTCATTAAACTAGCAGAAGTGGATTCGGACACGCCCTAAGTGCATCTGCGCCATGCGCTTCAGACCATGCGCTCAGATTGTTAAAATAGGTCCTATAAAGTCACAGTTGTGAGTATAAATTCATAATTGTAAGATGTAAAGTCACACTGAGATATAAAGTCACAAGTATAAATGCATAATTATGGATACTCACAATTGTGACTTTATATCTCATAATTCATAATTGTGAGATATAAGGTCACAACTGTGAGTATAAATGCATAATTTTGAGATGTAAAATCACAATTGTGTGTATACATTCATAATTTTGAGATATAAAGTCACACTGAGATATAAAGTCACACTTTTTATGTTTATTATGAGATATTTTATTGTTAAATGGTATTTATTCACAACTGTGAGCAATGAAGTCACAATTATGAGATATAAAGTCACAGTTGTGAGTATAATGCCATCATTGTGGGACATAAAATCACAATTGTGAGTATAAAGACATAATTGTAAATATAAATTCATAACTTTAAACACTACAGACTTTATATGGAGTTTCTCGCCTTGTACTTGTGCAGCACTCCATTCAGAAACCCTCCGCTCCCCCACTAGCAGCGGGTACACAAGCCTTAGGGGCACAATAGCACACCACTGGCATGTAGTTCTTTTGCTCGCCCCTTTAAAGTCCTTTAATGGCCCTTGCGCCTGAGCTGCCATAGAAATCAGTCCAAATGAATTGCAACACTTTAAGAATGGGCAGATTAGAGGAGGAGAGGAAACAATGGGACATCAAATATGGAAAGCAGCAGGTCGGACAACAAGTCCGTCCCCACCAGATTACACCGGCTGCCTGGCAGACTGTCCTTTTCAATACAGCCTGACCTAATTTCCCAAACATGAGGATTGTTTTCCGTCAAGATCCATTGTATGTCAGCCCAATAAAAGAGCCACTAGAGTGTAATTTGGATGGGCTTCTCTTCTCAGTTTACGCTTCTTTAGAAGTATGTTGCTTGAAAAGAATTATAAAGGGTTAATTGAGTGTAGCAATTGATTGGATGACCCATATTGATCACTAGAAGGGGAAGTGATGGCGGAAGACACCTCCTCTTCAAAGAAAGACAAGCAGAAAGAGCAGATGGCTACAGTGCTATTCTTCAAATTCCCTCCCATTTTAACAAATGGCCCATGGTGTCATGAGTTTTTCATGATGATATTACTGACACAAGGTGGACCTAATCCACAAGTCCGCTCGCTTAATGGGACAAAGGCTGAAAAGCACTCATGAATAAAAATGAGGGGGCTTTCTGAAGGGCCTTGAAGAGCCTCAACCTGACTACTCCTTCTGAATCAAAGTAAACCTCTCTCTTCAATTCTGAAAATTCCCAAGTTCAACCACAAAAGTTTATAATCTCAAAAATAGTATAGACCTACTTAGTCAAAGCTATCTAAAGGCATAGCAAAAATCTTGAGTCATTCCAAACCTGTATGACTTTTTCTTCTGTGGAACACAAAAGAAGATATTCTGAATACTGCTTTTGGCCATTTCATTGAATCAAAGCAAATGGGGTCCAAAACAACATTGAATCCCAATGACTTTCATTGTATGGACTAAAAACACTGTTCCACAGAAGAAAGAAAATTATGCAGGTTTGGAATGAATCAAGAATACCCCTTAAAATAAAACAAAGGAAAGTTGTTACTAGAATTACTCATGATTCAACTCATTCTCACATGATAGCATCATGACAATGTCACATTCCACGCACACATCCGTTATGATCGTTTTAATTGTTGTCTGCTCTGTGGGCTGAACTTGTAATACTGATGCTTTTTGTTTTGGGCAAACATATGCATTTCATGAAAGGCACACATGGCTCATGGCTTACCTCATACACAAATCTTCTTTTTGAGACAAAGTTTCCCTCTTAAAATCATTCTCCAAAGTCATAACTAATCTTGTGGCATGCTGTGCAGCTGAGGAATGTGTTTACTCACACCGAATGGGTCTGCCAAGGGCTTCATGAGACAGAACCCAAGGCAAAAAAAAAGGAAAAAGAAACAGCATTTGACTGAGGCCAAAAAAAAAGACATGGGAATATTTTTACATGTTGAGTTGCAAATGTATTTCTATCGTAAATTAATTTCTATCGTACTCATCCTCATCTGATCTGAACCTATATGACTTTTTGTCTTTTGTGAAACACAATGGATTTTTTAACAATAGCTGCATTTCCATTACAGATGTGCACAAAACTTTTGCGAACTATTAAACTATTAAAAAACTATTGTGAAATTACGATGTTTCAATCAACCAATGTTATGCAACTAAAACTTTTATTCCTCTTGCAATAAGTCATTCTAAAAATCATGGCAATGGATGTTGGTAGGTTTACGTATATCGCAGTCACCACACTAGCCATTATTTTTAATCAAAGGAGACATAAGCATGTTATCCAAGCATTAAAAGCAAGAGGAGCTTGGGAGCGGCCACGTATGAGGTGTTTCTGGTTGTTTCACCCTCATATCTGCTTTAAGGTCTTGATAAATTGTGGCATTTCTTTGTTGTTTAGAATCCTATATTCCCGTAATTCTTTTTTCTTTTATGAGTTTAAAAAAAGAACTCTGTCTTCTCTTTTTTTTCCAAACATACTGCGCCATCTACGCCAGGTGATCTGTAAATGTTTCCATTGCAGTTTTGTGAAATATTCCTTTTTTAAATTTCCTGAAAATCCACCTCATGTGAAGGGTAATGGAAACACGGCTAGTGTCTCAGTGTTTTTTGTCCATACAGTGAAAGTCAATGCTGTCCAATGTTGTCTTCAAAATATCTTCCATTGTGTTCAGCAGAAAAAGAAAGAAAAAAGTCACACAGGTTTGGATCAACAGAATGAGTAAATGACAGCATTTTCATTTTTGGGTAAAATACAGTATTCCTGTATTTTTAGAAAACATTCATAAACTGTAACGCTGAAAGGGATAGTTCACCCAAAAAATGAAAATTACTCCATAATTTACTCACCCTCAAGCCATCCTAGGTGTATATGACTTTCTTCTTTCAGACAAATACAATCGGAGTTATATTAAAAAATGTCCTGGCTCTTCCAAGCTTTATAATGGCAGTGAATAGTGGATGAGATTTTGAAGGCCAAAAAATTGCCATTATAAAATATATCCACACGGCTCTGGAGGGTTAATAAAGGCCTTCTGAAGTGAAGCGATGCTTTGAATAAAAAAAATATCCACATTTAAAACTTTATAAACTAAAATAACTAGCTTCCGACAGACGCCTACGCAAGTCGACTTACGGCAAAAGAGTACCCTGATGTTTCATTTGTAGGTCAGTTCAGGTTGGTTCTCAAATGTATTCAGTTATTTGAGTTTACTGTTGTTCTGTTGACCACAGTTATATGCCTAAATATTTGATTTGATTATTTGGACTTTAGTTTCCTTTTTTGAATCTTTTTGTAGAAGCCTGGATTTATTTAAATAATTTTTGGGGAAATAATTTTTCATGGCCTTCATTTCCTTGACTGTTTGGTCCTTCACAAGTGGTGGCAGCAGTGGGATCCGCCAGTAGGAGGCATAGTTTCCCAAAAATAGAAAAACATTTTTTTCCCCTTTTCTTTTCTTGAGGTTTGTACTCTATGTGCGATGAATTGAGGAGGAAGAAAAGCAGCCCCAAAATCTGCTCCGGTAGAGCCACCTGAGGAAGTGTCCCAGGAGTTGGGGGAGGATGGAGAGGCACAGGATGTGGATGAAATGGAGTCTGAAAGCAGAGAGCCCATAATAGCAGACCTGACTGGCCTGTTCCGAGCTCATATGGCAAAGGTGGAGACCCGAGAAACTCACCGGACTCAAGAGTATGCCCAGCAAGAGCATCGCTTTAAATCTTTGCAACATCAGTTTAATCTGTTGCAACTGAAGGTGCAGGTTAGCACAATTCCAACTTTTAATCCATTGCTGACTGATGGGGACCCCTTGGAAG
This sequence comes from Rhinogobio ventralis, assembly GCA_039654625.1. Lineage (NCBI taxonomy): Eukaryota > Metazoa > Chordata > Actinopteri > Cypriniformes > Gobionidae > Rhinogobio > Rhinogobio ventralis. Next base: position 18,113,595 of record CM077204.1, on the reverse strand, counting down.
TTCCGGATGGTGAGGAAGCAGTCTCTGGCCGCCCGCTGTCTCAGTCCACTACTGGTCGGAAGGATCTCTCAGAAACCTGTGATGCAGGTCACTGTCAGTTTAAAGAGCCCCGACTTGAGAAATTGTCTGATTCTGATGATATTGAACACTTTCTAATTACTTTTGAGAGGACTGCAGCCATTTGCCGGTGGCCGAATGAGGATTGGGACTTCCGTTTAATTCCACTCTTGACAGGGAAGGCCAGAGCCGAGTATGTACATATGGATAGTGATGATGCACTTGAGTATGAAGAGGTGAAATCTGCCAGCTTAAGAAAATATGACATAAATCAAGAAACATACAGACAACAGTTCCGTTCTCTGGAGGTTGAACCACTTGAGAGTCCTAAAGAATTATACGTGCGGTTAAAAGAACTCTATGGGAAGTGAGTCCAGCCAAGGGGTAAAACAGTGGAGGAAGTTGGTGAAATCATAATTCTTGAACAATTTCTGAGAATGCAATTCCAGGTGTGGATCTGGGAACATCCTAAGACTGCCGCACAAGCTGCAACGCTGGCCGATGTGTTCATGGCCGCACGCAAGAGGAACCAGCCATGGGCGTGGAAAACTAGCAGGAATGATCATAGACAAAACCTCCCTCAGCAAACACAGAGACATTTTCCCAGTGCCGGTAAGCCTCCTGGAGGAGGACCTGCATTTTCGACTTCCTTTAAAAGCCAGAGGAAAGTGCCGATCTGTTATCTGTGTGGTCAGGAAGGCCATACAAAACCTATGTGCCCTAAAATAACTGCCAAGTCAACTCACCTGTGTTATGTGCCCAGGGGTCGTACAAGTCTACCTGTGCATGCTGACTGGTCGCCACCGATGACCACAGTGGAGGTGAATGGAAGGGAATTGCAGGCCCTGTTAGACACTGGAAGTGATCAGACCCTGGTACATCACAAGTATATACCTCAAGGTGAAAGAACAAACTTATCTCCTGGATGTGGGCGTGGCGGACAACTTACCATTCCCGGTGGTTTTGGGTCATGACCTGCCAGTGCTCTGGGACTTGTTACAGCCGGTACCCTCGTGTAATATGGTCCTTACATGATCAAAAGCAAGTCAAGGGGAAGAAGGGGAAAAGTTGCTTAGGGCCCTACCCTTCTTTGACAATGAGGTAGGAACCACTGAATCTGCAAAGCCCAGGAAGTCCTGTCGACAGAAAAGTGGCTCAGGTAACCGATTTATGCTTGTTGTAACTGACTACGCTACCAGGTATCCAGAAGTGTTTCTCTTGAGGTCCATCAAAGTAAAGTATGTGGCAACCTGTATTGTGCAATTGTTCTTCAGAGTTGGATTTCCTTGGGAGATTTTGACTGATGAAGGGACTAACTTTATGTCTACCCTTCTGAAACAGGTGTACACACTGCTTGGCATCAAAAGTCTGAGAACAACTCCTTACCACCCCACAGATGGGCTCACCGAAAGATTCATCCAGACCCTCAAACAGATGCTGCGCAAGTTTGTTTGTGACTCCGGTAAAGACTGGGACCAATGGCTCCCCTATCTCGTGTTCGCCTATAGAGAAGTGCCCCAATCATCGACTGGCTTTTCCCCATATGAACTCTTATATGGACATGAGGTGAGAGGTCCACTTGCTCTGCTCCGAGAAATATGAGAGGGAGGCCAGAGAAGGGATGAGCCGATGAATGTCATGTCCTATGTGGTGCAGATGCGAGGGCGCTTGGAGAAGATGAATGCATTGGCCCAATCTCATCTGGCTGAGATGCAAACACGGCAGAATACCCGGTATGATAAGTCTGCTCAGGAGCAAAGTTTTGAACCCGGTCAGAATGTACCGGTGATGCTGCCCAGTAATGAAAGTAAACTGCTGGCCAAATGGCAAGGCCCGTTTGAAGTCAGGAGGAAACTGGGTTCTACCACCTATGAAGTTTCACTGTCAGGACAGGATGGTCCTACACGAAGGCTGCACATTAACCTCCTGAAGCAATGGGTTACTCGTCCTGATCAGACTGCGCAGAGCTTGATGATTAGGCAGGTGGAGGAAGAAGAAGACTTGGATGATCAATACTTACCCCAGTCTGCTCTAGGGGATGTCAGTCTGAGTCATCTGTCAACACAGTGCCAGCATGAGGTGAGGGCTCTTTGCCCACTGGGGGTTTTCTCAGAATTCCCAGGGTACACCACTTTAATAGAACATAACATTGTGTTTAAACCAGATGTTGTTGTGAGGAGAATGAGCTATCGGGTTCCAGAGCATCTTCAAGAGTCACTAAGGAAGGAAGTGGATTTGATGCTGAAGCTTTAGGTCATAGAGCCCTCCAGAAGTGAATGGTGCTTAGGATGAATTATTTCATTATTTTCATTATTATTTCCCACCGGATGGGTGGTCCTTGTTCCAAAAAAGGATGGCACCATAAGATTTTGTATAGACTTCCGTTACCTTAACTCTGTGACCAAATTTGATGTCTTCCCAACTCCTTGTATAGGTGACCTCACTGATCACCTGGGTAACTCTCAGTTACTGACGACCATCGACCTTTCAAAGGTGCACTGGCAGATACCTTTGACTCACCAGTCCTGAGAGCTGACAGCATTCGAGACCCCGTTGGGGTTATTTAATTTCAGGGTCCTTCCTTTTGGATTGCACGGGGCCCCTGCCAGTTTCCAAAGACTCATGGACCACGTCTTACAAGGGTTAACCTTTGCAGCTGCTTATTTGGATGACGTGGTGATTTACAGCAACATGTGTGAGCAACATCTGCAACACATCCAGGAGGTTCTGCAACATCTTCAGAGAGCTGGTTTGACTGTTAACCCACAAAAATGTGCCATTGCAAAAACAGAGACAGAATACCTGGGATTCGTCATAGGTGGCAGGGTGATAAGGCCTCAGGTGGAAAAGGTCCAGGCCATTGAGATGTGCCCTCAGCCACAGACTCGTAAGGAGCTGCGATCATTCCTGGGCATGGCTGGGTTTTATAACAAATTTATCCCCCACTTCTCTAACAGAGCTGCAGTCCTGATCGATATGGTGGGTTCAAGGTGTCCAAATCAGGTCCGATGGACGGAGCAAACGGAAGCAGCATTCCAAGACATTGAGTAGGAATTATTTATTGCATAATCCTGTTTTTAACCTTTCATTCTCCAGACAGACGCTTCTGATAGAGGCCTGGGAGCTGTGTTATTTCAGGGTGCTCCTGATGCTCGGCGACCCATTGCTTTCCTCAGTCGCAAGCTCTTCCCCAGAGAAAGCTGTTATTCCGTGGAGAAAGAATGTTTGGCTATAAAATGGGCTTGAAATATTATCTCTAGGGAAGGAAATTTGTCCTGAAGACGGACCACAAGGCCTTGAAGTGGCTCCAAACAATGAAAGACACCAACAGCCGAATAACCCGTTGGTACCTGGCCATGCAGCCCTTTCACTTCTCCATCCAACATGTCCCTGGCAAAGAAAATCTGATGGCGGACTACCTTTCCCGCTGTACCAGTGACATTTGTAAAGGGGGGTGGGGGGTATGTGATGGCCCACGATGCAGCCACACATCAGTGAGCGGTAATGTTGCACAGGTGTGTTTGTTTTTTTTGGAATTTTAATATTTCACCCCCATTTCCTTTAAAAAAACTATTTTGCACTAGGTACACAAAACACTTCCTCTCATCGCCTTTTGGACAAAAATGTCCCCATTGGAACCCATTAAAACTGAAATTTTTAATCTCATTGCCATTTAACTATAAAATGATGCAATCTTTGTTAATAGGCTTTTATTCTCTTGGCAAGGCTTAAAAATTTAAATTTGTACTATTTTTTACCAGATGGTGCCATTTTTTCAGGTTTGGCGTATAAAGCAAATACTCACTTTATTCCTGTTTTCTGTTTATGCGTATTATAAAGACAGTTGGTTAAATTATGCAGCTGTAACTGTGTGGGTGTGTTAGAATGGATGTCAGAGTGTGGTGTGTATGTATGTAATAAAAAAATTGTGTGTGGGTGTGCGTGTGTGGGCTTGTAATATTTAGGAGAGAAAAACTCAACTGCAAATAACAAATCCAAACACTGTGTGTATCAGTGGAGTTTTGCTGGCATCTAATGGGGAAAAAGTTGGCACTGCGCCCAAACAAAATCTTACTGAGAGCTAATTTTTTGACATATCAACCTCAAATTTGGAACACAGCTTGTTTAGATGTTTGGCTTTGATTTTCTAGCAGAGTTCAACATCTTTCAACATGTTTTATAAATATATATTGTATATAAAATAATGTTCATAAATAATTTTCATAAACTTAAACCTCTATAAAAAAAATTTGGTTTCACTTTATAACTTTATATAACTTTATATAATATATATATATATAACAGTTTTTTTACATGGACATTTTTGTCCTCTATGGACCTATGTGTAACTTTTTTTAATTGATGCACAAGGGTTAATGATTTCTGTATTCATGTCATATTTATTTGGTAATATGATTAGGACACTTTATTTCTCATTTAGATGTTTATATTGAGTGGCAGTACATCATTAGCTGGTTGGAGTGCACACAATCTAGTTTATGTTGTACGGTACACACTGGTATTAATATTGATTTATTTGAGTTTAAGTCACCGTTGTGGTGCTGCGGATGGTCGGAGCTGTTGAATGGTGATCGGCGACTTTCGGTTTGCAGTCCGTGCGTATTAAGGACCGGCATGCTGCTCCGACTGCCTTTTTGGTTCTGCTTGCCGCTACCAATAAGCAGATTGACCGTGGGGGGGAATATGATGTTTGGGTTTGGATTAAAGTAAAGTTGGAGTAAAGTACCTTGCTCAAGGACACACTGGTGGTGGCAAGTGCTGAGATTGAACCAGCAACCTTCTGCTTATCAGTTCAGTGGTTTAACCCACTATACTATTTGAGTTTAGTTTTGTTCTGTTCTGTTAAACCTGTAAAGGTTTATTATTAATTATTAAAATAATTTTTGGGGAGATTATTTTTCATGGCCTTCATTTCCTTGACTGTTCGGTCCCTCACACCACATGTGCAATAAGTCCATTTGTGAAATTTCCTCACTATTAAATATTCCACGGTCAACTGTTAGTGGTATTATAATGTTAGTGGAAGCAATTGGGAACAACGGCAACTTAGCCACAAAGTGGTAGGCCACGTAAAATCACAGAGCGGGGTCAGCGCATGCTGAGGTGCACAGTGCGCAGAAGTCACCAACTTTCTGCAGAGTCAGTAGCTACAGACCTCTTTGTGTGGCCTTCAAATTAGCTCAAGAACATTGAGAGCTTCATGGGTTTCCATGGCCGAGCAGCTGCATCCAAGCCTTACATCACCAAGTGTAATGCAAAGCGTTGAATGCAGTGGTGTAAAGCATGCCACCACTGGACTCTAGAACAGTGGAGACGTGTTCTCTGGAGTTGCGAATCAAGCTTTTCTGTCTGGCAATCCAATGGATGAGTCTGGGTTTGGTGGTTGCCAGGAGAACCGTACTTGCCCGACTGCATTGTGCCAAGTGTAAAATTTGGTGGAGGGGGGATTATGGTGTGGGGTTGTTTTACAGGGGTTGGGCTTGGCCCCTTAGTTCCAGTGAAAGCTATTAAGACATTTTGGACAATTTCATGCTCCCAACTTTGTGGGAACAGTTTGGGGATGGCCCCTTCCTGTTCCAACATGACTGCGCACCAGTGTACAAAGCAAGGTCCAAAAAGACATGGATGATCGAGTTTGGTGTGGAGGAACTTCACTGGCCTGCACAGAGTCCTGACCTCAACCCGACAGAACACCTTTGGTATGAATTAGAGTGGAGACTGCAAGCCAGGCCTTCTCGTCCAACATCAGTGCCTGACCTCACAAATGCACTTTTAGAAGAATGGTCAAACATTCCCATAAACACTACTAATCCTTGTGGAAAGCCTTCCTAGAAGAGTTGAAGCTGTTATAGCTGCAAAGGGTGGGCCAACAGAATGGAATGTCGTTAAAGTTCATGTGCATGTAAAGACAGGCGTCCCAAAACCTTTGGCAATATAGTGTATCATCCTCTATTCACTGAAGCTAGAAGCATTATTTAATAAAACTCAATTGTGTTCGTCTGAAAGAAGAAAGTCATATACACCTAGGATGGCTTGAGGGTGAGGAAGTCATGGGGTATTTTTTTTTTCTTTTTTCGGTGAACTATCCCTTTAACAAAAATTGTGTCTGGTAAGCTTAATTCAGCTTGTGTGACAGTGTGAAGGTGTGTGAAAGCAGCAAAAGAGTGAGAGTGATCATGTGACCACCCCTCCTCTCTCTCTCTCTCTCTCTCTCTCTCTCTCTCTCTTTGCTGTTGGACATGGTGTAATGTCCTCAGATGGATTACAGGCAGCTGTGTGAAGTCGGAAACCTGCAGCGATGACTGTAATTATTTATCCACCTGTTTTATTCATAATATTTCACCTACTAAAGAGTTTTTTTTTTTTTAAAAAGCATATGAAATCAAATGGTTTATTTATAAAACATTTTCACACTTAATGGAAAAGTGTTAGTTCCTAAGTACTCTAATCTGATTGGCTAAGCAGCATTCCAAAAGTGATGTGCTGGGACATTTCACTTATTTGGAACACATATAAGCAAGATGATACAAACAGAGTATGCTCGTGTGAAAATTCTTTTGCGACCAAGTGGCAGTAAAAAATAGGAATTCAATTTAGGGTCACATTTAGTCAGAAAACTCTTGTTTATAGAACTATACTTTTATACTGTATTAAAAAAAACACTCAAGCCGACCCTCAGTGTCTATTATATGCTGCCAACGAGGGTCTCAAAGTACCATCATATAAACTTACCAGAGTAACAGACCACTAACAAAGCACAAAGCTGGTGCTTGAAAGAACAGAAACACGCATGCACACAGTCACACACACAATATGCATGTTGACAGAGGCTAATGAACGTCCTGCGATCGGCTGCCAAAAGCCGTGAGAACCACTTCTCGGGCTTGTGGTGTCCTGCTGGGTCCCTGGAGCACAAATGAGCATTGTGACAATATATTTCAGCACAGGAACACAAACATAATCACAAAACTGGGAATAGAGCACCTACATCTGAGACAGAAAAGTGCACTTCTCCACCTCATCAGAAACAAACACGGATCCTCAGCTTGCCAATAGGCCCTGTAACCAAGGGAACTGACGTTTATTGTGCTGGAGAAACGGTTATAGGAAACTAGACACCTGCAATCCAGCCAATTAGGTTATGAGGGAATAGTACTGTTTCATTTCCTGACACTGAATGGCCTTTTCAAATGACTAGGAATAGCCACGAGGGTTATTCATGCTTGACTTATAATCAAAACTCAGACTGATCTCTTTATGTGCTTGCTTAGACAGGGTTTTTGTCTCATTGAGTTTGTTTTGTTTGTTTAGTTGGTAAGTCTATGGGGCAAATTCACTAAACATTTCAGCTAAATGCATTGAAAAGGCACTGCAGCATATTTAGATTTTAGTAAGTGTCATTGATTTCAGTACAAACACACATCTATTTACACTTATTTACTTCTTTATCTCAATTTCCTGTTTTCCTGGGGCAAAATATTACTTCCCGCAGAAAGGGAGTTTTATTTCAATTTTAATAGATGTTTGTGTGCATTTTATTTTATGACAGCTGATATTAATCAAATGATGAAGAAGAGAAGCGATAGTTATGAATTGCAGCTTTTTCAATTGATTTTTCAATTGTAAAAAAAATTATTTCATAAAAAAAAAAAATCCCGTTTGACACTTGTCTGGTATGGGATAAAACAAATCTCTTTAGCTATTAAAAGCCAAGCACCCGGGGAAATTTAAATCACCGTTTCTTAAGGAGGCACCATTTGTGATCTTTTTCCTGTTCCGCCCAGTTGGTGTCTCATGGGTATTATATCCTACGGTAGACAGCGGCAAGCTGCTACATACTCAAGTTGCCAAAGGTCCTCCACTTGCCTTGACCCCGGCTGACACCCGATCCCCCTAAAGCCATCTTTTATTCTTCCTTCAAGAAGCAACATTAGGATCATTCTTACACCCCTGCTGTTTGGTTGTGGTGACCTCTAAGCTTATGGGAATCCAAGGCCAACAGCAGAGTAAACGGCAACAGTCGGTTTCTAACAATCAGCTCTCTCTCTCTCTCTCTTCCGGCATAATGTTTAAATGGAGAGATTGAGGGTTAACCGAGTGGTGCTTGGGTTGCTGTCTCTCGTTCCGGCTCTTGTCTGAATTAGTTCGGGATCACCGGTGCTGCCAATGGCGTTTTCTCAGGCTAGCGTTGCATTCCTGACAGCATTTCATTCTTTCATACAGCATCTGTCCCTCAGCCTACAGGCAAGACTAGTCATTCACGGCACAGAATCAATAGCAATTTGATAAGTACTTAAAGGGATAGTTCACCAGAAATTTTCCCTGTTCCACCCGCATTTTGTAATCAAAATCATGTACTATCCAGGAAGTGATAAAATCAATCTGATCTTCAAGCTGTGATGACTATAAAAACACCTCTTTCCACAGCAGATTAAGTGATGTTTAGCAAAGATGCTAATCTCCAGTCTGTGTCTTGTAAGTGCGAAACTTGCTTTTAAAAAATTTAAAACTACTTTGGTAGACACACACACACACCAAAACCATTTTAAAGTCCTCTTGATAAATTATAAATTTAGTAGAGTATTCTTTTCATATTTTAATGCCCAAAAGCTAACATTAAAGATGCACTCACTGGGTTTTTGTTCATGTTTTGTTGGCTGTTTATACTGAAACCCAGGGCTGGACTGGAGATAAAATAGGGCCTTAAATTGGTCCTGAATCAGCACAAGATGTCAGCGCCATATTGGGACATTGTTATATACAATGTATATTTTTACAGTCTATGATCTCCCCCTCCACTATATTAGGTGCTGTTTTTTAAAATGCAGCGCATGTGTAACGGGCAATTGCAAAAGGCAAATACTCCAAATGTGTGATGAAATGGCGCTACCCGATCAAATCGTGCATCCGCATCCAACTTTATCGGAAGTCGCTTGATCCATCCAGATTTGACTCAGAATTTTGTGTTATAAAGTCGTGTGGTCAAGCTGAAAACAGTCACGACCAAGCAGTAAACTGCATGACAAGGTAAATTGTTAATCCAGCATCCTTAATGTTAATTCAATTTGAGCTTGATGAAATATAAATATCAGTGTCTTACATGAAATAGGTGTTAACTCTTTACCAATGTTACTTTGTTAAAGGGATAGATCACCCCAAAATGCCTAGTTCTGTCATAAAACTGGCGCAGGCTGATGGGTCCTTAACGCAAGCTGATGATAATTAAATGTTAACTACTTGGCACAGCTGGTTAGTCCATGTTGCATCTGCAGCTTGCTGCTCAACATTTAAATGTGTCACGGAACACAAGGGAAAAACCAAGACAGCAGGCAGAGATGAGGATCCAAATGCAGGGAAATTTAATGAAAATAAACAATCAAAACATGAATCAGAAACAAAAATAACAAAATAATCAAAACACAGGGAACAGGGAATAGCATACACCTGCATGACAACAAACAACGGCCAACAGAGAAACAGAGAAAACAAGGGCTATATATACACAGGGAAGACTAGCTTAACAAGGTAAGGGGTGTGGTAAATAGGAAACTACAAAATTGCCACAGGAAACAGGACACAGTAAAGAACACAGAAAACTACAACATAAAAGTCCCACCGAGTGCCAGACACAGAAACAGATATGACAAAATGACAGGTTACCATTCTCTACAGCAGTTTGCAGCGCGCTTTCAGAGTTCGTCTAAAACCCTCCACCTTCCCCAGCTCCACCTGTATAGATCTGCTATGGGATAATTGATATATGCTATTTGTGCAGCAGCAGCATGTCTTACATGCTCACAGCAGTGTGTCGTGTATGTATTGGCAAGTTACTGTACTTGCTCTGCAGCAGCAATAATAATAACCAGCAGCAGCAGCAATCTACAACAACAGAAGTAATCAGCAGCAATTCAGCAGCAGTGTAGCAGATCTATTCCACCAAGACCAAATACATTAATATTGTCATATCCATTACCATGCTAATAATCTTCCTGAGAGTTGTCATGATAGAAATGTCATCATTTACTCTCCCTCATGTCATTCTGAACCTGTATGTCTTTCTCTCTTCTGTGAAACACAAAAGAAGATTTTTTTTTTATGTTAGTAACAAACCATTTTGGTTACCCTACCCTATTAAAAAAATTTACATTTCTCAAATGATCTTCTTTTATGTTCAACAGAAAGAAAGTCATACAGGTTTCGAATGACATTAGGGTGAACAGTAAATTTATTTATTATGGCTTAGAAGCTCAAAATCAGTGCTTTACTGTCAAGTGCATTTCTATGTGACAAAAATTATGTATTAATTAAATATTACTGTATTTGCAGTATATTCAATAATATATATAATTATTAGTTTTTATCCTATTTTATATATTTATTTATTTACTCCAATTTAAGGCCCTAACCCCAGCAAAACGCCTAGGTTACGACTGTAACCTCTGTTCCCTGAAGAGGGGACGAGTGTTGCATCGAATGACGCTATGGGAACGCAATGCGTGATGACGTCTTGAAGCACATGTAAAATCAGTCCAATGGCGTGAAGGGACGTCAGAGCCAATAACGTCACGAACCAGGAAGCTATAAAGCCAGCCCAAACAAAGCCGCGCTAGCTTCGCAAGTCTGAAGTAGTCGCTTTGACAGGCACGTAGGAGATATTGCAGAGCGATGCAACGCTCGTTCCCTCTTCAGGGAACCGAGGTTACAGTCGTACACTCCTGTTGCATCAAATGACGCTATGGGAATATCTATACCAACGCCCCCATAGCGAGACGTGACTGTTCAGTGTGAATCCGAAGAGCAGCACTAGGACGAGAGCACCTGGGACCCTGGTGTAGAGTCCAAGTCCAGAGAGTAAAATCTCACAAATGTGTGAGGTGAAGACCATCCTGCCGCATCACAAACGTCTTGAAGAGCAACTCCTGACATAAGGGCCTTAGAGGCCGCCATACTCCTAGTAGAGTGGGAATGGACAGCCATAGGAGAAGGCTGTCCAAACGACTCATAAGCAAGCGAGATGGTCTCAACCACCCACTTGCTCATTCTTTGCTTAGATGCAGGGGACCCTTTGTTGGAGGGCCCAAAGCACACAAACAGTTGTTCAGATTTACGCCACAGGGCAGCTCTGTGGACATAAGCATCTAAAGCCCTAACAGGGCACAACAAATTATTCTTTTCCTGGTCCGCATTTTGAAAAGGTGGAGGAAAAAAGGCCTGCAGTACAATAGATCTGGCTACATTAGTAGGGACCTTAGGAATATAACCTGGCCTCGGATGAAGGAAGGCCTTTACCATACCAGGTGCAAATTCCAGGCACGAGGGTGCAACCGACAGTGCTTGCAAATCTCCTATCCTTTTAAGAGATGAGATAGCGAGGAGGAACAAAGCTTTTAAGGTTAAAAACTTAGCAGGAACCTCCTCTAATGGCTCAAACGGAGCCAGGGAAAGGCCCTGAAGGACAGTAGCCAGATCCCAAGTCGGTACCCTAGCACAAACTGCAGGCCTCAGCCTCAGAGTACCACAGAGAAAACGAGATACCAACGGATCTTTACCCAAAGACATACCACCCAAAGGAATGTGGTAAGCACCTATGGCCGCCACATAAACTTTTAAGGTGGATGGGGATAGCCCTGCAGTGAACCGCTCCTGCAGGAACTCCAGCACTGTACCAACCGGGCAGTTAACCGGGTCCCACTGGCGATCACTACACCATGAAGTGAAGACTTTCCACTTTAGGGCATAAAGTTTTCTCGTGGAAGGAGCTCTGGAGTGTAGAATGGTCTCCACAACCTCAGTTGAGAGACCAGCCCCTATGAGCTGTGCCCCCTCAGAGGCCAAGCCCACAGGTTCCACAGTTCTGGACGGGGGTGAAATATCGAGCTCCCTGCCTGGGACAGAAGGTCCCTCCTGACGGGTAACTCCAGTGGAGGCCCATCGAGGAGAGACACTAGATCGGAGAACCGATCGGAGAGGCCACCGCAGGGCTATCAAAATAAGGCGCAACTGGTCCCTGCGAACTATCTCCAGAACTCCCGGGAGCAGAGCGATCGGGGGAAATGCATACAGATGCAGCCTCTGCCACGTCTGTACCATCGCATCCAACCCCGGGGGAGCTGGATGCGTGAGGGAGAACCAGAGTGGACAGTGAGTCGTCTCTCGAGATGCAAACAAATCCACCTGAGCCTGGCCAAACACCCTCCATATCTGCCCCACCACCAGCCTCCATTCCCCGGGCCTCAGCCCCTGTCTCGACAGGACGTCTGCTCCTATATTCTGGGCCCCAGGGATGTAAGCTGCTTTGAGTGAAAGTAACTTCCCCTGGGACCACAGGAGGATCTGGTGCGCCAGTTTGCAGAGCGGACGTGAGCACAGACCCCCCTGATGATTTAAATAGGTGACCACTGATGTGTTGTCTGTACGAACTAACACATGATGGCCCCTGAGATCTGTGAGGAAATTCTTGAGAGCAAGAAATACTGCCAACATCTCCAGACGGTTGATGTGCCATGAGAGATGGTGGTCCCTCCACAGATCTTGAGTCGAGCTTCCCTCTAGGATCGCTCCCCAGCCCGTGAGAGAGGCATCTGTCGTTAACATTTTGCGACGACCCGAAACTCCCAACACGGGAACCTGGGACAGGAACCAAGGTTTCTTCCAGGGCACGTAAGCATCACCGCGTGACCCTGATCATGCGAAAGGGGTTGCCCCTCGGGGGAAAACCCTTTGGTCCTGAGCCACCACTGCAGGGGTCTCATGTACAGCAGTCCAAAAGGTATCATGTTGGAGGCTGCTGCCATCAAACCCAATAGTCTCTGAAACTGTTTCACAGTGAGTGACTGGCCCAGTTTTATTTTTATTACAGCCGAAAGGATGGATTGTACACGCGCCGGTGACAGGCGTGCCTGCATCAATGTTGAGTCCCATACCATGCCTAAAAAAGTGGTCCTCTGTAGTGGAGAAAGCACACTCTTTTTGGCGTTTAGCCGTAACCCCAACTCCTTCATGTGGGCGAGAACGACATCTCGATGCCGAACCGCCAACTGATGCGACTGAGCTAAAATCAACCAATCGTCGATGTAGTTCATTATGCGAATACCCTGAAGGCGTAGAGGCGCCAGAGCTGCTTCTACGCATTTCGTGAAAGTGCGGGGTGATAATGCTAGGCTGAATGGAGGAATTCGATATTGGTATGCTTTGCTCCGAAAAGCAAACCTCAGGAACTTCCTGTGATGTGGAAGAATGGATATGTGGAAGTATGCGTCCTTGAGATCTATCATGACAAACCAGTCCTCGGACCTGATCTGTGGCACGATTTGTCTCAAAGTTAACATTTTGAACTTTAGCTGCATGACTGAGACGTTCAGAACTCGAAGATCCAAAATGGGACGCAACCCCCCATCCTTCTTTGGAACTATGAAATACCGTCTGTAAAACCCAGTTTCCCTGTCTGAGGGAGGTACATATTCTATGGCCCCTTTCTCTAACAAGAGTTTTCACTTCTTGTTCCATTACCAGAACCTGCTCGGGGGCCCACCACTGTGGATAGGACCCCCATAAACCTGGGCGGGCGAGACCCGAACTGTATTTGATACCCTTTTCCTATGGTCCGCAGGACCCAATGAGAAACATTTGGCAGTAGCTTCCACGCTGCCAATAATTCTACTAGAGGTACCTTCCTCTCGAGGATGGCTTCTGGTTTTTGTTGTGCTGTCAGTCCGGTGCCCTGTAACGGCGAACCGGCAGGGAACAACCGAACTGACTGCTCTAGAACCCTCCTTGGAGGGGGCGGGCATCCCAGGGCCACTACGTTTCCGTGTGGACCCTGAGATATGTGCTCTTGGGAGACCACTGCGCCCTGTAACACCAGAGGTAGCAGGGTTGACAGAACGGCCCCCTGAGGGCACCGAAGGGAGACGGGCACCGTATAATGAGGTGTTGACCGCTCTGCTTCGGGGGGGACTGCCCTCATTGGCCTGACCCCTCGGGCGTCAGGACCTTTTCCCCGCATCCTTCTTGGACATAATAACGGTCCTCAGATCCGTTTTACCCCTCGAAGGCTGCGGTTGAGCCTGCCTCCCGCGTCCCCAATCTTTCTGAGGGGGAGCACGAGAGGCCACGCTCTCTGTTTTTGTGTAGCTCGATATGAAGAGCTGGATTTAGATGTTTGGGGCTGCCCCTTTGGCTCGGCAGGCCCGGAGATATGTGAGCGGCGGGGCAGGAGTTTCTGGAATGCAACCGCCTGCTTAGCTGCCTCCTGGAACCTATCGACAACTGAGTTAACAGCGTCGCCGAATAGGCCAGAAGGTGACAGGGGTGCATCCATCAGAAAACTCTTATCTTTTTCCTTAATATTGCTCAGGTTGAGCCAGAGATGCCTCTCAGTAGCCACCAAGGCTGCCATAGAGTGGCCGATTGATTTAGCCGTCTCCTTGGTGGCCCTGAGAGACAGGTCTGTGGCCTGACGTAGTTCGCAGACCACATCAGGGCCAATAACCCCGCCCTCATCCATATCTCCAAGCAACTCAGCCTGGTAGGCCTGCAGCAGTGACATAGTGTGAAGGCATGCTGCAGCCTGACCAGCCGCTGATTATGCTTTATCCACTAGCACTGATGTTGTTCTTACTGGCTTAGTGGGTAATGTCGGGGCCTTTAGGGAAGATGCCGACTCAGGGGAAAGATAACTAGCTAAAGTATCTTCTACTTTTGGCATCTCCCCATAACCGTGTTCTCTGTAGTTTAATATAGAGGAATAGTGAGATGTTTGTGCACTGTAAACTCTATAAGAAACCGGTTTCTCCCATGATCTCGCCACCTCGGTGTGGAGGTCAGGGAAAAACGGTAGGCCCCGACGTTGAGGTTGTGACCGAGTCGGCAGAAAACGTTTGTCTAGTTTACTTTTAGAACGAACATCCTGCTTATCAGCGGGCCAGTCAATATTTAAACGTTCTACAGCCTGCGTCACAACCTCAACCAGCTCTTCATATGTGTGTGACTGAGGTGGCGAATCCTCACTTTCTCTGATGCCAACACTCTCCAGATCCTCAGAACTGGAGAGCTGCATCAAAGGTGCCTCAATCGGGCGGAAGTAACCACAACGCGTGCTTCCAAACCCAGAGAGAAGGCACTGGATCTATCAGGTAAAGGCAGAGATAAGGCTGGGCCCGTCTCTAACCCCGCTAATAGATCCATTTGCGAACCCCAGGACTACAATCGCCGCTGTGCATCGGCAGCAGCGGGACCAGAGCCCTGGGGAGCGCGAGCCTGAACGTCCTCACGAAAGAATGGCAGGCGGGATCGGAGTGTCCACAATGGAAGCACTTCACAGTGCTCACAGCCAGCGCCCTCAAGCGCTGACTGTGCATGCTTCTCTCCCAAACCACTGAACAGATATCACACAGAGCGCTACTGAAGACACAGAAGCTAGCGCGGCTTTGTTTGGGATGGCTTTATAGCTTCCTGGTTCGTGACGTCACCGGCTCTGACATCCTTTCACGCCATTGGACTGATTTTACATGTGCTTCAAGACGTCATCACGCATTGCGTTCCCATAGCGTCATTCGATGCAACAGGAGTTCCCTTGAAAGGGAACATTCAATGGTGAACTCGTGGGCCGGATGGGCTGGACTTTATCCCCAGTCCAGCCCTGGGTGTCAGTATAAACAGCCAGCAAAACATGAACAAAAACCCAATGAGTGCATCTTTAATATTAGCTTTTGGGCATTAAAATATGAAAAGAATACTCTACTAAATTTATAATTTATCAAGAGGACTTTAAAACAGTTTTGGTGTGTGTGGGTCTACCAAAGTAGTTTTAAATTTTTTAAAAGCAAGTTTCGCACTTACAAGACACAGACTGGAGATTAGCATCTTTGCTAAACATCGCTTAATCTGCTGTGGAAAGAGGTGTTTTTATAGTCATCACAGCTTGAAGATCAGATTGATTTTATCACTTCCTGGATAGTACATGATTTTGATTACAAAATGCGGGTGGAACAGGGAACATTTCTGGTGAACTATCCCTTTAAGTACTTATCAAATTGACCCAAGTTTTATGATGTCGGTGTGAAATAAACAGTTATGGAAATGTAGAAATTAAAGTTAAAGCTCCAATTTCCTCCCGAAAATCCCGAAAAAAAGTCAGTGCCTCAGTGACTACTTCGCTCAGAGAAGCTGTCAATCTCAGCTGTCAATCATGATGTCACACCCCCAGGATTTATAGCATCAAAACCGAACGTAGTTTAACAAAAATGAACACTTGAACTTACATCAGCGTGATAAAAAACTACCTAATATGACAGAAACTATGTGTAATTTGATTGTTTAGTTTGTCTCACGTCTCATTCGATTACATGGAGAGGGTGGTGTTTATGACCTATACTGGGATCAACCACCTGGAGGGTAATCATAACGTTTTGGCTTCACTTTTCATGACGTGTGCGGCACGCTTGGAGGAGATCTCCCTCTCATCATCGATCGGCCCACTACTCGACAAGTGTCATGACAAATCGTGTCCTCCCTCGAAGTCGGGTCTCCCTAAACTGTCAGTTAATGATTATCCTAAGTATATACAAATGATATTACTTTAAAATACAAATACCTTTTATATAATGTGTTCAAAAACACATTATAGTGCATGATAAAACCAGTTGAACGTAATTTCTTACATTCGATTTGTTATATATATATATATATAACTGAAATATTTGGACATTTAACACATAATTACATTAAAGATGATTGAGAATATATGTAGGGTAAGTGCAAATGTGTATAAAATAAGCTATCAGGCTAATCGCTTATCTGTATGCTATGCTATAAGATAACTAATACAGATATAAATGGTCATTTTAACGTAGTTGAAACAGCATTTATCATAACATAATTTTGTAGGAATTGTAATCAAGCGCTAAAGAGAGTACCTATTAAAAGCAATTTGAACCAATGGGACCGCTTGGGGTCCTAAAGGAGACCCAATTTTGGTCACTACCATAGACTGTATAAAACAATAGATGTAGTGTCTGTGACGTCACCCGTAGGTTTCTGAAGAGCATTTTTGAAGCCCAAAGTAGGCGGGTCTCCATCTTGGCAGCGCGTCACTCCCAGGCTTAATATAATTTAAACAAATGAGTTATAATGTCTCTAGCGGCCAGTCCATGAATTGCACTTCCGAGTTAGATTCAAGAGACAGACCGGCCCACCAGGAAAGTCCCAGTGCTCCCTATGGCCAGAACATGCCTGCTGACACCTATAGGTGTGGATGTATCAAGTTTGTTTACAAATTGCACTAGTTAAAAGCACTATATACAGTAAAAATATTACATTTACAATACAATATAATCATTGTAAACTAATTAATATGATTATTTTTTGCAATTAGTAGTACTGTAGTAGTCAGAGTGCATGAGAGTGCATAATTCATGTAAAATAAAACATTATGATACAAATGTTACACTATTTGAATTATTTTTATAAAAAATTCCTGAGTGCACCTTTGGGTTCAGTGCATAAAGTGACGTTAAACAAAATTGTAAATCTTTTCAAAGTGTGGAAATGAGCTTGGGGTGTAATAATTGTTAAGACACTGATTGGCAGTGTTTGCGTCAAACAGGCATTGATGATATTTCTCTCTTAACTGATGCACATGGTTTGAGCCCAACCCTTGCCTGCAGCCAGACTCAGGAATGTGCTAGAGATGGGTAGTTCCTCTCCTTGGAAGAGCACAGTCCTCCATTGCATCATAGAAACGGCCCGCCATAAGCACCTACACTGCATGCTAACAACCAGAGCAGAATGCCAGAGATATGAAAGATTTGTTTTGATAAGGGTGTGTGATCTTAACCTACAAAACAACACAGAGGAGAGAACAAAACACTACAGAGTGTTAAATGCTTGAGACACCCAAAAGTAGCTCTACCTGCACTGTAACAAAACATTTAAAAACACATTAGCAACTTAACTTGTCTAAAAAAAAAAGAGAGAGAGAAGCTTTGTTTATACAGTCACCGCACCTTCAATGAAGACAACAATGACTTCTGTATAACAAGCCCAGACATATTTTTATTGCTGCTCAGGTCTTCCATGACCTCACCCCATATCCAGATTCAGCCTGTACCTTCATTCAGGCTGACGTAGCAGAAGAATCCCAGGAAATCTTTTGGCAAAGAGGAAGTTTGGATTGCAGAAGCTCATTTCATCCGGGGCCCTGACAGCACAAGAGGCGATGTCATCATGGGCCCGGGCCAGAGCGTTTCATTGTTCCTGCTCATGGCACAACAAAAGAGATAAATAAACATCAGCAGCCTTGACTCCCCTCCACTGTCAGTCCAATTACCCACAAACCCATACCTCTCAAAATGTCTATTTACCCATGACCTCAACGGCTCGTGCCTGAGGTGGTTTTTTTGGTGGGAGGGGGAAAAGTCTGTGGGTATCTGCTTGTGTGTGTTTGTATTTAAACTGCACTCGTACTGTTCAGAGATTTTTGCAAGTCAACAGTTATCTTCCCTGTTCAATGGCTGAGTATCCCATACAGCAGATAAAGATCTGCCCTGCGTCCGAATCCCCCGAATCATGCAATTCACACATTCACAAAATTAAGAAAATTAAAAATAGTAATAGTAAGTTTCTCCAGATGAGAATGTTACAATGTTACAATGTGAGAGCAAAGCTATGCGAAATGGTTTGCTATCACACTTCACCTTAAAATCACAATACTAAAAAGGACTTATTGACAAATAAAACACAATTAAACCTTGAGAAAGACCTCCAAAAGATGTCACAGGATGTCACAGATACCAATATCTCAGCTCTAAATTCAAATTTAAGATAACCCTCTCAAAAAATATAATAACTGGTTCGTTTTGAAATTATATATACACATACATACATACATACATACTGTACATAGGTGTATATATTTTAGGCAAAAACACACACACAAAAAAGAGTGTGACACATTTGCAGTGGAAACATTCTGGCTCAGGTACTGGCAGAACCTGATTCCTTTTTAGTTCACGACCTGTAGCAATAACAATATTGTTAAGTAGCTAGGTAATAAATAAAACTGCAATATCGTGAAAATAACATTAGGTGTTTTGAAATTTTGCACTGTCAGCTGTAAAAAATATTATTTGTAAAATATTATTTACAAAAAATAAAATATTTTGAAAAAGTAAAAATATTTTTAATATAATTCAAATATTGATTTTGTCACTCATGTCTGTGAATTACAGTTATTTGATATATTGTATATTACTGCACCTCAATATTGTTTGTAGTAGTGCAAATAGCAATATAATAAAAAGGACAATTTGTTAATAGAAAAACATAATAAAACAATAATTTATCATTAGCCTAACTGTGAGATTTTTACAGTTGCCATAAAATATAGAATTTAATACAGAATTCAGCTGACATGCTGTCACAGGTGTATTTTTATTGGCTATTGTCAATAAGGCTTATTCAATCAGAATTTAGAATCCTGCATTCGTGGTTTCTGTGGCAAGTTTAGCCATTTTAATCTGTGATAAATCATTGTATAATAAATATAATTTCAAACTTTTCTCGTTATGGGGTGCAATCCAGGGGACAGTTGTATAAAAATAGTTGCTAAGTAGACTGAAGAACTAGTCTGACCAACTAGTAATTAGTTAGGGCTAATCAGTCTTACTTAGCCTTACAAAAAATAAGTATACTTTGAGTTCATTACAAGTAAAGTTCAAGTATATTTTTAAGTAAACTATATCAATGTACTAAGTATACTTGTAAGTATACTATTTTAATACTATTTGGGACTAAATTGGCCCACTTTTAGTTTATAAAAGTACAGTATACTTAACAGTGGTAAACTTTGAGTACACAACTAGTTTACAATTATGTTTTTCATTTGTACTGCAACTGTACTACAAGTGAACTTATAGGTATACTAATAGTTTACTAGTCAAATACTTGTAGTATGTTTATAAAAGTACACTTTGGAGTATACTCGCAGTAAACTACTTGTTTAGTAGTTTTATACTGCAAGCAGGGCCGTAACCACCATAGGACAAGTCCCCCTCTCTCTTTTAGTTTTTACGATAAAAGAGTGCGTTCATGGTAAGATATAAGTAGCTAAATATTTAATATTTGACAATAATTGGATAGGTTTAACGACCCACAGTAACATACAGAGATGCAAACTACTCAACTTTTTTAATGTAATTTCCTAATTTTGAATTTAAAATATTTAATCATTTAAAAGATGTCATTCATAACTGAATGTGACGAGACATGGTTTTTTTTGTTGTTGACATATAAGACATACAAGTGTGAATGTGTGCATATTTAAAGAGTTTAAATGGATTAATTCACAACTAGGCTATAATTAGACCTTGTATTTCTACCGTTCTTATTTCTTCTTTATTCCCTTAAATTCCTTTTAATCATTTCATTATTTAATTTCTCTAAATAAAAATACCCTCCACCCCTTCAAAAATAAAAACTGTGAAAATATGGTTAGCTGGGAATTTCCGCCAATGGTGGGAAAAGAGTTAAGTAGATTTGAGGTAAATTCACTAAAAATGTCACTACCAGTGGACTACACAAAAATTCACATATACTCAGAATTGGTAACATATCTGTTTTTGTTTTTTTTTAATAAATCAATATTTTCAAACAATGTAAGTTTATAAGTTTATGAAGGATTTAAAAAAGTATTTAAAATGCTACTCAATGAAAAACGTAAACACAACTACAAGCTAAGTATACTTAGAATACTTCATTATACTTTTATCTCAATCACAAGACTGAGTACAAATATACTTACACTTTTCTGTCAGTATAAGTCAAGTTTACTTAAGTGTAATTTTACATAAAAAGTAGACTAAGTATACTTTCTTATTTTTAGTTTTAAAGAAGTATAGTACACTTGAATAAACTTTATAAAAAATGTTTATGCAACCAGCCACAAAGATTTGTCATTCTCTGATTTTAGAGTTTGACATTCTTTTCCCTTTATAAAAACACTCTGCAATGTCATGAAAACAAATTATGATTACATTTAAGTTTTTAATGTTGCACTATAAACAGATCTGAATTACATCGTCCTATTAGTATTTGCCATAGGGCATTGCATCATTCTAATTGTGCCATCTGATAAATATTATGTGAATATTTGCAATAAAAAAGAAGGATTACATTTTGTTAATTGCTACGTGTTTGACAGGAATCATAGGTGTGAGACAACAGGATTGCGAGTGTCAGCACAATGACAGTGAAGTTTGTAAGTGCATGTGTCCCGTGCATTATTAGCGATGATGTAATGACAGAAGGTGTTCAGTTCACATCTTCAACTGTCATCATTATTGGGAGGCTAATCCCGTCATATGATCATTGTTCATCACTACCGGCAGATTGCTTAATCTCCCTGAGAGCCTGAAGAGAGAAAAAGAGAGAGAAGGGAGGATTTAAAATGTTCTGATCTGATGACCCATGACGTCAGTCTGGGTCATACCTTCCAACCAGGACCACACAGACAAACAGGCCTTCCATCAAATCACATCAAAGCATTGCGGAGAGTGATTGAGTCTGGCTGAAGACAGCCAGAGACACGTGCAAGACAGATCTTAGTATTCATATCTAACCTTAGTCACTCACTCAAGCCATATGAACAAAGCATGAGAGGAAAGTAACATGCATACCAATCCAAGAAGTCATCAAAAACCTCACAAAACCATCAAAGATTACGAAACAATGGCCCGGCTGATTGTCGCCCAACAGAGTCCACCTATACGGCTCACCTGCAATTAATCCAGAGCAAGCCACACTCTCTTGCTTTCTGCCCTGGTAAGATGATGCTCTGTGGGTGGTGGTCTCCAAAGGCCTGTCAGGACAATGGATCAAATGCCAGGGCTGTTCCTTTGAACTATTGTGTCTGTGTCTCTCAAAGGCATTATCTGACCCAGGACTACCTGGCCTGTCAGTGAAAGAAGCAGGCACTGCTCAATGTAGCAAAAAATCCACTTGTCTGGTATGTGACATGGGAAATACTTTCCTTTATTGTGCTGCTTTGGGTTCTCTCAGGGAAATCTTTCAGGTCTCTGAAGGGTGAATAAATGTGGATAAGATCATGATTCACAGAGTTCTTATCAAACTGCAGTGCCCTTACAGAACAAAAATATATGGAAATATACTGCAAAATATATGTTTTGCTTCTGACTGTTGAAGAGTAAATGTTAAAATTATTTGTTATTTCACATGATTTGTTCAATGTTAATATAGGGGGAGATCTGTTTGTTACGGAACAGAGACTCACAACAAGGATGATGTTAAAAATAAAAGAGTTTTTGACAGCAGAGGAATATGAAGACGGGGTGGTGAGTATATCGGAGGATATGTTAAGCAGATGAATGGAGAATAGGAATACTGACTCTTTCTCTCTAAAGATGGATGAGGAGGTCATAGAAGGTGAACAAGATGGAAGCTGGACCACACACCTCGGTGAAGAAACTGATGACTGGAAGGGGACTTGGAAATGGAGACAAACTGCAGACACGGAGGACCAGGGAGACGATGGAGACAAAGAGAATCAGGAGATACAACGGAGACAAGTAACATTCGCTGGAATCTTATATGAGTCTGTGCTGATGAGGAGGTGAGGTGCAGGAGCGTGTGATTAGAACTCCGGTGATATCGAACGTTGTGATTGGGTGATGGTGGAGCCTGGCTGATTTCTGACCCCCCCCCCCCGCTCATGAGGGCAGAGGACCCCGACGTTGTGGTGGCCAACCTCTTCCTCGAGGTGCTGGACGATCTGGGTGAGTATCATGGAATGTGGTAAGGAGGCTTGAATCTAAGATGTCCTCTCTGGCAGTCCATGAGCGTTCTTCTGGCCCATAACCCTCCCAGTCGACAAGATATTCTAGGCGGCCACCACGGCGTCGGGAGTCCAAGATTTCCCGCACTATGAAGACTGCTCCATCCTCCAGAATCGACGTGAGGGGGGTTCCTCTGTCGGGCCAGGCTCTGTGGAGGAATCAGACACAGGTGAGTGGAAAGGCTTGAGTAGTGAAACATGGAAGGTAGGGTGAATTCTGTAATGTGAAGGTAACTGAAGGTGATAGGTGACTGGGTTGATCTGCCGAATGATGGTGAAGGGGCCAACGTATCTGGGACTTCTTGCAGGGCAGGCGCAGCTTAATGTCCCGTGTGGAGAGCCAAACCTTCTCACCCGGCTGGAAGATGAGTGTTTCGGATCGGAGCGTCCGCCTGGGTTCTTTGTCTGCACACTGCCCTCTGAAGATGATGTGCATTGCCCCAGACCCTCTCACTCATTGGGAACTAATGGTCAACTGAAGGGACATCAGAGGGTTCCCCAGACCACGGAAACAGTGGAGGCTGGTAGCCGAGCATGCACTGGAACGGAGTGAGTCCAGTGGCTGACGGAGAGAGTTCTGCACGTACTCGGCCCAGCCTAGGAATTGGCTTCAAGAAATCTGGTGGCCGTGGCAGAAGGTTCTCAGGAAGTGCCCAGTCTCCTGGATCTTCCTCTCCGTTTGCCCGTTTGACTAAATGTGGTACCCCGATGACAGACTGATGGCCACACCTAGGAGCTTGAAGGCCTTCCATACCTGCGAAATGAATTGAGGCCCTCGATCAGACACAATATCCTCAGGGATGCCATAGTACCGGAAGACGTGATTGAAGAGGAGTTCCGCAGTGATCATGGCTGTGGGTAAACTTTTCAGGGGGATCAAATGACAGGATTTAGAGAATCGGTCAACAATAATCAATATGCAGGTGTGTGGCGAAATCTACTCCTAGGTGTGACCAGGGGCGCTGTGGAACGGGCAACCGATGGAGCTTGCCGGATGGAAGAGGACATAGATTCTTGGAGATGGCGCACTCTACACATCCTCTGATGAACCTTCTCACGCCCCTTGCCATGTTGGGCCACCAGAAGCGATCTTGTAGCAGTGAGAGGGTGCGGTTGGCCCCTGGGTGGCCAGTGCCCACGGATGTATGTGCCGAATGTGTGAAATTGGTGCGTTGGGACCTGGGCACATACGTACGTCCTGGTGGACACCCCGGCGGAGAAGGCTCAGATGCATTGGAAGAGGAGAGTTGTTGGTGAATGGACCACTGGATGGGGCACAGGAGAATGTTTTGAGGCAAGATGGGCTCAGGATCCTCTGACTTATCTTCTGGAGCATGGAGACATGAGAGAGCATCGGCTCGGAGATTCTTGGTACCTGGACGATATGAAATGGAATTGAGTGAGGAACAAAGCCCATCTTGCCTCCCTCGGGTTGAGTCGCTTGGCATCACGGAGATATTGGAGATTTTTGTGGTCAGTGAGTACCGTGAACTTCTCCTTCGCACCCTCCAACCAGTGTCTCCACTCCTCCAAAGCAAGTTTTATTGCAAGCAGTTCTCTGTTCCCAATGTCATAGTTCATCTCCGCCGGGGATAACTTCTTAGAAAAGAAGGAGCATGGATGGAGACGTGCTGGGATCCCCTGCTGCTGAGACAGCACCGCTCCTACCCCGGTGGTGGATGTGTCAACTTCGACAATGAAGGGCTTATTGGGGTCAGGATGGATCAGGAGCAGTGCACTGGTGAAGGCATCCTTGAGGCTCTGGAAAGCCTGGGTGGCGGCTGGTGTCCAGGACAGAGACTTGGGCTTATTTTTGAGGAGGTTGGTTAACGGTGCAGTTATGGAACTGTAACTGTGGATGAAGCGGCGGTAGAAGTTTGCAAAACCTAGGAATCTCTGGAGCTCTTTGATGGTTGAAGGTAGGGGCCATGAACAGACTGCAGTGACCTTCCCGTCGTCCATCTGGATGCCGTGTTCACTGATGTTGTAACCTAGGAATTGCACAGTGGGTTGATGAAAGGAACACTTCTCAGCTTTCAGGAAAAGTTGGTGCTCTCTCAGGCGTTGAAGGACCTCCGCAATGTGTTGGCGATGGTCGGCCAGGCTCCGGGAATAAATCAAGATGTCGTCAATGTAGACTATCACGGATCGATGAAGGAAGTCCCGGAGCACCTCTTGCATGAAATCCTGGAATACAGACGGGGCGTTTACTAACCCATAAGGCATGACAAGGTACTCATAGTGTCCAGTAGGGGTCACGAATGCAGTCTTCCACTTGTCTCCCTCACGTATCCGGATGAGGTTGTACACGCTGCATAGGTCCAACTTGGTGAACACGGCTGCTCCACGAAGTTGTTCCAGGGCCGCAGGGATGAGGGGAAGTGGATACTGGAATTTAACGGTGATGTTGTTGAGTGCTCTAATCAATGAAGGGCCACAAGCCTCTGTCCTTCTTTGCCACAAAGAAGAAACTCGAAGCAGCAGGGGATGTGGAAGGGCAGATGTAGCCCTGGTGAAATATATTTTCTTTCCGTAAGAGTGGAAAATTTTTTTTTTTGGTAATTTACACAAATTGTTGGATATCATTATTTGAGGGATAAACTACACTACAAGTGTTTGCTGTCAGAGATAGTTCTCATGATGAATCATGGCTAAAATATGAGAGCAGCCCAACAAAAACAGCCACCCCACACACGATTATCGCTGAGAGAGGAACTGAGAATCCACCTCTCTGTACACATTCAAGATAGACAAGACAAGAGATCTGATTAGTTTCACTGTTTGGAACAAAATCACCAGCACCACCCTACAACTTGTTGAGAGTCGTCCAAATATAACATGACATGCACAGACTGACCCAAAAATGAAAATCCTGTCATCATTTACTCACCCTCAAGTTGTTCCAAACCTGTGTTTCTTTTTTCTGTTGAACACAAAAGAAGATATTTTAAAGAATGTTGGTAACCAGACAGTTGATGGTAGCCATTGACTTAGTAGGGAAAAAATACTATGGAAGTCAATGGCTACTATCAACTGTTTGGTTTCCAACATTCGTTAAAATATCTTATTTTGTGTTCAACAGAAAAAAGAAACTCATACAGGTTTGGAACAACTTGAGGGTGAGAAAATGATGACAGGATTTTCATTTTTGGGTGAACTATCCCTTTAAATCTCCAGTACTAACCTGCTGTAGCAAATCAAATTTATACTAATTCAGAGAAATCTACAAAGATGAACTGAAATATTTCAGCAGTAATAATTAAGATACAAATATCTTTGTTAGTCAAGGATATTTTTTTGCCAACAATAGTGAAGATGAGACAAAAATGTCCATTGTGGCGCTAATTAAATAATTTGAATTTAAATAATGTATAGATGCCGAATATACAATATTGTTCCAAATTTGCGGTAAATACCCTAGGGTTTTTTTAAGAAATATATTTTTTTAATTCAGCAAGGATGCATTCAATTTATCAAAGGTGACAGTAAAGAATTTCACATTGCTACAAAAAATTCTATTTAAAGGTGCACTAGGGTAACGCAGATATGACGCAATTGACAGGCGACTCCCTCACACGTCCCGGCTCCTTGGTTAAAATAGCAATTTTCTCACGATTTACAAATAGTTGGAAACATTTGGGATATTGTAAGTACTTGTTACAATCCACGCCTGTCCCAGACTCCATTTCCCATGATCCTTCCTGTCTCACACCTGAAATCACTCCTCATCTCTCCCGCTCTCCCTGGATTCCCTGCACCTGGTCGTCTTCGTTAGCACTCCCTTTATATTGTCTCACTCCTCTGCACTCATTGTCCATTCTCGTTTGTGTTACCCTGATGTTTGGTTGTGTCCTATGCGTTGTATTAAACCCATCTATTATTTGAAGTCTGCATCCTGTTTTCCCTCACTGCACAACCAGATTGTAACAGAAGAACGGACCTAACAGAAGGACTTCAAAGCTAGGATGGGTATCTTCCTGACCCCAATCTCTCCCGTGTCCCCCCCTTAAAGATGGCCACCGTCACGCCAGAGCCCATGTCTCCGGCCAAGATGGCCGCCGTCACGCCAGAGCCCTCGTCTCCGGCCAAGATGGCCGCCGCCACGCCAGAGCCACAGGACCTCTGGAGCGACTTTTGGAGCGATCCTGTCGCCTCAGTTCCCCACGAGCCAGCTCTCCACGAGTTCACCCCAAACCTCCCAGTTCCCGCTCCGAGTCTCCTGGATCCCGCTCCAGGCTTCCCAGTTCCCGCTCCGAGTCTCCTGGATCCCGCTCCAGGCTTCCCATGGCCGCCCGATGTCCTAGTCCCTCTCCAGGGCGCCCAGTCCGCATCCTGTTTTCCCTCACTGCACAACCAGATTGTAACAGTACTCAACTGAACAAAATATATAACACTGGCCAAGTGGTTTTTGGATATATTACTGAAAAATCTTTACATAGTGCTTTAATAAATGCTATACTTTAGAATTTTCTAATCAAAGATTTCTGAAAGAAAATGTATTACGATTTCCACAAAATTCCTAAGCTGTTAAACTGTTTTCAATGGTGATAATTAAAAAAAAATTTTTTTATTGAGAACCAAATCAGCATATTGGAAAGATTTCTGAAGGATCATGTGACACTGAAGACTGGAGTAATCACTGCAGAAAATTCAACACATGAATAAATTACATTTTAAATATATACAAGTAGAAACGGTTATTTGAACTGTATTATTTGACAATATTACTGTTTTTACTGTATTTTTGTCCAAATAGCAGCCTTCGTGAGCATAAAAGACTTTAACAAATGTTAACAAATGAGACCTTATTGTAAAGTGTTACCAAAATGTTTATGTATTAACTAACATGAACTATGAGCAATATATTTGTTACAGTATGTATTAATCTTTGTTAATGTTAGTTAATAGAAATCCAGCTGTTCTTTGATTGTTCATGTTAGTTCACAGTGCATTAACTAATGTTAACAAATACAACTTTTGATTTTTATAATGTATTAGTAAATGTTGAAATTAGCATTAACTAAGATTAATAAATGATGTAGAAGTATTGTTAATTCTTAGTTCATGTTAACTAAAGTAGTTAACTGATGTAAACTAATGAAACCTTATTGTAAAGTGTTACCAACAGTTTTACTGACTTTTGAATGGTAGTTTAAAGACTGTTGATGAAAACAAGTACATGATAAACATTTATATATATATACAATTTTTGAGTAATTGTATTTTTTTCCATGTCACTTAAAATTAG
Organism: Rhinogobio ventralis; assembly: GCA_039654625.1. Classification (NCBI taxonomy): domain Eukaryota; kingdom Metazoa; phylum Chordata; class Actinopteri; order Cypriniformes; family Gobionidae; genus Rhinogobio; species Rhinogobio ventralis. The sequence continues at coordinate 18,085,420 of CM077204.1, read as the reverse complement.
ATTTTAGTCAGAGTAAAAGTGACTAAAATAAATGAATATGACGATGTCACTGATACTGCTGCAATACCATTTCATGTTATTTCAGCCCACCAAGATTTGCTGCTGTCATCGTCATCTACCTTCACGTTGCAAAACTTTGCCTCTTTTATTGGAAAAAATAGTCATTGGTATTTGATGAGAAGATGTAAAAGCAACAGATACTGACAACACATGTATAAAACAGACAGATAGAGACCTCAAGATTAAAAGATTTGGATGAAGAGTGACAGGCATGCTAGTTTGCAGGGCAGCTAAATGAGAGATGCTGGTACAGGTGAGGAGCAGTAAAAGCCTTGTAAAGGTAAAATGTAAAAGGTTAAAAAAAATTTACTTACATATAAAGTCCTTTTGAATTGTGGTCAGAAATCCATTTAAGAGCACCACTCACCGCATACAGTCCACTTTGTTTTGGCTAGACACTGCAGACACTGTGAACAGGGTGGGTGTAATATGTGTGTGTGACACTGCAGGATTACAGCATTAAGAGTGTACAGATGTGGGAACATCCACAGATGGGCCATCATCCCACTGACGTTGGCACACTGACCCACTGATGGGCACCAATCAGCTTCCACTACCAAAGTAAAGAAGATGAAATCATTCATCATGAAATGATGAGGTGGTTCCCATACATCCAAACAAAAGCTATTCAGGGTCACAGATAGCAAAGATTTTAATGCAAGTGCTAAAGAGCCGTTTGTCTGAGAGTGTTTAAAGCAGATACTGTAATGGCAGGAGAACAGACAAGACGGGTTGAAGCCTCTTTGAGCTAAAGCTGATTAAAGAGGGACAGATGGACCCATATCTGAGTAAGAACAGCATTATTCACACAAACATAACACTGCGCATGCACACATCACTGCACATACACATCTGTACACATGTGGGGATTCATAATAAAGTAGGTCAACACACATGAGCATCACTATCTATCTATCTATGTAACTATCTATCTATCTATATGTCTGTCTGTCTTTTTATCTGTCTATCTGTCTGTCTGTCTGCCTGTCTATCTGTTTGTGTGTCTGTCTGTCTATCTGTTTGTCTGTCTATCTGTTTGTCTGTCTGTCTGTCTATCTATGTTTGTCTGTCTATCTGTCTATCTATCTGTCTGTGTGTCTGTTTGTCTGTCTGTCTGTCTGCCTGTCTATCTGTTTGTGTGT